>SJXQ01009397.1:647749-730844 GCA_006408695.1 Aepyceros melampus
CCCCAGCCGTGGGCGGCCGCGGGGGAGACAGTAGCCTAGAAGTCCAGGAGAGGCGCGCCACCTCCCCGCGTCCGTCTTCACCGAGCGGTACCCGTGTGCCCGAGGCTGTGAACGGCCAGGCTCTGCCTGTCTCTTCTGTCCTTTGTCCCCGGTCCGTTCGCTGCCACTCTCAGACAGAAGCCACGCCGGGTCGCTGGGAGAACGGTGGGACCCTTCTGAATCTGGCTCCCCAGGGCCCTGCCTCCACGCCTGCTGCTGGATGCAAAGCCCAGGAACCAGGCTCTCCCAGGTTCGCGAGTCCACCCAAAGGAGAGGAGACAGACATGAGACAGGTCCCTCCTACCCCCGCGAGCTGTGGTGGATGTTCTTCCAGCAACCATTTGCTGGGCATCACCGGCCTGATTCTCAGATGGTTCTGGAGGTGTCCAGAGGAGAGCCGAAATCTGCCAGGGAAGCATTATTCAAGGAGGAGACGCTGCAAAAGTGTGTGATGAAATTCCCAGTGTATATCTTCTTTATGTTTAGCTCTCTTTTAAAGGCAATTCAAAAGGCTGAGGGGAAAAGTTAACTCTCAGCTCCTTGCCAGAGGACAGGCAAAAGTTGGTGGTGTGATCTAGGCTTTTTTTTTTTTTTGCCAGCGAAAGGTCATTGCCAAGGGAAGCTTCTGAGCAGACACCAATCAAGAGATCAAGGGGTTAATCATACCCCAGATGTTGAAGAGGGGGCCTGATTCTGGGAGAGGATGGAAGAGAGAATGCTGAGGAGAGCCTTCAAAAGTGGTGGGTAAACTCTATCCCTTTTGCTCTCAGCAAGCACGTTGCAGAAAGCTGAGAGCAGATGGGTACCTGCACTCAGTCAGGTGGTCTACAGCTCAGCTTCCTTAGGCCCCAGAGAATCAGAGCTCCACCAGATGTTAGGATCACTGTGGACCAGCAAAGGCAATGCCTGTATGTCAGAACTGCATAAGGCCCAGAATTCTTGGATAGCACCAAAAACTAGGGGAGCTTGTCAAAGTGTGCCTGCCCATGAATTTACCCCAACATCAGGAATGGGCAGCTAAATCAGTTCTTTGATTTGGAAAAATAAAGAAACATGCCAGCCTTGCAATGAAGTGTCTTGTAACAAAAAAACCCACTTTATATTTAGATATGATGCATATATAAATAATCAGTATAGGCATTGATAAATGTACCAAGATCCTAAAAGAAGGAAGGGTTCATTCTTTCCGGAGAATGGTTCATAGAAAAGGTGACTGCTGACCTGGGCTTGCCTCGAAGAAGGTGTTTGATGGGAACACCAGGGCAGGGATTCCTGGTGAGCAGACAGGCGTCATCTTCACTTCATCTGGTTCCTGAGTTCTACACCATCTGTGGCAGCCAGGATACACACAGAATTGGCGTGTGGTAAAGGAGTGAGCTACACAATATTGGCTGCTGGCAAAAAGGGAGTCAGACAAGGGAAATAAAACCCAACAGAATAGAGGAATCATAAACATCAATTGGAAAATTGCCAGTGACACACCACCTCCTCTGGCCCTATGAGCACAGCTCTTACTCGCCTACACATTACCTGAAAGTACCTAAATGCTCTGCCTTCCATCCTAGAGGGATATGAGCCCAGAGGGGCCAAGGAACTTCATATATGTGTGGTATGGTCGTGGAGATCGAGGTCCTAGAAGCATAACTATTTCCTTGCCTCCCCTGTACCTTGCAATGCCAGAAATCTCATTAAACCATTTTCCAGTGGGACAACAGGTCAATAAGCACAGATCTTCCTCAACTTACACTGGGCTTACATCTGGATAAACCCATTGCAAGTTGAAAATATTATAAGTTGAAAATGCATTGAATACAACCTAACCTACCAAACATCAAAGATTAGTTTAGCCTACCTTGAACATGCTCTGAACACTTAAATTAGTTTACATTAGCCTATGGTGCAACTCTGTGTTGAGCAAGTTTATTGATGTAATTTTTCCAACAGCATTTGCTCACTTTATGCCACTGTGTCACATTTACTAATTCCACAATATTCCAAAGTTTTTCATTAAAATTATATTCTTTATGGTTATCTGTAATTAGTGATCTTTGATATCACTGTTCAAGTTGTTCTGAAGCACCACAGACCACACTCATATAAGATAGCAAACTTGATAAAAACTGTGGGCTTCCCTGGGGCTCAGATGGTTAAAAAAAAAAAAATCTGCCTGCAATACAGGGACCTTGGTTCAGTTCCTGGGTTGAGAAGATCCCCTGGTTGAGGGCATGGCAACCCATCCCAGTATTCTTGCCTGGAGAAACCTCATAGACAGGAGCCTGGTGAACTACAGTCCATCGGGTTCAAAGAGTCAGACATGACTAAAGTGACTTAGCATGCCCTTGTATCCTGACTGCTCCACTAATCAGGAGTTCCTCTGTCTCTCTCCCACTCCTTGGGCCTTCCTATTCCCTGAAAAACAGTAATGTTGAAATTAGGCCAATTTATACCCTACAGTGGCCTCTAAGTGTTCAAATGAAAGGAAGAGTCACACATCTCTCATTTTAAATCAATAGCTAAAAATAATTAAGCATAGTGAGGAAGGCATGTCAAAAGCTGAGAAAGGTCAAAAGCTAGAACTCTTGCACCAAACAGTTAGCCAAGTTGCAAATTAAAAGGAAACATTTTTGAAGGAGATTTGAAGTGGTGTTCCAGTGAACACGTGGATGATAAGAAAATGAAATAGCCTTCTTACTAATATGGAGAAACTGTTAGTGGACGAGATAGAAGATCAAAGCAGTCACAACATTCCCTTAGAGCCAAAGCCTAATGCAGAGCAAGACCCTAAGTGTCTTCAATTCTGTGAAGACTAAGAGAGGTGAGGAGGCTGCAGAAGAAAATTTGAAGCTAGAAGAGATTGGTCTATGAGATTTATGGAAAGACACCATCTCCATAACATACAAGTGCAAGGTGAAGCAGCAAGTGCTGACATGGAAGCTGCAGGCAAATCATCCAAAAGATCTTGGTAAGATGATCAATGAAGGTGGCTACACTAAACAACAGATTTTCATGTAGATGAAACAGCCCTTATTGGGAAGATGCCATCTAGGACTTTCATAGCTAGAGAGGAGAAGTTAAAGCCCTGCTCATAGATTCAAAGGTCAGACTGACTCTCTTGTTAGGGGCTAATGCCCCTGGTGACTTGAAAGTGAAGCTAATGCTCATTTGCCTTGCTGAAACTCCTTGGGCCCTTAGTGAAAAATGAAAGTGTTAGTCAGTCATGTTCAACTCTTTGCAACCCCATGGACTGAAGACATACTCCTCTGTCCATGGGATTTCCTAGACAAGAATACTGGAGTGGGTTACCATTCCCTTCTTCAGATCTTCCCAACCCAGGGATTGAACCCAGGTCTTCTGCATTGCAGGTAGGTTCTTTATCATTTGCACCACCAGGGAAGCACACTTGGGCTGTTAAGAATTATGCTAAATCTACTCTTCCTGCTCTCTAAATGAAACAACAAAGTCTGAATGATAGCACATCTGTTTACAACATGCTTATCTGAGTATTTTAGACCCACTGTTGAGACCTACTCTTCAGGGGGAAAAAAAAAAAAGGCTCCTTTCAAAAGAGTACTGCTTATTGTCAATGCACCTGGTTATGCAAGAATTCTGATGCAGATGGACAAAAAAATGAATGTTGTTTTCATGCCTGCTAACACAATATCCATTCTGTAGGCTGTGAATCAAAGAGTAATTTCAACTTTGATGTCTTCTTATTGAGGAAATACATTTCATAAGGCTACAGCTGCCATAGATAGTGATTCCTCTGATGGCTCTGAGCAAAGTAGATTGAAACATTCTGGAAAAGATTCACGACACTAGATGCCATTAAGAACATTTGCAATTCATGGAAAGAGGTCAAATATCAACATTGACAAGATTTTGGTTGATTCCATTCCTGATGAATGACTTTGAGGAGTCAAGTCTTCAGTGGAAGAAGTAACTGAAGATGTCTTAGAAAGAGAACTAGAATTAGCAGTTGAGCCTGAAGATGTGACTGAATTGCTGCAATCTCATAATAAAACTTGAGTGAAGGGGAGTCACTTCTTATGGATGAACAAAGAAAGTCGTTTCCTGAGAAGGAATATACTCCTGGTGAAGATGCTTTGAAGATTGTTGAAATGACAACAAAAGATTTAGAATGTTATGTAAACTTAGTTGCTAAAATAGTGGCAGGTGTTTAGTGGACTAGCTCCAATTTTTAAAGAAGTTCCAATGTGAGTAAAATGCTATCAAACAGCATTGCATGCTACAGAATATTTATCCCATGAAGGCAAAATACTCCTCACCATATTAATAGGCTAATAAAATTATCATGTCAACAACACATTGTAACATAATAAAATTCAATGTGTTGTATAAAATTCAATGCCCTTTCAGGATTAAAAAGTACACAGCCAACCTAAGATTAAAGGAAACTATCTTAACTTGATCAAGAGTATCTTCTAAAAGACCACAGCAAAGGTCATATTTTTGTTGTTCTGTTTGATTAAACTTTTAAATTTAGAATAGTTTTAGGTTTACAAAAAGAGTTATAGAGACATACAGAGAATTCTTATATAGTCAGTATGCAGTGCCCACTATTGTTAACATCTAACATCAGTGTGTTATATTTTTCCAACTAAATAAAGAATGTGCTTAGTTGCTTCACTTGTGTCCGACTCTGTGTGGCCCTATGAACTATAGCCCGCCAGTCTGCTCTGTCCATGAGATTCTCCAGACAAGAATACTGGAGAGGGTTGCCATGCCCTCCTTCAGGGGATCTTCCTGATCCAGGGATTGAACCCACATCTCCTGCATTACAGGCAAATTATTTTATCCACTGAGCCATGGGGGAAGCCCAAAAGAAAGAATATAAATATATTAACTAACAACGACACTTTATTCATATTTTCTTAGTTTTTGCCACTATTTTTCTGTTCCAGAATTCCATCAGAGCGCCACATCACATTAGATATGTCACATGTCTCCTGGGGCTCCTCTTGGCTGAGATGGTGTCTCAGTCATGCCTGTTTATTGATGATCTTGAGAGTTCTGAGGAGTACCTGTCAGCTTTTTGTAGAATGTCCTTCAATTTGGATTTATCTGAAGTTTACTCAGGATTAGACTGAGGTTGTGAGTTTGGAGGAAGATGACTACAAAGGTAAAATGCCATTCTCATCACATCGTATCAAGTGTACATACTATCAACATCACTTATCCCAGTTGATGTTGACCTTGTGTGGGTGTAGTGTCTGTTGTAGTTCTCCCTTGTGAAGTTACTCTTTTGTACCTTCCTCTCTGTTCTGTGGACTTTGGAAGGATGGCAAAATGTGTACCCCACTTTAAGGAGTTGGGAGTTAAGCTCCACCTGAAGTTTTTACATACAAATTAAATACTCCCTAAAGTACATACTTACATAAATTATCTTAAATTATTCTACTTGGGCATTCATCTCTTCTCCCACATTTATTTATGTATTTAATCTTTTTTTTTATGTCAGTGTAGACTCATGAACATTTACTTTCTACTTTGGGTTATAATTGAATACTTTATTTTGTTGACCAAATTCTTCAGTCATTGGGAGCTTGTTCAGTTAACTCCTGCATTGCTCTGATACCCTCTCTTGTGGATTGCTTTCAGTACTTGCATTCTTCCTAGCACTACACGATTCTCCATACTTTTTCTGGCCCCAGTCCTAGAATCAGACATTTCTCCAAGGATCCCTATTTCCTTTTGTTTAAAAATGGTGTTAGAAATGAATATCTGAGTCCTGGGTGTGCATGTTGGTACTAGGGGGGACGTTGCTTCTAGGACCTCTGAAGCTGTCAGAGGAAGAAGGTATATGTTTATTTAACCCGTGTACACAGTCCATGGGGTCACTAAGAGTCGGACACGACTGAGCGACTTCACTTTCACTTTTCACTTTCATGCATTGGAGAAGGAAATGGCAACCCACTCCAGTGTTCTTGCCTTGAGAATCCCAGGGACGGGGGAGCCTGGTGGGCTGCTGTCTATGGGGTCGCACAGAGTCGGACACGACTGAAGTGACTTAGCAGCAGCAGCATGCAAAAACCTATGTATATCCATATTAAGCACACATAGTTCCACACCAAAGTCTCCAACTCTAATACCAAATGGATCATCCCAGCCTCCTCCTCCACCCTCAGCTCCTATGGTGAAAAGCCTGTATCATACCATTGCATCTATTTACTTACTGAATTTTAATTTTTTTTATACATCTATAAAGGTTTCAAAATTCTTAACTTGAACCCTTAGGTGATGTACATATGCTTTGATGACTCATATGCTTTGATGACTGGAGTACAGTGCCTATATAGTTTTTTTGCCTTTACATCTCCATGCATTTCCATAGTTACTTAGGTCAGTACATTTTTCCCTCAACAACTTCACTGAGGATATTTTAGATATTTTTGTCACAATCAATATTTCATCATGGGTTTCCTCTGAAGCCCTAAGCGATTTTTTAAAATTTGCATCAAGCAAGACTCATTCTTTTTGTTATAAAATTCTATGGATTTTTAAAAATGCAAAATGTCATAGCTTGACCATTAAAGTATTATACAGAATAGTATAATATTTTACTGTCTATAAACTCCCCTGTGTGAAGCCAAGTGGCCTTAGGAAGTATTATTATGAACAAAGTTAGTGGAGGTGATGGAATTCCAGCTGAGCTATTTAAAATCATAAAAGATGATGTTGTTGAAGTGCTACACTCAATTTGTCAGCAAGTTAGGAAAACTTAGCAGTGGCCACAGGACTTGAAAATGTCAGCTTTCATACCAATCCCAAAGAAAGGCAATGCCAAAGAATGCTCAAACTACCATACAATTTCATATGCTATCATGCATTGGAGAAGGAAATGGCAACCCACTCCAGTGTTCTTGCCTGGAGAATCCCAGGGATAGGGGAGCCCGGTGGGCTGCCGTCTATGGGGTCACACAGAGTCGGACACGACTGAAGTGACTTAGCAGCAGCAACGGCAAGGTTATGCTCAAAATCTTTCAAGCCAGGCATAGGCAGTATGTGAACTAAGAACTTCCAGATGTATAAGATGGGTTTAGAAAAGGCAGAGGAATCAGAGATCAAAGTGGAACCCTGTTGGATCATAGAAGCAGCAAGGGAATTCCAGAAAAATATCTGCTTCTGCTTCATTGACTATGCTAAAGCATTTGACTGTGTAGATCACAACAAATTGGAAAATTCTTAAAGAGATGGGAATACCAGACCGTCTTACCTGCCTCCTGAGAAACCTGTATGCAAATTAAGAAGCAACAATTAGAACCAGACATGGATCAATGGACTGATTCAAACTTGAGAAAGGAGTTTGTCAAGGCTGTATATTGTCATGCTGCTTATTTAACTTATATTCAGAGTACATCATGCAAAATGCTGGGCTGGTTGAAGCACAGGCTGGAATCAAGATTGGCAGGAGAAATATCAGTGACCTCAGAAATGCAGATGATACCACCCTAATGGCAGAAAGTGAAGAGGAACTGAAGAGCCTCTTGATGAGGGTGAAGGAGGAGAGTGAAAAAGCTGGCTTAAAACTCAGCATTCAACAACTAAGATCATGGCACATTCAGTCCCATCACTTCATGGCAAATAGAAGGGGCAAAAGTGGAAGGAGTGACAGATTTTCTTTTCTTGGCCTCCAAATCACTGCAGACAGTGAGTGCAGCTGTGAAATTAAAAGATGCTTGCTTCTTGGATGGAAAGCTATAACAAACCTAGACAGTGTACTGGGCTTCCCAGGTGGCACTAGTGGTAAAGAACCCTCCTGCCAATGCAGAAGACTTTAAGAGATGCAGTTTCAATCCCTGTGTTGGGATGATTCCCTGAATAAGGGCATGGCAACTCACTCCAGTATTCTTGCCTGAAGAATCCCATGTACAGAGGAGCTCGGAGGGCTACAGTCCATAGAGTTGCTAAGAGTCAGACATGACTAAAGTGACTTAGCATGCACGCGGTCTATTAAAATACAGAGACATCACTTTGCCCAAGGTCTGTCTAATCAAAGCTATGATTTTTCCAGTAGTCATGTATGGATGTAAGGATGCTTTCGAGTTGTGGTGCTGGAGAAGATTCTTGAGAGTCACTTGGACAGCGAGATCAAATCATTAATCCTAAAGGAAACTAACCCTGACTATTCACTGGAAGGACTGATGCTGAAGCTCCAATACTTGGGCCACTTGATGCAAAGAGCTGACTCACTGGAAAACACCATGATGCTGGGAAAGGACGAGAAAGGGGTGACAGAGTATAAGATTGTTGGATGGCATCACTGACTCAATGAACATGAGTTTGAGCAAACTCCTGGAAATAATGTAGGGCAGGGAAGTCTGGCATGCTGCAGCCCAGACTGGGACATGACTGAGCAACTGAACAACAGTAACAACATAAACTCCCCTGTGCTTCATCTATTTATCTCTCTCTTCCCAAATGCCTGGCAACCATGAATACATTTATCTTCTTTATAGTTTTACCTTTTACAAAATGTCATATAAATGGAATCATACAGTATGTAGCCTTTTAAGACTGATTCTTTCATGTGGCAATATACCTTTAAGATTCATCCATGTTTTTGCATCACTTGATAGCATATTTCTTTTTAATGGCTAAATACTATTCCATTCCATATATGTGAAAGTGAAAGTCCTTCAGTCATGTCTGACTCTTTGTGACCCCATGGACTATGCTGCTGCTGCATCGCTTCAGTCGGGTCCGACTCTGTGCGACCCCATAGACAGCAGCCCACCAGGCTCCCCCGTCCCTGGGATTCTCAAGGCAAGAACACTGGAGTGGGTTGCCAACGGTCCAGGAATTCTCCAGGCCAGAATACTGGAGCAAGTGGATAGCATTTCCCTTTTCCAGGAGATCTTCCCAACCCAGGGATCAAGTCCAGGTCTTCTGAACTGCAGGCAGATTCTTTAGCAGCTAAGCCACAAGGGAAGCCCGCAACAAGAGAAGCCACTGCAATGAAAAACCTGTGCTCCGCATCTAGAGAGTAACCTCCCTGCTCACCACCAACTAGAGAAGAGCCAGAGCAGCAACAAAGACTCAGCACAACCAAAAACAAATATTTTTCAAAAAAAGAATTAATGAATAGAAAATGTGAACATATAGAAACAAAGAATAGCTGTGGGCCAGGAATTTGTAACAGGGGGCTTCCTTACCAGCTGAGCCACTAGGGAAGCCCAAGAATACTGGAGTGGGTAGCCTATCCCTTCTCCAGGGCATATTCCCAACCCAGGAATCAAATCAGGGTCTCCTGAATTGCAGGTGGATTCTTTACCAACTAAGCTATCAAGGAAATGTAAGATAGTTTATTTTTCTATTCATCTATTGAAGGACATCTTGTTTCCAGTTTGGGGTAGTTATTAATAAAGCTGTAATTAATATTCAAGTGAAGATTTGTGTGTGTGAATGTGTGTGTGTGTGTGTGTGTATGTAAGGTTTCAAATCACTAGATAAATACCCAAAAATGTGATTATTGTAGGGTCAGACTATGTTTGAGGTGTTAGTTTTCTAGGGCTGCCATAATAAAGAACCACGAAGAGAGTTGCTTAATCAGCAAACATTTACTGTGTAACAATTCCAGAAGCTAGAAGTATGAAGGTACCAGCAAGGGTTGGTTCCTTCCAAGGGCAGTGAGGGAGAATCTATTTCATATTTCTCTCCTATCTTCTGGTGGTTTGATGGCAATCTTTTACTTTCCCTGGTAGGGAGCAGCATGACGCTGATCTCTGCTTTCATCCCTGCATGATGGTCTTTCTCTGTGTATATGTCTCCAAATTTCCTTTTCATAAAGACACAAATCATATCAAATTAAGGACCCACTCTACTCCAAACTCCAGCTAATGAAAGTGATAAGTAAAAGTGTTAGTCTCTAAGACATGTCCCACTCTTCACGATCCCATGGACTCTAGCCCACCAGGTTCCCTTGTCCATGAAATTCTGCAGACAAGAATATGGGAGTGTGTTGCCATTTCCTTCTCCAGGGGATCTTTCAGACCCAGGGATCAACCCGGGGTCTTCTGCATAGAAGGCAGATTCTTTACTGTCTGAGCCACCAGGGAAGCCAGAGTATTATAACTTCAGTATACAACTCCAGTATAATTATATATCTTCAATGAATGACCCTATTTCCAAATAATGTCATATCTGAGGTATTGTAGTTTAAGATTTCAACATGAGATTGGGAGGGGGTGGTGTTGCAATTCAACCCATAACATTTAGTTTCTTAAGAAATTGCCAAATTATCTTCCAAAGTGGCTGTACCACTTTGCATTCTCATCCAGAAATTAAAAGAGTCTCTATTGCGTGTATTCCTTGCCAGAACTGGTATTTGCCATTCTGAGACTGGTACTTCATTGTTGTTTTAATTTGTGTTTCTCTAATGACAAATGATGTTGAGCCTTTTTTTTTTATGCCTATTTGCCGTCTATATATCTTGGTTGCTGAGGTATCTATTCAGATCTTCTACCCATTTTTTTAAAATTTAAATTTATTTATTTGGCTTAAAGCTCAACATTCAGAAAACGAAGATCATGGCATCCAGTCCTGTCACTTCATAGGAAATAGATGAGGAAACAGTGGAAACAGTGTCAGACTTTATTTTTCTGGGCTCCAAAATCACTTCAGATGGTGACTGGAGCCATGAAATTAAAAGACGCTTACTCCTTGGAAGAAAACTTATGACCAACCTAGACAGCATATTCAAAAGCAGAGACATTACTTTGCTGACTAAGGTCCTTCTAGTCAAGGCTATGGATTTTCCAGTAGTCATGTATGGATGTGAGAATTGGACTGTAAAGAAGGCTGAGCACCGAAGAATTGATGCTTTTGAACTGTGGTGTTGGAGAAGACTCTTGAGAGTCCCTTAGACTGCAAGGAGATCCAACCAGTCCGTTCTGAAGGAGATCAACCCTGGGATTTCTTTGGAAGGAATGATGCTAAAGCTGAAGCTCCAGTACTTTGGCCACCTCATGCGAAGAGTTGACTCATTGGAAAAGACTCTGATGCTAGGAGGGATTGGGGGCAGGAGGAGAAGGGGACGACTGAAGATGAGATGGCTGGATGGCATCACTGACTCCATGGGCATGGGTCTGGGTGAACTCCGGGAGTCGGTGATGGACAGGGAGGCCTGGCGTGCTGCGATTCATGGGGTCGCAAAGAGTTGGACAGACTGAGTGACTGAACTGAACTGAACTGATTTTAATTGGAGGCTAATTACTTTACAATATTGTATTGGTTTTGCCAAATATCAACATGAATCTGCCACGGATGTACACGTGTTCCCCATCCTGAACCCCCCTCCCACCTCCCTCCCTGTACCATCCCTCTGGGTCATCCCAGTGCACTGGCCCCAAGCATCCTGTATCCTGCATCGAACCTGGGCTGGTGATTCATTTCTTATATGAAATTATACATGTTTCAATGCCATTCTCCCAAACCATCCCACCCTCTCCTTCTCCCATGGAGTCCAAAAGACTGTTCTATACATCTGTGTCTCTTTTGCTGTCTCACAAACAGGGTTATTGTTACCATCTTTCTAAATTCCATATATATGCGTTAGTATACTGTAATTGTGTTTTTCTTTCTGGCTTCACTCTATAATAGGCTCCAGTTTCATCCACCTCATTAGAACTGATTCAAATGTATTCTTTTTAACTCATTTTTTAATTCTTTTTTTCCCCTTATGGTTGAGTTTTAAACAGTCTTTCTATATTTTGGATAGATGTCCTTTATCAGACATGTGGTTTGTAAATGTTTTCTCCTCATTGGAGAATTGTCTTTTCATTCACTTGACAATGTTCATTACAGAGCAAAAGGTTTAATTTTAGTAAAATCTGAATTATGAACTTTTTCTTTTGTGAATTGTGCTTTTGATATTGTGTCCAAAAGAGACCAAATCTAAGGTCACATGGATTTTTTTTTCCTACAGTTTTCTCCTATAGGTTTAATTGGGACTGTGAAAGTGAAAGTCGGTCAGTCATGTCGGACTCTTTGTGACTCCATGGACTACACAGTCCCTGGAATTCTCCAGGCCAGAACACTGGAGTGGGCAGCCTTTCCCTTCTCCAGGGAATCTTTCCAACCCAGGGATCGAATCCAGGTCTCCTGCATTGCGGGCGGATTCTTTACCAGCTGAGCCACCAAGGAACAGATTTTAATTGGGATTATGCTGAATCTATGGATCAAGTTGGAAGAACTGGCACCTTAAAATATTGTTTCTTCCAATGAATGAATATGGAATATTTCTCTATTTATTTAGACCTGTTTTGATTTCTCTCATTGAGTTTTCTCTCATTCTGTAGTTTTCTGCATAACATACCTTGTAAATATTTTGTTGGATGTGTGCCAAAGCACATCATTTCCTTTGGTGCTGTTGTAAATTTCAAATGCTTTTTGAAATTTAAATTCCAATTGCTAGTGTATAGGAAAGCACTTTAATTTGGTATATAGACTTTACATCCTGCACTTCTGCTGTACTCATTTATTTAATTAACAAGTTTTGAGGGGGTGTTTTCTGTGTGTGTGGATTCTTTGATGTGTTCTACATAAACAGATTATCTGAGACTAAAGATACTAGTTTTAATTTATTCTTTCCAATCTGTGTGCCATTTATTTTTTCTTCTTGTATTCCAGGATGATAATGAATAGGAGTGGTGAGAGCAGACATCCTTGTCTTCTTCCTGGTCTTACAGGAAAAGAGTTTAGTTCTCACTATTAATTATATTAGTTGTAGGTTTTTCATATATTCACTTGAGTTGAACAAAGCCATTTTCTTCTATTACTAGTATTTTTTTAAACTGGTACTGTGAATGGTAGTGAAACATTTTTTATGCATCTATTGATATTTTTGTTTTAATTTCATTATTGTCTTTTTTAGTTACACTATTTTGCATTTATTGTTTGTTCAAGGAATTGCAGTATACTTCATTAACTTATGAATATCTACTATGGTTACTATTGTACTACCTACAATAAAATGTAATAATCTTACAACAGTAAAATTCTATTTACCTCTCTTATTTTTCTTATTGTTATCATATATTTTACAACCACATGGGTGATAAACCCCACATTACAATGTTATTAATTTTGTATTTAAATGCAGTTGAATTTTTAAGAAAATAAGAGTATTATCCATAAAAGTATTGCATCACTATGCTGTACACCTGAAACTAACATAATGTTGTAAGTCAACTATACTTCAATTAAAAAATAATTAGGAAAAAAGTCATAATATAATTAATATTACCTATTTGTGGAGGTCTACGTATGTTCAAGTCCAAGTTTCTATCTCATATCCTGCACCCTATAAAACTTCCTTTTGGTAGTCCTTATAGAGCTGGTGATAAATGTGCTTCTACTTGTCAGCTTGCTTGCCACTATTCTGCGTATTAAAAAGGCTCTGTTTATTTTGTTTCCCATCTGTTTTTTCCTCTGTTCTTCAGATAGGATTATTTCAACTCATCTGCCCTTAAATTCCATAATCCTTTTCTCTGAAGACTGCAGTCTGGTGTTAAGCCTATCCAGTGAAATTTTTCATGTACTTTTACTTCTAGATTTTATATTTGTTTATTTTTTGTGGTTTTTAATTTCACCTCTGATGTTCCCAGTTAGCTTATTCCTTATGAATATGTTTTTATTTATGATTTTTTAAACATTCAAGAGTTGCTTTAATGTCTTTGTTAATTTCTACATCTGGGTTAATTCCTACACCTTGGATTCTGTTTCTATTGACTGTATTTCTCCCTTAAGTATGGGGCTCAATTTTTTCTGCTTCATGTGCCTAATTATTTTAATGTGTACTAAACATCATAGATGATACATGGCAGGGAGTGCATTAAAGAGTATTAAGCAAAACAAACAAAAAAAAAAGAGTATTGAGTTGTGTTCTTGTAGGCTGTTATTAACAGGTACTGTTCCAGTCCTGTCCAGCTTGGCTTTATACTTTGTTTGGGTGTATTATATTTGCTATAAGCTTAGTTCCAGGCCTAGCCCTTACTGTAAGATGTGATCTTGGGTCCTAGACTGTGGTTTTTCTGCAATCTCAATGGAATGACCAAGGTGACTAAGATCTCTCCATTCTACTTGGTTCAAACACCAACATCCTTCAGCACAATATTTAGCATCTCTCTACAGGTTTTATCCCCGTAACAGGCAATTTCTCTTAGGCCTTGTGACTTGTGTTTTTTCTTTTTTGTCTTTCTTCTTTCTTTCTTTTCACATTTTCAGCCTAGTCTTGACCAAAAGCTCATGAAAAACTCACAGATTTCTGGACCACCACTTTCTGCATTACACCCTCCTCTTGGATATGCTGACACAAATTCCAGCCACTTTTTTCAACCTAGAAATTCCACTTTGCCTCCTCAGTTCAGCAATACTGCTTTGCCTGCTTGAGTTCCATCTCTCCACCCAAGGTCCCAAAAGGTCACTTTCCCTCTGACAGAAAGTAAAGGAGAGTGCAGGGCTCCCTTTTTTTCTCTAAATTGTGGGATCACAGTCCTATACTGCTTGTTGTCCAACATTCAGAAACAGTTTCCTGATATATTTTATCCAGTTTTATAGTTGTTTATGGTGGCAGGTTAGTCAAGGCTAGGATTTTCCAGTAGTCATGTATGGATGTGAGAGTTGGACTGTGAAGAAGGCTGAGCGCCAAAGAATTGATGGTTTTGAACTGTGGTGTTAGAGAAGACTCTTGAGAGTCCCTTGGACTGCAAGGAGACCCAACCAGTCCATTCTGAAGGAGATCAGCCCTGGGATTTCTTTGGAAGGAATGATGCTGAAGCTGAAACTCCAGTACTTTGGCCACCTCATGCAAAGAGTTGACTCATTGGAAAAGACCCTGATGCTAGGAGGGATTGGGGGCAGGAGGAGAAGGGGACAACTGAGGATGAGATGGCTGGATGGCATCACAGACTCAATGGACGTGAGTCTGAGTGAACTCCGGGAGATCGTGATGGACAGGGAGGCCTGGCGTGCTGCGATTCATGGGGTCGCAAAGAGTCGGACAAGACTGAGTGACTGAACTGAACTGAACTGAACTGATGGTGGCAGGTATTCCTTCATGGTTTGAAGCAGATAGCTTCCCTACCCTAATCTATCCCTCTCCCCTTCCTCTTTTGGTAACTATAAGTTTGTTTTCTATGTCTGTGGGTTTATTTTTATTTTGTATATAAGGGCTTCCCTGGTAGCTCAGCTGGTAAAGAATCCACCTGCAAAGCAGGAGACCCCGGTTCAGATTCCTGGGTTGGGAAGATCCCTGGAGAAGGGAATGGCTTCTCACTTCAGTATTCTTGGGCTTCCCTGGTAGCTCAGATGGTAAAGAATCTACCTGCAATGCAAGAGACTTGGGTTTGATCCCAGGGTTGGGAAGATCCCCTGGAGGAACTGAAGTGTACTGATGCAGGGAGCCAGCACGGCAGATCCCGCCCATGACAAGGTGATGCAGAGAGACCTGATGGGCAAGGCAAGTCAGGTCTCAAGGGGTCCTCTGCCTGAGCTGCTGCTGCTGCTGCATCTACCCCCAAGAAAACCAGAGTCTGCCTGCTTTACTGTGCTTTCCACTCTTCTGACATTCTCTGGAAAACGTTAACTCAGGGCTTCAGTTAACAGTTTCCCGCATATAAAAAGAATGTCTTGGTCCCCTTCAATGGCTTTCTAACTTACCTAACCAGTCTGCCCGGACTTTTTACAATTTGTGAATTGTTTACAGCCCCCCAACTGTGAGAGGCACAGAGCTTAAAGCATCTTAAAGATACAGAGGCTTTTCTAAAGAGTTAAAAATTATGCTGGTGACGGGTTTCACTGTTGAGTCAATGACTGTTGCCAGGCCTCCATATTCTTTAACACCTGAAGGATATTAATCAATGTAATTGGGATATAGAAACAGGAATATAGTAGTTTTGATGTTAGCAACACTAGACTTTTGAGTTAATTACTTTTCTTCTGTATAAATCACTGTACTCCTTTTACTTGTTATAAATTGTTGTGCCTTTGCTATGTAAGAATGTAACTTTAGTGCCTTCTGAGAGTGGCACCAGACTTTGGGAAGAACAGGACAAATAAGTCTTCTGGTTGACAAACCCTTATCAGAAAAGGGCCATAAAATGTTAATTGGCCCTCTGGCCAGAAGATGATGTAAATCACCTAAGACTTGTGTATCCAACTAGGTATGCAGAGAGAAAGCCTGGTCTCGATAAGAGTCAGGGCTGCTGACACTGCAAAATTTTATATTATCCATTGATCTCTATGTACAAAAAAATGTATAAAAGGCCTTTCTGGCAATAGAGGGTGGGCCAGTCATTGGAAAGACTAGTTTCCCCGGGTCTCTTCTTTACTCTATTTTCTGGCTAAATTCCCATCTGGGGCATGGAGGCTCGCCATGTCTACTTACTTTGCCCGACTTTTAAGTCCTGTGAGAGAGGGAGCCCAAGGCGGGGCACCCTCTGCTATTCAAACGAGCGCTGGTGGCCTAACATAGATGGTACAAACTTCTTGTCCTGAAGTTTTATTAGTTCTCCACGTAAACCAAGTTATTCAGCCTCTTTTCTCCACCTAAATTTTCCTACTATACTATTTCTTAATAATTTCTTTTATATTTCTAAATAAATAAGTTTTCCTCGCCTATGCCGTCCCCACTTCGAATTCCCTGGATCCACTGGGGCAGAACCCCGGCATACTGATTACCCACTTCAGCATTCTGGTCTGGAGAATTCCACGGACAGAGGAGCTTGACAGACTGCAGTCCATAGAGAAACAGTCAGACACGACTGAGCTGACTTTCACCTTCACTTTCTTTTCATTTGTAACATTCTTTTAGATTTCACATACAAGTGATACCATATGATGTTTGTTTTTGTCTGGCTTACTTCGCTTAGTATGATAACTCTAGGTCCACCTGTTTTTTTGCAAATGGTCGTTATTTCATTCTTTTCATGGTTGAGGAATATTCTGTTGTATACATGTACCACATCCTCTTTATTTCTCTGTCAATGGACATTTAGGTTGCTGCCATGTCTTCACTATTGTAAATAGTGCTGCAATGAACATTGGGGAGCATTTATCATTTCAAACTATGGTTTTCTCTAGATATATTCCATACTTTAAAGTTAAGCATTATATGTGCTTTCAATACAACTTGCTTAGTTTTAACACTTTAAAAGTTATTGCACCCAGTTCACTTCAGTTCAGTCGCTCAGTCGTGTCCGACTCCTTGCAACCCCATGAATCGCAGCATGCCAGGCCTCCCTGCCCAACACCAACTCCCAGAGTTCACCCAGACCCATGTCCATCGAGTCGGTGATCCATCCAGCCATCTCATCCTCTGTCGTCTCCTTCTCCTCCTGCCCCCAATCCCTCCCAGCATCAGAGTCTAAGTATTGTACGTTATCATTATTGGAAGTTTTGTGGTTTTTTTTGCCATTTTACTCCTAAATTTAGGCATTATTATTACTGTTCAGATTTTTTGTTACTATTGTAATCCATGTTTATGTTTCTCTCATATTTACTTTTTATTTTAAACATGTCATTTCTTTTTGCATCACAGGCTTTTTATAAACTTTTTAAGAAACCTCTCTGTGACATTACCACACTTAAGATATGATCACTTAAAAATCATTCCAGCTTTTGTTTTCTAAATGTACTTTATTTGGGCTCCATTTATAAGATATATTTTTAAAGGAAAAAATAAAAGGCACAGATTATAAAATTACAGTTGGATCAATATACACAAAATGAAATTAGATCAAGATTCAAAATATTAACTACAAGCAGGAAGATCCTCTCCAGTTTCTAACCCCTCCTCAGTAAAGTCATGAGTGACCTGACTTCTAATACTAGAGGTTAGGTTTGAATGTTTTTGTTCTGTTATGAACAGAATCTTACAAGACATATTCTTTGGACCTGGCTTCTTTCACTCAGCATTATGTTTGAGATCCATTCATGTTGCTGGATATAGTTTTAGTTTATTCATCATAATTGTCATATAATATCTGATTACAGTAATATACCACAAGATCCACTATTGAGGAAAATTTGGTTGTTTCCATTGTGAAGCTAGTGTGAATAATGCTGCCATGAATATTCTTGAACATGTCTTTTGCGGAAATGTGTTCACATTTCCACTGGATATTGTGATAGTTAATTTTATGTGTCAACTTTACTAAGCCACAGACACCCAGAGTTTTTGTATATATCAAAGATTATTCTGAGTATTTCTATGAGGGTGTTTTTGATAAGATTAACATTTACATTGGTAAACTAATGATACAGATTGCCCTCCGTAATGGGAATGACACTCATACAGTTAGTTGAAGGCCTGAGTAGATAAAAAGCCTGACCCTCCCTCAAGTAAGAAAGAATTCCCCCTGCCTGAAGGCCTCAAGCTGGGACACTGGCTTTTTCCTGCCTTCAGATTGGAGCCTACTTGGCTCTCCTGGTTCTCAGGCTCACGGATTATAGCTATCTCATTGGCTGTCATCAGTTTGCTGGATCATCCTGCAGATCTTGGAACCTGGTGTACTCCATAATCATGTGAGCCAATTCCTGATAATAGACCTCTTTATATATACATATAAATCTCTTGATAGATACAGAGATACATGATACATATAATAGGTTCATATGATTGGATATAGATGGAGATGGAGAGATCTCCTATTGTTCTTTTTCTCTGGTGAGCTCTGCTAGGTCCCAGAATTTGCAAATGTTCAGCTTTACTAGATACTGTCAATTTCCTAAAGTGCTTAGTCTAATTATACTCCTACCACAATGCATGGGCGATCTACTCACTTTGCATACTCATCCACTTGTCTTTAATTTAATTTCAGACATTCTGGCTTATGGATAATTTGATCTCATTGCAGCTTTTAATTTGCATTTTCTTGATGACTAAGAAAGTTGGACAGCCTTTCATGTGTTTATTGATAATTTGAATATCCTTTTTTTGAAGTAACTTTTAAGACTTTTGCCCCTTTTTCTATTGGATTGTCTGCCTTTTCTTAATTATTGTAGGAATTCATTATTTGTTCAGGGTATGAGTCCTTAGTCAGACATCTATATTGCAAACATTTCTTACAACTCTGTGGCTTCATTTTTAGTTTCTTAATTCTAGCTTTTGAGGAGCAGATGTTCTTAATCTTAGTGTGGTCCAATTTATCAACGTTTCCAACTACAGTTTGCGTTTTTGGTGCCCTGCTTTCGATTTCTTTGCCTATCCCAAGGTCATAAAAATATCATCCAACGTTTTCTTTTAAAGATTGTTTTTATCCATTTGGGATTAATTTTTGTGTATGCTATGAGGTAAGGTAGGAGTATTGTTGTTGTTTAGTTGCTAAGTCACATCGACTCTTTGTGAACCCATGGATTGTGGCCCACCAGACTCCCCTGTCCATGGAATTTTCCAGGCAAGAATACTGGAGTGGGTTGCTATTTCCTTCTACAGGGATCTTCTCAACCCAGTGTTCAAACCCGCATCTCCTGCAATGCAGGCTGTGTCTTTACCACTGAGCCACCAGGGAAGTCCAAAGTAGGAATAGAGATTTATAATTTTATATGGATATTCAACTGACCCGATACCATTTAATAAAAAGGTAATTTTTCTCCTTGTATTTCCACATCACCTTTGTGCATAAGATGATAGATAGTAAGTGTGCCTCCGATCTTGTACAACATCACTTTCTCAACTATTCTAATGTTGATTAGGTTTATGTACTTGGTAGCATACATTTTCTACCCTTTTAGAAATACTTTTAAATTGCTTTGGGTATTCCTGGCTCTTTTTACTTTAATATAATTGTGATTCATTTTATAATTTGGGGGGAATTCTGTGGAATATTTAGACCAAATCTGTGTCTTACTATTTGGTTCTTTATCTGTGAACATGATGTTTTCTCCCATTTATTTAAATCTTCCCTAATTTTTCTCAATAATAATAAGAATGACATGAGGGCTAAGGGTGAAAACCCTCCTCACAATCACAAACTTATATATAACTTTAAAATTATCCCTCCATAGTCATGATTCCCCATCTGCAGATTTAACCAAATGTAGATGGTGTAAGACTGTAGTTTGTGCTGAAAAATAATCTGTCTCAGTGGACTACACAGCTGAAACTGATGTTATTTAAACATCAACTGTATTTTGTAATTCTCAGTGTATAAATGCTGGAAAACTTTACAGGAATCATTCATAATAAATATTGATTTTTTATGCTATTAAAGCAATATTTTAAAAAATTTCATTGTGTAACTGTGGCATGTGTAGAAATATATTCGATATCTGCATATTGGTCTCATACAGTTTTTTTGTAGATTTTTTTCAAATAGACATAGCCGTAACAACTGCCAAATCAGTTTTAAACTTCTCTTTCGATTCGTAAATTCATATTCTTCTATATCTTTTTCTTGACACATTTCACTAGGCAGGACCCCCAATTCAATATTTAATGCAAGGGGGACACAGTGTCTTGTCTCATTCCTGATCTCGAGCAGAAGGCCCTCAATAGTTTACCACTTTGTCATTTTCTGGGACTTTCACAACGAAGCACCAAAAACTGGGTAACTTGAAACACAAAAATCGATTAACTCGTAGTTCTGGAGGCTGCAACACTGAACTGAGGTGTTAGCATGTTCCCTCTGACATTCTCCATAGAATCCTCCCTGCATCTTGGTGCTGTTGAGCTTGGTGTTGGTGGTGGCTGGCCACCATGATGTCCCTTGGCCTGCAACTGATCACTGCAGTCTCTGCCCATGTCATCACATAGTGCTCACTCTGCGTGTCTGTGTTCAGATTTCCCTCTTATAAGGGCATTAATCATATTGGATTAGGCCCTACGTTAGTGAAAGATCTTATTTACAAATAATGTCATATTCACAAGTTGGATAGTGGTTAGGATTTCAACATATGTTTTTCAGGGACAGAATTCAACTCACAACAACCACTAATGAAAATGTTATCTGTTTTTGTTGCTTTTTGTTTCATTATGTTTCCTTTTCTATACATGTATATCATCCTTTACACAAGAAGAAAATTCTATTCTTACTTAGATAAGAGTTTTAAAAAAATAGCAAATTGGTATGGGATTATATCTTTGTTTAGTATTTATTAAGCTGGTATTGTTTTCTCCTTTATTTCTAATATTTTTAAGTACACTGACTTTTTATTGTTTTTTTAATTCATTTATTTTTAATTGGAGGATAGTTGCTTTATAATATTTTGTGCTGGTTTCTGACATACATTAACATGATCAGCCAAAGGCATTTATATTACTTTATTGTTAAAGTAACCCTATGCCTAATACAAAGACCCATAGTATGATCAAACCTATATGAAGTTACAGTCTTGTCCAGCATCAAGTTTACTAATGATTATAGAAGATGCGAAGCAAGAGCTAGATATACAGTGCAGCAATATCTGGAGGCCCTGACTCCTTCCACTCGGTCCCCTGAGCACTCTTCTCCTGTGTAGCATGAATTCTAGCTTCAGAGTGATGAATAGGGACAAGTCAGCACAGGAAAATAGCTGTGTATCACTCAGCTTTTATATCCTGCAACTCGGGTGGCCTCATTCTGGCTTTGTGACTAACTTACATTGTTCAGTGAAGATGTAGCCTATCAATTGCAGATTTGTTTATAATAAACATGATACACAAACCAAGTGTGCATGCGTGCTCGGTTGCTTCAGTTGTGTCTAACTCTTTGCAACCCTATGGACTGTAGCCCATCAGGCTCCTCTGTCCATGAGATTCTCTAGGTGAGGATACTGGCATGGGTTGCCATGCCCTCTTCATATAAACCAGGTATATCATGCTAAAAATGCCCCTAGATCAGTAATCAGAATGGGTTGTATTACCCTCTGCTGAATCTTTATTCATCTTATGGCTGGTGAGTTTCATCAGCTCTTAGCAGAGTTTTAAAATTGAAACTGCTTTACAAGTAGGAGTGTGTATGTCTATAAAGACACACCATTAGTATATTTCATTGTACTTTCTAGTCTAGAAAAGTGACCTAATCTTAGTTGTTATTGTTTTTTAAAATACTGTTGATTTTTTTTTTTTTACTGAATATTTCCTTTAGAATTTTTAACAAAAGATTTTCCTATAAAGTTGTACAGTTTTGGCATATATATTATGCCAACTTCACAAAGTAAGTCAGGAATTATTCCCCATTTCAGAATATATGTAAGCTTTCTGTTATTTTCTCCCCAAATAATTAGAAAAAAATGCTGGTGAAGCCATGCAGTTTTGTGTTTTCACAAAATTTCATTTTCTTAACTTTTTAAATGAAAGCACAAAATAAAAACAGAAAAAATCATATTTGTGAACCTTAATAAGGTTAAGCTTTCTTAACCTTATTGAGGTTAATAAAAAGAATATTGCCAGCACCCCAAAAGAACTTTTTTCTACTGCATTCCAGTTCTGTCCATCAAAGGATAATATCATCTTGACTTCTAATATCATAGATAGTTTTGCCTATTTTGAATTTTGTATAAATGTGATTAAATAGTGAACTCTCATTTTGTCTGGTAATTTTTGCTCAATTTTACATTTGTAATATTCATCTACATATTTTGGCATGCAGTTGTAGTTCATTGATTCTCTTTTTGTTGTTCAGTAGCTACGTCATATCTGACTCTTTGTGATCCCCATGGACTGCAGCTCTGTAGGTCTCCCTGTCTTTCACTATATTCTGGAGTTTGCTCAAACTCGTGTCCATTGAGTCAGTGATGCCATCCAGCTATCTCATTCTCTGTCATCTCCTTCTCCTCCTGCCCTCAATCTTTGCCAGCATCAGAGTGTTTTCCAATGAGTCAGCTTTTCGCATCAAGTGGCCAAAGTACTGGAACTTCAATTCCAGCATCAGTCCTTCCAATGAATATTCAGGTTGATTTCATTTAAGATTGACTGGTTTGATCTCCTTGCAGTCTAAGGGACTCTCAAGAGTCTTCTCCAGCACCACAGTTCAAAAGCATCAATTCTTTGGCACTCAGCCTTCTTTATGGTCCAACTCTCACATCTGCACATGACAAGTGGAAAAACCATAGCTTCGACTATACAGACCTTTTGTCAGCAAACTGATATCTCTGCTTTTTAATTCACTGTCTAGGTTTGTCATAGCTTTTCTTCCAAGGAGCAAGAGCATCTTAATTTTGTGGCTACAGTCACTGTCCACAGGGATCTGGGGCCCAAGAAAATAAAATCTGTCACTGTTTCCACTTTTCCCTATCATTTTCCATGAAGTGATGGGACTGAATGCCATGATCTTTGTTTTTTGAATGTTGAGTTTTAAGCCTTCTTTTTCATTCTCCCCTTTCACCTTTATCAACAGGCTCTTTAGTTCCTCTTAACTTTCTGCCGTTAAAGTGGTATCATCTATATATCTTAAGTTGTTGATATTTATTTATATTTATTTACTGAGCATAGCCCATAGCAAGACTTCTTCTTCCCACAGCCAGTCTCTCCCATTAGGAAGCTTGCACAAGCCTCTTATCCTCATCCATCAAACGGTAGACAGAAGAAGCAAGAACTACAGTTCCACAGCCTCCAGAACAAAAACCAGAGTCACAGAAAGCTAGCCAAAATAATTACATGGACCACAGCCTTGTGTAACTCAATGAAGCCATGAGCCATGCTGTGCAGAGCCACCTGGATAGGCCATGGTGGAGACTTTTGACAAAACGCGGTCCACTGGTGAAGGGAATGGTAAACCACTCCACTATTCTAGCCTTGAGAACTCCATGAACAGTGTGATTCCTTGACTGTGTAGTATTTCATCAAGAGACTATACCAAATATCCTTCTAATGTTAATTGGGCAGAAGCGGGTGGCAAAGGATGAGATGGTTAGATAACATCATGGACTCAATGGGCATGAATTTGAGCAAACTCTGGGAGATAGTGAAGGACAGCGAAGTTTGGCATGCTGCAGTCCAAGGGGTCTCAAAGCGTTGGACATGACTTAGTGACAGAACAACAGCAAACTGAGTATTTTCCAGTTTGGAGCAATTAAAAATGATACTTCTGTGAACATTTTTATAACTGATCTTTCAGTGGATGGGGTTATGTCTATCGAATATGGTTACTCCATCTCCTTTATCACTTTTGTTTGAAACGTTTTTGATGTTATTAGTTACCAGTTTCTCTGCTAATTAATGAGGTTTAGAACCTTTTCATCAATTTATTAACCATTTAAATATCCTCTTTCATGAAGCACCTGTTCAGGTGATGTTGTTGTTGTTGTTTTTTTTTTGCCCATTTTTAGTAAATAGATATATTTTCCCTATTTACTTGAAGGAATTTCCTATTTATTCTGGATATGGATCCTTTGTTCCTCTCTGTGGCTTCCTTTTCACTCTCTGAAGACATATTTTGACAAATAAAATTTACTGGCCTTCATATAGTTCAATTGGTATGTTTTTCAATTGTGTGTATTATTTTCGATGTCTCATTTTCTGTCTAAATCTGTATTTTTGACGTTTAAAACAATCAACTGGTCTAATTTTTTGTTTTGTGTCTTACCTTTTCAATTGATATATGTTACATATAGTAAACTTATTGTTTACCATATGTACGTATTATATATTAAATGGAATACATATTAAATGGAAACTCTAAAAGAGGAATCATCTCCATTCTGTTGATATAAAGTAAATATAAGTCAATAACCCTATATCCACGGAAAAAATAATTCATTTTCTGAATAAAAGATAACCATTCCCTGTCATTCATTTATATTTGAAATATATTTCATTGGCTATAGAATCCTGGTTAATAGTTCTTTCTTAAAATACTTTAAAAACATGGTGCTATAGACTAGGATCTTGTTTTTTATCCACCATATATGTAATAGTTTTTATCTGCTAATCCCAAACTCTCCATCCATACCTCCCCATGCTACCTTGGCAACAAGTCTCTTCTCTGTGTTTGTGAGTCTGTTTCTGTTTTGTAGTTAATTTCATTTGTGTCAAATTTCAGATTCCACCTATACATGTATCATATGGTATTTGTCTTTCTTTCTTAGACTTAGTTTGCTTGGTATTATAATCTCTAGGTCCATCCATGTTGCTATAAATGGCAATATTTCATCCTTTTTAATGACTGAGTAGTATTCTGCTGTATATATTCCACTGTATATATGTACATGTTCTTTATCCCTTCATCTGTCTCATCTGAACATATTTTTAATACTTGCTCTGAAGACTTATCAGATAATGCCAGTACCTCATTATTATCTGTTTATCATCCTTTCTAATGCAAGTTGAGGTTTTTTGTGTGATTCTTCACGTTCTGAATTGTTTTTGATTTTATCCTATAAACTCTGAATGTTTTGTGAGACCTTGGGTCTTGTTTAAATCCTTTGAAGAAAGAAGATATGTATGTTTTAGTCTTCTATAGGCTGTGGTTTCAATGGCAGGTCAGTTTTGCAAGCCTTTTGGTGCTATTCAAATTTGTCTTGGAATTGTGCTGCCCAGTGGTCGTCAAGGACTGGGCATAGGTCAGCTGGCTATCTCACTTCTCAGGGTTGGTGTGCTGGTTGGGATTAGTTCCATGAATGTGCAGGTTAGAGGTGAGTACAAAAAGTCATAAAAAGATTGATGGGTTCACTTTACCAAGCTTATTTCTCTGCTGTCTCTCCAGTACTTTTTCTGGTCCCTACAGTTCCTCTTTTCAGTTCCTCGGCCAGAACTGCCAAGTTCTATGATTGTTCCTTGATTCCACATACAAGGCCCTTATAATGGCTAACGGAGAGAAAAACAACAACCTTGCCCTCTTAGAAGGGTAGGGACAACACATGCTAGAGGAAGCTCTCCTCCTACGGAGATTTAGTTCTTGCAGTTCTCCATTGCTGGGTCCTTTTGCGGCTGCTACCTCCATTTCACAAGTACCTGGGGGCTACGGTGCAAGACGGAGAAGGCAATGGCAACCCACTCCAGTACTCTTGCCTGGAAAATCCCATGGGTGGAGGAGCCTGGTAGGCTGCAGTCCATGGGGTTGCACAGAGTCGGACACGACTGAAGCGATTTAGCAGCAGCAGCAGCAGCAGCAGCAGGGTGCAAGAACCAGAAAGTTAGAGAGAGAAAATGGGAGGTTTCTCTTGCTTTTCATGCATTTCTGTTTTCTGGTCTTTGAGCCAAGCTGGAGGGTTATGCTGGGCTCTCTGTGTACACTACAATGCTCAAGCCAGATTTTCAAAGTGCATCCAATTCAGACTGGGAATATCCAAGCAAAAATGGTAACTCACTGACAGTTTATTGGTATTTGGAATTCTGGAGATTTCCTTTGATTTGCCTGCTGTTATTTACTTTTCAGAGTTCTCAGAATGCTGCCTCTTCCTTCTGTTCAGGTTTTATAATTGGTGTACAGTGAGATGGGAAGATGAGCCTGTGTTTACTCCATATTGCCTGGAACTAGATCTAAAAAAATTACTTTCACACCTACTCTTAAGGTTATCAACATAATTTATGTAGGCAATATTTAGTTAATTTTATCAACATATTGTGTCTTAGTCAATTGCTTTGCCTCTATGTTTACTACTTTTATGAATATATATCTTTAGTACTGATACTTATTTTAGTGAGTGTCTGTATGTGGTAAGATCCTGTTAAGTATACATCTCTGTTTTCCTACCAAATTTTGAATTTTTTGATCAAAATAACACAAATACAGAAAAAGCTTGGAGAAAATGTACCACTTAAAGAGTTTTATAAGATGAATGTCCTTTTAATCACACCTATAAGTCAGATAGAACTTGGCAGCAACCCCAGAAGCCTCAAATCTCTTCCTCAAAGTGAGCACCACCTTCCCGTAACAAGAATAACTACTGTTCTAGATTTTATGGAAATTCTTTTATTACTTTTAATTGTAGTTTTATTACCTAGTTGAGGAGCCCTAGTTGAGTATACTAAACACTATAGTATAGCTTAGCCTGATTTTCAAAAATATGTCTGTTAGCCCTCTGTATCTTTAACCTTGAACATCCTCTGTTGACAAAACCAATTCTGGGCAGCTGAGACTTTGCTGATTGCATTTCTATGCTTTAATTTCACATTTTATTTGTCCTCTAGACTTCCTGCAAAGTGATAAATGAGTATAAACTTAATCTGACTCAGATTTTACTTCAGGAGGAAGATTACATCATAGATACTGTGGAGTTCATTGTCAAGGGGCATCTTACGGTCTAGTTATCTACTTTATTGTGGTTGACAGCCATAGATTCTTAGTGGGAAGTGCTTAGAACTTGAATGTGTTGCAAGATGGAGATGCTCTAATTCTATTGTTAATTCTTTGTTTAAATATATTCCCATTTCTGTCCTTTGGTTTCCTAGGCAGTAAATATGTTAAGTCTTTCCTTTTTAAAATGAGTTTGCAAAATAAAGAACTGATTTCCTTCATATTCTACAGAGTTAGGTAACTAGGTAAGAGAGAAAGAAATGGAAAGAGAGGGAGAATTTGAGAGAGAGAGAGAGCATGCAGACCTCCAAGATTAGGTAGCATAATTCACCAAGGGTTCCAGCTACAAGAGCTATGAATCTGTCTCCCTGTCTGTGCCGAAAACAAGCTTCTGATAGACTGTTCCTCGCTCCTATAAGACCCTATCCTGGGAGACACTGAAATCCTCTGACACCTTTGTATTGAGGTCTCCTAGTGGGCTTGCTGAACCTTCCTGAATGGTAGTCTGGGACTCTGCCAGCCAACTTTCTTCCCTTCTCCCTGCACCTGGAATCAGATTTACACTGCAGTTTGATAGTTGTTCCAGACTCCTCCCTCACTATACATTTTCCCTCACTTGTCCATTTCTTCTAGTCAAAGCCTTGCATGTTTTATTCTGCCTCAGCATTTGCTTCTTGGAGGACATAGGTGATTTGCACCTCTTTGGTTTGTCTCCATCCATTTATGGCATAACCTTACTGATGCTCCAAATGCCCTGTCTTTGCTAAGTGGGAGATTCTCCAGCTTGACTCCCAAGTCCCTTTAGAACAACTCTTCTAGTCTTTTATAATGCCCATGATCACTGTTACAAGATATTCTAAACTCACATGCTCATCTTGTCCTCTTCCTGTCCCAGAAATCAAATCATTCATTTCAACCATTTCTCTATGACACCCTGGTGTCATTTAGTTGGAAATATTATTTTTAGACTTATTCAATGAACTTATTTAGGGTATCTATCTGTCATCTACCTTTCCCTATTTATCATCTATTGTCTATCTCTCTACCTATCATCTATCTGTCTATATCATCTATCTTCTCTTTACCTAACATCTATCTACCATCTATCATATATATATATATATATATATATATATATATATATATCTGTCATCTACCTATATATATCTATCAATCAAACTGATCATATGAACACAGCCTTGTCTAACTCAGTGAAATTATGAGCCATACCATATAGGGCCACCCAATATGGATGGGTCATGGTGGAAGTCCTGACAAAACGTGGTCCACAGGAGAAGGGAATGGCAAGCCACCTCAGTATTCTTGCCTTGAGAACTCCATGAACAGTATGAAAAGGCAAAAAGATATGATACTGAAAGATAAATCTCCAGGTCTGTAGGTGCCCAAAAAGCTACTGGAGAAGGATGAAGAAATAACTCCATAAAGAACTAAGAGACAGAGCCAAAGTGAAAACAACGCCCAGCTGTGGATGTGACTGGTGATGGAAGTAAAGTCCGATGCTGTGAAGAATGATATTGCATAGGAACCTGAAATGTTCAGTCCATGAATCAAGGTAAATTGAAAGTGATCAAACAGGAGATGGCAAGAGTGAACATCAACATTTTAGGGATCAGTGATCTAAAATGGACTGGAATGGGGGAATTTAATTCAGATGACCATTATATCTACTACTGTGGGCAAGAATCCCTTAGAAGGAATGGAGTAGCCCTCATAGTCAACAAAAGAGTCTGCAATGCAGTACCTGGGTGCAATCTCAAAAAAGACAGAAAGATCTCAATTCATCTCCAAAGCAAACCATTCAATATCACAGCAATCCAAGTCTATGCACCAACTAGTAATGCTGAAGAAGCTGAAGTTGAATGGTTCTATGAAAATTTACAAGACCTTCTAGAACTAACATCCAAAAAAGATGTCCTTTTCATTATAGGAGACTGGAATGCAAAATTAGGAAGTCAAGAGATACCTGGAGTAATAGGCAAGTTTGGCCTTGGAGTACAAAATGAAGCAGGGCAAAGGCTAATAGAGTTTTGCCAAGAGAATGCACTAGTCTTAGCATACACCCTCTTTCTACAACACAAGAGAAGACTCTACACATGGACATCACCAGATGGTCAATACCAAAATCAGATTGATTATATTCTTTGCAGCCAAAGATAGAGAAGCTCTATATGGTCAGCAAAGACAAGGCCAGGAGTTGACTGTGGCTCAAATCATGAACTCTTTATTGCCAAATTCAGACTTAAATTGAAGAAAGTAGGGAAAACCACTAGACCATTCAGGTATGACCTAAATCAAATCCCTTATGATTATACAGTGGAAGTGAGAAATAGATTGAAGGGATTAGATCTGATAGAGTACCTGAAGAACTATGGATGGAGGTTCTGACATTGTACAGGAGGCAGAGATCAAGGCCATCCCCAAGAAAAAGAAATGAAAAAACACAAAATGGTTGTCTGAGGAGGCCTTACAAATAGCTGAGAAAAGAAGAGATGCTAAAGGCAAAGGAGAAAGGGAAAGATATACCCATCCGAATGCAGAGTTTCATAGAATAGCAAGGAGAAATAAGAAAGCCTTCCTTAGTGATCAATGCAAAGAAATAGAGGAAAATAATAAAATGGGAAAGATCTCTTCAAGAAAATTAGAGATATCAAGGGAAAATTTCATGCAAAGATGGGCTCAATAAAGGACTGAAATGGTAGGGACCTAACAGAAGCAGAAGATATTAAGAATAGGTGGCAAGAATACATAGAAGAATTACACAAAAAAGATATTCATGACCCAGATAATCACGATGGGGTGACCACTCACCTAGAGCCAGACATCCTGGAGTGTAAAGTCAAGTAGGCCTTAGGAAGCATCACTAGGAACAAAGCTAGTGGAGGTGATGGAGTTCCAGTTGAGGTATTGCAAATCCTGAAAGATGATGCTGTGAAAGTGCTGCACTCGATATACCAGCAAATTTGAAAAACTCAGCAGTGGCCACTGGACTGGAAAAAGTCAGTTTTCATTTCAATCCCAAAGAAAGGCAATGCCAAAGAATGTTCATACTATCACGCAATTGCACACATCTCACATGCTAGTGACCCAGTATTCTTGCCTGGAGAATCCCAGGGACAGAGGAGCCTGGTTACCTGCCGTCTATGGGGCACACAGAGTCGAACAAAACTGAAGTGACTTAGTAGCAGCAGCAGCAGCACACGCTAGTAAATTAATGCTCAAAATGCCCCAGACCAGACTTCAATAGTTCATGAACTATGAACTTCCAGATGTTCATGCTGGATTTAGAAAAGGCAGAGGAACCAGAGATCAAACTGTCAACACCTGTTGAATCACTGACAAAGCAAGAGAATACCAGAAAAACATCTACTTCCACTTTATTGATTACACCAAAGCATTTGACTGTGAGATCACAACAAACTGTGGAAAATTCTTCAGAGATGGGGATACCAGACCACTTGACCTGCCTCCTGAGAAATCTGTATGCAGGTCAAGAAGCGACAGTTAGAACCAGACATGGAACAACAGACTGGTTCCAAATTGGAAAAAGAGTATGTCAAAGCTGTACATCGTCACCCTGCTTATTTAGCTTATATGCAGAGTACATCATGCAAAATGCCAGGCTGGATGAATCACAGGCTGGAATCAAGATTGCCAGGAGAAATGTCAATAACCTTAGATATGCAGATGATACCACCCTTATGGCAGAAAGTGAAGAGGAACTAAAGAGCCTCCTGATGAGGGTGGAGGAGGAGAGGGGAAAAGCTGGCTTAAAACTCAACATTCAAAAAAAGAAGATCATGGCATCTGGTCCCATATCTTCATTGCAAATAGATGGGGAAACAAAGGAAACAGTGAGAAACTTTATTTTTTTGGACTCCAAAATACTGCAGATGGTGACTGCAGCCATCAAAATTTAAAAGACGCTTGCTCCTTGGAAGAAATACTATAATCAACCTAGACAGCATATTGAAAAGCAGAGATATTACTTTGCCGGCAAAGGTCTGTCTAGTCAAAGCTGTGGTTTTTCCAGTAGTCATGTATGGATGTGAGAGTTGGATTATAAAGAAACTGAATGCCTAAGAATTGATGCTTTTGAACTGTGGTGTTGGAGAAGACTCTAGAGAGTCCCTTGGACAGCAAGGAGATCCAACCAGTACCTCCTGAAGAAAATCAGTCTGAATATTCATTGGAAAGACTGATGCTGAAGCTGAAGCTCCAATACTTTGGCCACCTAATGTGAAGACTGACTCCTCGGAAAAGATCCTGATGTTGGGAAAGATTGAAGGCAGGAGGAGAAGTGGATGACAGAGGATAAGGTGGTTGGATGGCATCACCGACTTGATGGACATGAGTTTGAGCAAGCTCTGGGAGTTGGTGATGGATGGGGAAGCCTGGCGTGCTACAGTCAGTGAGGTTGCAAAACTGACTGAACTGAACTGAGCTCATCTAAATCTATGATAAAATGCCTCAAGTTCAAACATCCAAGATTGTAGGGTGTTTACTTAAGATTTTTTATCTTACATTCGCAGCTCCAAGGAAACCTGGTTCACAGGAGCACTAGGGATAATAAAATTAGAAAGAATACATAGGTACTCAGGAAGAGTATTCAGAGGATACCAACACTGTCACCAACACTCTTACTATAAACATTCTTAAATTGCTTTATTGTGTTTTTTCCATCTTCTCTTCCCTTCAAAAAAGTTCTACTGGATGTACATTGTCAAAGCCTGTAGCTATTACATGCTATACTCCATCCTTTGAATCTCATATTTAATCTTAGTTCTGCACACGAAATAATAGCATATATCCCCAGTATTTATGCCAGTATCTCTCCAGTAATATTTAATATCTGAAGATCATTCTTCAGTCCATTCCTAAGAAAAGACTCATGGAAGAACATTGTATAATTTTTGCATACTGATGGCAATTTTTTTCTTTTATATTTGAGAGTCAGTTTCCCTTGATATATAATTGTTGGCTCAAAATTTTTAAATATTTATTTATTTATTGACTGCTCCTTGCAGCATATGGGATCTTAGATCCCTAACTAGGAGTTAAACCTGTGTCCCCTGCATTAGAAGTGCAGAGTCTTAAGGGACTACCAGAGAAGTCCTTCAAATTTTTTAAAATTTGCATATCTTTACATATATTACTCCTTTTCTTCTGACACAAAATGTTAAAAGTTCTGATGATAATATAATTTTCTTTCTGTTTTATGTCAACTTTTTTCTATCTTTTTTTTCCCTAGGTACCCAAAGGATATTGCCTTTTCCTTAGGGTCTAATACTTTAGCCTATGCCTTATTGGTTGTTCTGAGTTGGTTTTCCCACGTAGATAGTATATCTTTGCATTTTGTTTTTCAATCTTGTTTTTTTAAATATATTTAAAGTACAGCCCTTAGTATTTGTCTTAGTCCCCTGTTTTGGTTTTTCTTCTTTGGTCTACATGTTTTGTGATGGTGGCCATTTATAATCTCACTTTCACTCAAACCATTTATATATCTTCTTTTTAAATGTTAAATTATCCTTTTCTTTTCCCATTTCTCCTAAGACATAACCTTCTATGTTTATGTGTGCCATGTTTATTTATAAGATGCTGTCGGGGGCCAGCGTGAGGAATCCCACCTGTGACAGGGTCACGTGGTAGGCTCAGATGGCAGGGCAATTTGAGTCATCGGATTTCTCCCTGGTTTTTCCTGAGTATGTACCCCAAAAAATAAGAATTTGTCTGTATTTGTCTGTTTCCCCACTGTTCTCTGCCAGTTTCTTGGAAAGAGTTAATTCAAAGCTTTAGCTTCCTGCATTTGAAAGGAGTGTTTCAGCCCAACCCCCCTTTGATAAAGCTCTAGCCTGCCTAAACAGCTTTCCCTGACCTTTTACAAGCTTGTGAATTGCTCGCAACCCCCAACTGTGAGGGGCAAAAAGGCCTTGAAGTGTTTTAAAGTTACAAATCTTTTCTAAGAGCCAAAGCTTTAGTAGTGATATAGACTTCACTGTTGCCTCAGTGATCACTGCCAGACCTCATTATTTGCACCTGGAAGTTTCTGCTATACAAACAATATTTGGAAATAGATATGTAATAGTTTTTTGATGTTAGCAACACTAGGCCTTTGAGTTAATTGCTTTCTTTTATAAATCATTGTACTCCCTCTGGCTTGCTGTGTCCTTGCTATGTGAGAATGCAACTTTGTTAAGTGCCTCCCAAGAATAGCGCCAGACCTTGGAAAATATAACACTTATCAGAAAAGAGCTGTAAATTGTCGAATTGGCCTTTTGGCTGGAAGATGATGTAAATTACCTAAGACTTGTGTATACAATTAGGTATGCAGAGACTAAGCTTGCTCTCAATAAGAGTCAGGGCTGCTGTCATTGCCAAAATTTGTGAAACCCATTGATCTTCATTGTATAAAAAGGACATGTGAAAAATATAGTTTTGGACCAGTTTCCTCGGGAACAGTTTCTCAGAGCAATTTTCCGGACCAGTTTTCTCGGGAACAGTTTCTCAGAGCAGTTTTTCTGGATCAGATCTTCTCAGACCGGTTCTGTGGGCCGGTTTCTCAGACGACTCGCTCTCCTAGACTCGTTCTTTAAGGACATCTGGCTCCCACACCTCTCTCTCTCTCTCTTTCTGTCTCTCTGTCCTCTTGTACTTTAACTCCAGGCTGAATTCCCATCTGGAGTGGGAGGCTCACCACGTCTACTTACTTGCCCTGGCCCTAAGTTCTGCAAAAAAAGGGATCCACGGTGGGGCCCCTTTAGAGATTCAAGCAGACGCCAGTGGCCCACGTAGATGGTGCAAATCACTTGTCTTGAGATTTTATTGGCTTTCCCCGTAAGCCAAGTTATTCAGCCTTCTATTTTTCTATTAATTTCCTACTATTCTATCCTGTCCTGAGCTATCCTGTCCTATCCTTTCCTATCCGCCTGCTCCGTCCCACCTTTGAATATCCCTGGATCCACCGGAGCTGAACCCCGGTGAGATGTGGTTTCAAAAATATTGTCCCTTGAATTTATGCTCTTTCATGTCTTATATCATTTTCTTAATGGTTTATTTTTAAATGTTAAGATATAGAATTTTTCTGTTTGTATATTTTTAATCTTTTTATCAAAATGTCTTTCTGGTAACATTTTGATTTGTTTTTTAGATATTAACTGTCATATTAATTACATATATTTTTTACATATTTCCCTTTTAGTGTGTGGACATGAAATCAACACAGTAACAGGGAAAGGTTAGAAGGTTTATGAATATTACAGCCCTCAAGTACTGTGGTGGCTTTTAACATGTTTACTTGACAAGGCCAAACTGTTTCCTAGAATTTCCTTCACTGATTTTCCTGTTATAATAAGGAGAATCCTGGGGGAGACTGGGAAGGTGAGGGTGCAACAAGAACCAATTTGGAGCTCTTATGTGTTGTTCCTGATATGAGGACTCACTTTAATTTGTGTGAAGCAGAGGCTGGGTCCCACTTTCCCCTGGACCCTCTCTCAGCTCAACTCCACCTCATGACAAAGGGCTTTGGCTTCTGCAGGACACCCACACTACCAGTCTCAAAGGCAACAAGCTCTGCACAGGTTTCAGTCCATTTGACAAAGTTCCAGCTGATTCTTTTTCTTCCCCACTACACACGCCTCCTTCCTGACTGCCTGCCCTACAAAACTCAGACTCATGTTCAAGGATTTCAGATTTAGAGTCCTAACCCTTGATCCGGAGAAGGTGATGGCACCCCACTCCAGTACTCTTGCATGGAAAATCCCATGGACGGAGGAGCCTGGTGGGCTGCCATCTATGGGGTCACAAAGAGTCAGACACAACTGCAGAGACTTAGCAGCAGCAACCCTTGATCAGAAACACACACACACACACACACACACACACACCCTAGTGGTTCTGCTTCCCACCAAGGTGACAGTGGCTTCAGTCGGGCTGGATGTGGATAAGCAGACTCCTGAGAATCCTTGCTGGGGAGGCAGGGAGGTGGTGGGAAGTAGGACCACATGTGAGCTTGAGACAGGCTGGGACCTGGGACTTGGTATTCTTTGCTTCAGTGCTTGCACCTGGACAAACATCTGTAGCAACAAAATACAAAGAAACTATAAGGGACTAAAAATAACTGCAGGCATGTGCAGTTGGAACAAAGTATGGATAGCAAGATACAAAAAAACAAAGATCCAATTGCCATTTCTGAAAAGCCCAGAGCAAAAGCAGGATGTCAGGAGCAAAAACAGGGCACTACCCATGCCCCCTGCACAAAATACCACCTAAGGGCTGGGCAAACCCCCTCAGCCATCCCTCTGGCCTGATACTTGGACGCACATGTTACCCTCACCCTGAATAAGGAACCAGCTTGCCCCACCTCAGGGAGTGAACAAGGGAAGCTGTTAGATGTCTTCTTTCCCCTCCTGCTGCAGTGGGAGCCCCAGTAAAGCCTTCCCATAGACAGAGTGCCTGATGAACTATGGATGGAGGTTCGTGACATTGTACAGGAGACAGGAATCAAGACCATCCCCAAGAAAAAGAAATGCAAAAAAGTAAAATGGCTGTCTGAGGAGGCCTTACAAATAGCTGTGAAAAGAGGGGAAGTGAAAAGCAAAGGAGAAAAGGAAAGCTATACCCATTTGAATGCAGAGTTCCAAAGAATAGCAAGGAGAGATAAGAAAGCCTTCCTCAGTGATCAATGCAAAGAAATAGAGGAAAACAATAGAATGGGAAAAACTAGATATCTCTTCAAGAAAATTAGAAACACCAAGGGAACATTTCATGCAAAAATGGGCACAATAAAGGACAGAAATGGTAGGGACCTAACAGAAGCAGAAGATATTAAGAGCAGGTGGCAAGAATACACAGAAGAACTGCACAAAAAAGATCTTCACGACCCAGATAATCATGATGGTGTGATCACTCACCTAGAGCTAGACATCCTGGAATATGAAGTCAAGTGGGCCTTAGGAAGCATCACTACGAACAAAGCTAGTGGAGGTGATGGAATTCCAGTTGAGCTATTTCAAATCCTGAAAGATGACGCTGTGAAAGTGCTGCAGTCAATATGCCAGCAAATGTGGAAAACTCAGCAGTGGCCACAGGCCTGGAAAAGGTCAGTTTTCATTCCAATCTCAAAGGCAATGCCAAAGAATGCTCAAACTACCGCACAATTGCACTCATCTCACACGCTGGTAAAGTAATGCTCAAAATTCTCCAAGCCACGTATTGCTTCAGCAATATGTGAACCGTGAACTTCCAGGTTTTAGAAAAGGCAGAGGAACCAGAGATCAACTGCCAACATCCTCTGGATCATGGAAAAGGCAAGAGAGTTCCAGAAAAACATCTATTTCTGCTTTATTGACTATGCCAAAGCCTTTGACTGTGTGGATCACAATAAACTGTGGAAAATTCTGAAAGAGATGGGAATACCAGACCACCTGATCTGCCCCTTGAGAAACGTGTATACAGATCAGGAAGCAACAGTTAGAACTGGACATGGAACAACAGACTGGTTCCAAATAGGAAAAGGGATACGTCAAGGCTGTGTATTGTCATCCTGCTTATTTAACTTCTATGCAGAGTACATCATGAGAAACGCTGGGCTGGAGGAAGCACAAGCTGGAATCAAGATTGCTGGGAGAAATGTCAATAACCTCAGATATGCAGGTGACACCACCCTTATGGCAGAAAGTGAAGAGGAACTAAAGAGCCTCTTGATGAAAGTGAAAGAGGAGAGTGGAAAAGTTGGCTTAAAGCTCAACATTCAGAAAACAAAGATCATGGCATCCAGTCCCATTACTTCATGGCAAATAGATGGGAAAACAGTGGAAACAGTGGCTGACTTTATTTTTGGGGGCTTCAAAATCACTGCAGATGGTGACTGCAACCATGAAATTAAAAGACGCTTACTCCTTAGAAGGAAAGTTATGACCAACCTAGACAGCATATTAAAAAGTAGAGATGTTATTTTGCCAACAAAGGTCCATCTAGTCAAGGCTATGGTTTTTCCATTGGTCATATAGGGATGTGAGAGTTGAACTACAAAGAAAGCTGAGCACCGAAGAATTGATGCTTTTGAACTGTGGTGTTGGAGAAGACTCTTGAGAGTCCCTTGGACTGCAAGGAGATCCAACCAGTCCATCCTAGAGGAGATTGGTCCCGGGTATTCATTGGAAGGAATGATGTTGAAGCTGAAGCTCCAGTACTTTGGCCACCTGATGCGAAGAGCTGAGTCATTTGAAAAGACTCTGATGCTGGGAAAGATTGAGGGCAGGAGGACAAGGGGACAACAGAGGATGAGATGGCTGGATGGCATCACCGACTCGATGGACATGGGTTTGGGTGGACTCAGGGAGTTGGTGATGGACAGGAAGGCCTGACATGCTGCGGTTCATGGGGTCGCAAAGAGTCGGACATGACTGAGGGACTGAACTGAACTGAATTTCTTGTCTGGTCTCTTATCAATTTGTTTTGGTTGGAGAAGGCCAAGAACCCTAGTCGGTATCAAGTGGGGTCTCCAAGCCCACAATGCATGCTCTATCATCCCAGGATAAAAATTCAAAAATTATTCCACATTTCTAGATGACCACTATAGATCCTTAGCTTCCATGTGTGAGCCCCTTCTGAGTGTCAGCCCTGTGTGACTGAGCTAGGCACAGGCCCATGAGGTCAGCCCTGTCTGGAGTTACATTGGAAGCCTCAGCCTTGCAGACACACTCTGTTGCCCTCTGCTGAAGCTTCGTGTATCTTAATGGTTCCCCTACCCTCTTGTATTCTGGAATTCTTAGGAAACTGAGTTATCTAGCTTTATTGTGTACGTTATCTATGGAATTTGGATTGTGCCACAATTCTCTGTGTGTTCACCGGGAATTTGGAGATTCAATATTATATATATATATATATATAGCTACATGCCCCATCTTCCCAGAGTTCTTGAGAAGACATTTCAACTTATGTAAAATTTGATTTTCACAGTTGTTTACTTTCAACCCTTTTGAAGACATGATTCCACAGGGTCCTGCTGGGTGGAGGTGGGATACAGAATTCCCATCAGGCTCCACCTGTAACAGAAGGGGCACTCTGGCACTATGAGATAAGGAGGCCTGCTACCACTTGGTGGGGGATAGAAGTTTAAGACTCCACATGGACCCCACTGACACTGTGAAATGGGAGGTGTCAGTACCATAAGTAGGGGTGAAAATCCCAACTACCTATTTCCTCTTATGTGATGGGGAGGGGGTGATGGACCCCAGCAGTGCCCACTCACAGTCAGAGAGTGGAACTCAGGCTTTACTGTTAAGGTGGGCATGGGGTGGTCTAACTCTAAGAAAAGTTTTCCATCTTGCTGTGTTGTGCCTTTCCTGGTCTATTGGCTTGAGAGAGCTAGTGTCTATGGAGAATTTTCTGTCTGCACCAGTTGACAATCTTTAAACACAAGTTTCTCCAGTGAGGCAGGAAAAGACCCTAGAGGTGTCACTGCTGTGCTCCTCCTGTATCCGAGTCCCCAGCTGGCCTGTTGTCTGTGAAATGGATTTTACTGTAGTTTATCTAATCCTTTACCCACTGAAGGATGTCTGCCTTGTTTCCAGTTTGAGGATGGTCCAAATGGTCCATCCGTGAGGATGGCCCACATCAACGTCTGCTTGTGATGATGTAAAGTAGTTTTGCTAGACATTACCATTGGAGGGAACTGGGCAAAGGATACCCAGGATCTCTCTGTATTATTTCCCACAATTGTATGTGAATATTCAATTATCTCAAAATAAAAAAAAGTTTAATTAGAAAAAAAGTCCTTGGAGTGATTCTTCTTCTCTATAAAGACCTCATGAATTTTTTGTTAAGTTTTCCTAAATATATTACATATTTTCTTTCTATTATAAATTGAATCTTGTAGTCTATTACATTTCCCTGACAGTTATTACTGGTTTAGCAGCATGGCTTCCCTGGCGGCTCAGTGGTAAAGAATCTTCCTGCCAGTTCAGGAGACGTGGGTGCAATCCTTGAGTCAGGAAGATGTCCTGGAGAAGGAAATAGCAACCCGCTCCAGTATTTTAGCCTGGAAATCCCATGGACAGAGGAGCCTGGCAAGCTACAGTCCGTGGGACCACAAAAGAGGGTCAACACAACTTTAAACAACAAATTCATTTTTACATGCCGATCTCCTATCTGGCAATTTTGCTGTGTTTTCTTATTTATTCTGATAGACTGTATGTTTAGTCTTTTTTTCCTGTGAGTTTTCAATGTAAACAGCATTGAACTTGTTAAATGGCTTTTGAAAAATATGTTGAGAAGACCATGTGATTTTCTCCTTTACTGTGTTCAGTAGTAAATTACACTGGTAGACTTTCTGATAATGAAATAATCTAATGTTAAATATTTTCTGATGGCACGCTTGCTTTCCTGGGATAAACTCAACACATCATTTTGCTTTGTTTTGTTAGCTTAAAAATATACTATAGAGTTTAATTAGCTAACATTCCTTTTCTCATTTCTGAGTTTATGTTCATCCGTGAAATCAGTCTGTCATTTTCCTTCCTTGTAATTTGTTTGCTCTGTTTTGGTAACAAGGTTATTAACTGACTTCATATAATGAGTTTGGAGGCTTATCTTCAAGTTCTACTTTCTTCAACAAATTGTGTAAAATAGGGGTCACATATTCTTTGAGAGTTTGGTAGAATTCGTCTATGTAAATTCTACAGTCTCAGTCTACAGTTTTAATATTTTCATTTGTTATTGGTTTTCACATTTTTTTTGCTTCTAGCACCAGTTAGTTTTTTAAGTTTTTTCAAAAAAATTTCCACTTCCCCTAGATCTTTATATTTAGTCCTCCATCAGTTCAGTTCAGTCGCTCAGTCATGTCCAACTCTTTGTGACCCCATGAATCGCAGCATGCCAGGCCTCCCTGTCCATCACCAACTCCTGGAATTCACCCAGACTCACATCCACTGAGTCAGTGATGCCATCCAGCCATCTCATCCTCTGTCGTCCCCTTCTCCTCCTGCCCCCAATCCCTCCCAGCATCAGAGTCTTTTCCAATGAGTCAACTCTTCGCATGAGGTGGCCAAAGTACTGGAGCTTCAGCTTTAGCATCATTCCTTCCAAAGAAATCCCAGGGTTGATCTCCTTCAGAATGGACTGGTTGGATCTCCTTGCAGTCCAAGGGACTCTCAAGAGTTTTCTCCAACACCACAGTTCAAAAGCATCAATTCTTCGGCGCTCAGCCTTCTTCACAGTCTAACTCTCATATTCCATACATGACCACAGGAAAAGGAATAGTTGCTTATAATATTCTTATCAATAAACTTTATTTTTTTTTCTTTTTAAAAATTTAGTTTTAATTGAAGGATAGTTTCTTTACAGCATTGTGTTGGTTTCTACCAAACCTCAACATGAATCAGCCTTGGGTTCACCCGTGTCCCCTCCCCTCTGACCCTCCCTCCCACCTCCCTTCTAAGCCCACCCCCTAGCTTGTTACCGAGCCCGTGTTCCATGAGACATACAGCAATTTCCCGTTGGCTGTTTGTTTTACATATGGTAATGTATGGTTCCATGTCACTCTTTCCATACATCCCACCCTCTCTGTTTAACGAAGCCATGTTAAACAGTCTTTGACTGGACCGTGCTGGCTCCAGGGAGGTAGTCCTTGCTTCAACTCCTTTAAGTTCCGTCCTGGTTTCTAGAAGCTCCTGAAGCTCTGATTGTCCCGTAGACGGAAACTGGACTTTGGACTCAGAATGAACTAAGTTTTAATCTGTGTCTCAACATTTATTATGTGTTTTGATGGGGGAACATCTTTAATCTCTCTAAGCATTATCTGTAAAAGGGAAATAATATTCTCTAGCTTTTGATGTGATAATCCCAGTATTTAAATATTAAATGTGATGTTATATGAGAATTTGTTAGTATAGAGAAGTCACTCGCTAAAAAGGACTCTAATTTGAGTTAGCGTTGTAAGTGCTGAAAGTAAGATTACACAGAGCCGTAAACCATCTACAAAGGCAAATAGGCAGGGAACCCCACCTGTTGCAAGCATTCCGAGTTACCCTGGTCAGTGACGGCAGGGAAGTTGCTGTGCAAAGTTGAAGGCAAAGTCTTTAAGGAAATTGTCTTTATAAGAGAAACACATATTACTGCCCAGAATCTGTTGTTTACCCTGCAAGCTCTTAAAGATGACACCAAAAGGAAATGTCTGTTTCCATTTGTCTCTTTGTTGTTGTCTTGCTTATAGTGTGTAACGTTTCACCATGATTAACAATATCACATTTAAATTTTAGTTGTGAAATCCAGAAATCTGTACCCATAATCGTGTGCATTTTAAGTAGCTCTAGGTTTATCTGACTCTTTTTGACCATATGGACCACAGCCTGCCAGGCTCCTCTGTCCATGGGATTTCCTAGGCAATAACACTGGAGTGGGTTGCCATGCCCTCCTCCAGGGGCTTTTCTTGACCCAGGGAAGGAACCTGGGTCTCTTATGTTTCCTGTATTGGCAGGAGGGTTCTTTACCACAGGCACCACCTGGGGAGTGTGTATTCAAGTGTAAATATTGTTTTACAAATCTTTTATGTCAATGCACTGTACACTCTAGGTATTTTTCACTGTGTTGTAGAAATTAAAAAGCTTTTAACATTCACATCGAGTAAACACTCTCTAGTAAAAAAGGATAAACTTTACAGTACTTCCAAGACACTAATAATTTCCCATTCTTCCCAGAAACTCTTCCCATGGAATTGTCAACCAGGTTTAGACATGTTCTTATGCAATTGTCATTCTAAGGCCTTATCTTCATACTAAGAATTATTTATGCTTATTTTCGAATTAGCTAATTTTTTTAAGATCTCATACTTTCTTCCTTCTTTTATTGCTGTTACATTTTAGAACCAATTCTTTGAAGAGCAGGTATGTAGCAATCACATTTTGTGATCTTACTTTCTAAAAGTATCCTCGTTATATCCTTACCTGAGAATAATGGAATAGCTTGCATAGAAGTCTGGATTGGGAATCATTTTTCTTTAGGAAGGTGGAGGCATTGTTTATAGCCTGAGGGAACTGCAATGACTCATCTTTCGCATTCATCTCTTTGTTGCCATATTGTTGTCATCTGCCATAATATAGCAATGGTTTCTTATGATTTAGTTTCCTACATTGTGTCAAGTGTTCAGTGAGAACTTTTGATCTGGACCCTCATTCCCTAAAATTCCAAAAATTCTAGTATTAATTTTTTGTTATGTTCTTCTTTGCTTTTTATATATTCTCATATTTTGGAACTCCAGTTATTTGCATGTTGGTCCTCCTAGATTGATCTTTTGTTTTTCTTACAGTTCATCTGTTTATTGTTTTGCTGTACATTCTTAGAGAATAACTCCACTTCATCTTCCAGCCCTTTTATTGAATATATATTTTCCCATTATATTTTTAAATTTTGATAGTGTTTGCTCTCAGACCTAGTGCTTTGTAAAAGCATCATGTTCTTACCCCATGGATGCAATATCTTCTGTTATCACCACTGGCTGCATTCCTCATAGATACTTAGCTTTCCCTGGTCTGGTAACTCTGACCATTTGTCCTTCTACTTTGCCACTATTAAAGATTCCTAAGATTGATTAATTGATGCAATCTTATTTGCTTTGCCCTTCTACACTGATGCTATGTTTTTCTTCTTTATTTCAATTTCAGTGGAATTTTGAATGTAATCTCAGTCTGTCATGTTTAAAAGAAAATTTTGTTCATGAAAAAATCCTCTAGTATATATATGCTAATTTCCTTTCAGTTGATATTCTACTTATTTGCATTTTTTGTGAAATAACCATAAATTAGTTTATACAATCAACTTCTAATAGCCAGGCTTTATTTTGTAATCATCTTCTTTAGGGAAAATCAGTAAACTGATTTTGAAGTGCATAACCTACTAAATAAATTGTGAAAATGAAGCACACAATATGGAGTATTTACCCTACCTTAAAATAATACACATTTTAAAATTCTTTAGTAAAGCAATATGTTGCTAGGAGAGGAGAAATGGAATAGCCTAGATAGTCCAAACAGAGCCACATGTGTATTTAGGAATATGGTATATGATATTGTCCATGGGTTTTTACTTAGTAAATGGTGTTGCATAAACAGGCTGCTACTTGTACAGAGAGAGAAAGCTGGATTCCTACTTTACACTGTGTGCATGTGCATGTGTGCACACACACACATACACACGCTTACACAATAACATTTAATAGGTTAAAGTTCCACTTTAAAAAGTAAGTCTATTGAAACAAACAGGAGAAGATACTGAATGTCTTTGTAAACTCGGATGGAGAAGTCTTTCTTAACTAAGACCCAAAAGTCATACACAGGAAAGGACTAATGGACTTGACCCATTCAGAATTTGTGATTTCTGTTTAGCAAAGTTTAAGTTAACAGTGAGTGCCAGCCTGAGTTCTACTCCTTTCAGTACCTAGACTATACGAAGAACCCTTACAAATCATCAAGGGAAAGATCAAAAATCCAGTAGAAAAAAATGAGCAAGACACAGGAGGAAGCAATTCAGGTGGAAAATCAGACAGAATCGCTGCTAACTGAATGAGGATGCACTTAACCTCACTAATATTCTGGGATATTCAAATTTAAACATAATATTACAGCATTGCTAACAGATTGGCAAAAACATAGAAAGTTTGATAGCATTAAATGCTATTGGAGTTTTAGGTGAAATGGTAACATTTGTTTACTTTGTGAAGTGAAAACTGGTGGAGCCATTCTGGAGGGCCATCAGGTGAAATTAGTGTGTGTATACCTTCCCACCTAGCAATCTGTCTCCAGGGCATGTATCCTGAAGAAGGTGTCAGTGGTGGTCAAAAAAAGGACTGCTGATGTGGGGGCATTCAGCCTTCATCATGAGAGCAAGTGCTGGAGATGATCTGGGCGGCCTTTCTTAAAAGAAACAGATGAGGTTGTGTGTGTGCAAGAAGAAGATCTCAGCAGCAGTCAGAATTAGATTTACATGTATCAGTTTGTGTGTGGTTAATGAAAAAAATTACTTTCATTAATCACATACACATGAAATACATCATATATAGTTTTGAGTGAATGCATGAAAATGGTTTAAATGAACTTTAGGTACAGTGTGTGTACATTGTGAAGGTCAAGCTGACGAGTGAATAGGAATGGGGATGATGAATGAAGGGGAAAATTAATAACTAACATAATAAAAAATGAATGAAGTCATGCAAAATGGACTTTGCAGGGAAGACTAATGGTAAGTGTGCCCTAGACTGAAGAATATGGTTGGGTTAATTTTGTTTGTCTGTGGTCTAAAAAGCAAAACTAATTAAAAATTAGATGCCAGTAATCAAAAAGTCATCTCAAGAGAAACTCACAGACCAGTTTGAGAGTTGGATGAAACAGCTACAAAGATGACTGTTATTCTCAGGAGGACAGTAATCTTGCCACCCAGCTGAACATTACTATATAATATGACAGAAAATCTATCTGGGGAAAACAAGACTGTGACCTTTTAGTGATCTTCCAGGGAAAAACGTTTTTCTATATCCCATTAGCACTGAGATTGATGATTCAGGTTTGAAGTATAGGATCTTTGATCATGTGCGTTGGTTACATAAGAGACTTGAGATTGATGGAGCACAACTGGGTGCCCAAGTCCAACCAGCTTGTGCTCCATCTAGAGCAGAACTTATTGCTGATTGAAGAGCCCGTTTTGTGCTGTGTCATGTTGGGTGTGATGGCTAAGGACAAAAGGCAGGAGGATGAAGTGCCTAAGTCCATGCTGGAAAACAGTATTAAGTTTTGCCAGGAGCTTAGGTAGGCAATGTTAATTTAGTCTTTGTGACAAACATAAAAGGCAAGTATTCTTTTTTACTTTACAGATGAGATTTTTTAAAAAGTGATGTAAATTTGACAAGGTCAACTGGTAAAAACTGAGGTTCAAACCCAGACATTTCTCTTTTCAATATATAGCAGTTTACCTTCACCCATAAGATGCTAGAGTTGCATTCATTAGCATTCATCCAACAATAAGATTTTATCTTCTTACTAGATACGACAGTTGTAGGGTTTCTCATGGCTTCTATAATAAACTGCTATGACCACAGGCCCTTTTGTGAATCCAGCCATAGGTAGTCATACCATAGCCCCCCTCCTAGCTGACAGATAATTGACCAGGACTTGCAATGACCTAAAGATAACCACTGCAAAAGTCAGTGGCCTAAGGTGAACAAAGCTTAGGGAAATATTTTTTCCTGGCAGGTAATATGGATATCTATTAAACAAGATACAAGAGTCTTCTTCTCTGGAATTCAGAGGAGGAGGCTGGACAACCATGAGCTCCTTGATAGGCCAAGGGAAGCTGATCCAGAGAGGAGGGCTAGTTTAGTGGCTAGTTAAGTGGCTTTGGAGTGGTCCTTGGATTCCTGCAGCTGAGGCTGGAGATGCCCTGGATTTAGGAGACTCTTCTGTTCAGGTCTTTCTGGTGGCTAACTTGGACTTCCTGACCATGATGTGAGGCATGGTTGTTCCGTTTTCCCTGGGTTCTTGTGAAGACTTATCCCACAGTTAAGGTTACTGTTTTTGGATTTCTTCAATGTATTCTTAAGCTCTTCTCTCATTTACATGAGTTGGCACATCTGTTCCATGAAGAAAAGTAGCCCAAATGAATCATAGTTTTGCTTTCTTAACTTTCTAGAAAGTTGCCTTCAACTTTGACCAAGGAGACCCAAACAGTCATCTTGGAAGTGAGCTTCATATTTCAGTTTCCAACAGCTTAAGCCACACATGGAGGGAAGGTCCTAATGTGATTTATAGAGGCACAGTTGGGTAGAGTGTGGTTCTGCTTTAGAGGTATCAGTGAATCAGGGTCCAGGGATAGTGTTGGGTAAGGCACAGAAGTGAGAGGCAGTCATGTGACAAGACTGGGAGCCAGTGAAGGCTAGGATGACATCTTGGTATCTATGCGGGGAATGCACTCAGAGATCCATGTGACTGAGATAAATTATGATGGTGGTTCATTTATGAGCCCTAATTAGGAGGGTGAAGAGAGCTCATTCCAAGAAATCCAGCAGGAAGTTAAGTGTCAGGATGCTTTGATTCCAAGTGGGGTAACAAAGTTATACTGGTTTGCCTATGACTGAAGAGTTTCCTGGGAAGTGTAATTTTCAATGCTAAAACCAGGAGGGGGTTAGTGAAACGCTCAGTCATGCCCGACTCTTTGTGGCCCCATGGACTGTATCCTACCAGGCTCCTCTGTCCATGGGATTTTCCAGGCAAGAGTACTGGAGTGGGTTGCCACTTCCTTCTCCATGGGATCTTCCCAACCCAGGGGATCTTCCCGACTCAGGGATCGAACCCGGTCCCCCTGCATTGTAGGCAGACGCTTTACTGTCTGAGCCACCGGGGAGGAGGGGGTTAGGGAAATTAAATAGTCTTGTTTAGGCTTCAGAGACAAAGCAGAGCAGGCCTCTGACCTTGCTTCTAACCTGCCTGGACTACTGTGTGACTGTGAGTGACTGCCTCCTGTGAGAGCAAGACTTGCAGCACCACAGATAAGATGGGGAGAAATCTTGAGATTGTTGAGTCCCTGGGGGGGAGCTGGCCATCCAAGCCCCAGGCTTAGCAACATTCCAAGTTTTACAAAGCAAAACAAACAGGATTAACATGAAACCAGGCTTGAATTTGGTTACAGATTGATGAGAATATCAGATTGTCTCTGTCCTGGGATTATAAATAGGAACCCTGAACTGCAGTCTTTGAAGTCATACCCACAGAGCAGATGTGCTACCTGGGACACTTTCCCAATTGAGACTCTAGATGTGCTGTGACATGGGACTCATCAGCACTGCTTAAGTCTGGATGTTGGTCAAAACCCAGTTTAGTGATGTATCCTCTGCTGTTTCTATTTTTCTTTTCTTTTAATGTTAGTATATTGAAAATAAACTCTATAGGTCTCTAATAAATATATGTATTATTTATTTGTATATAATGAGTGGCTTATTTTGTTAACAGATCCTTTGAACCTGAGACGAAAGTGAAAATTTTCGGCAAAACAGAGGGTTCTGAGCAAACTGGGCTACTTGGTCAACTCCAGAACTTGCAGAAGATAGAGAGTCACTAGTTAAGCAAAAATAGGTAATTTGTTGACTCACAAGGTCAAACCGTAGAATGGGAAGCTCTAAAACTGAGTTTGAAAAGACCCAGGAAGATTATGTAGTTAGGGATCTCCTGCCTTAAGCTTTCAGGATATCATCTCTATCAGCCTGAGAAGATTAGAAAAATCTATGCCCAGACTTCCCCTAGAACTTCTGTTCTCACTGGTCTGAGATTGGACTTTGGCTTCAGAAAGTTTTTTTTTAAATCTCCCTTATTTGGTTCATATTTTAAACCACTGCTTTGTGTGAATAACAAAATAACCCTTAGGTTCCTTAACTTGTCTTTCCATTGTAATCATCTGGTGAGTTTTTAAAATACTGACACCAGTGTTCCACCTCTCAGAGATAAAGTTTCACTTGCCTAGGTGTGGCCAGGGCTTTTGGTGGTTTTAAACATCAGCAGGTGTTTCTAATGTGCAGAAAAATTTGCAATTCAATTCTGATTGTCTCTCAGAAGAGCACTGGGATTTGAGCAGGGGAAAAGTAAGGATTTGTGGGTATATTGTCACCCTGCTTATTTAACTTATATGCAGAGTACATCATGAGAAATGCTGGACTGGAAGAAACACAAGCTGGAATCAAGATTGCTGGGAGAAATATCAATAATCTCAGATATGCAGATGACACCACCCTTATGGCAGAAAGTGAGGAGGAGCTAAAAAGCCTCCTGTTGAAGGTGAAAGAGGAGAGTGGAAAAGTTGGCTTAAAGCTCAACATTCAGAAAACGAAGATCATGGCATCTGGCTCCATCACTTCATGGGAAATAGATGGGGAAACAGTAGAAACAGTGTCAGACTTTGTTTTTTTGGGCTCCAAAATCACTGCAGATGGTGACTGCAGCCATGAAATTAAAAGGCGCTTACTCCTTGGAAGAAAAGTTATGACCAACCTAGATAGTATATTCAAAAGCAGAGACATTACTTTGCCGACTAAGGTCCGTCTAGTCAAGGCTATGGTTTTTCCTGTGGTCATGTATGGATGTGAGAGTTGGACTGTGAAGAAGGCTGAGCGCAGAAGAATTGATGCTTTTGAACTGTGGTGTTGGAGAAGACTCTTGAGAGTCCCTTGGACTGCAAGGAGATCCAACAGTCCATTCTGAAGGAGATCAACCCTGGGATTTCTTTGGAAGGAATGATGCTAAAACTGAAGCTCCAGTACTTTGGGCACCTTATGCGAAGAGTTGACTCATTGGAAAAGACCCTGATGCTGGGAGGGATTGGGGGCAGGAGGAGAAAGGGACGACCGAGGATGAGATGGCTGGATGGCATCACAGACTCAATGGACGTGAGCCTGAGTGAACTCCGGGAGTTGGTGATGGACAGGGAGGCCTGGCGTACTGCGATTCATGGGGTCGCAAAGAGTCGGACACGACTGCGCGACTGAACTGAACTGAACTGAGTCTTCAGAGAGGTAAACAAGGGACCATTTGCAAACCTCCTGTTAGTCAGTTATCTGCCAGGAGGGAGAGTGAGGGTGAGCAGGTGCAAGTGGATTATGACCTGGGAGATTTTGCAGGCTTCTGAAACGGGACCCTGACCAGTTAGACGCTGAGTCTTCCTCCATCTCACTCTTACCCCAGGCTGTCACAGCAATTTATTAAGGCTTCTGACACATGAGCAGTTAATGTCCTGGATCTGGCAAATATCAGATGACTTTTCTATGTTAAATCATTGTCAGCTTTAATTTCCTCTCCGCTCAAATGAGAATGTCTTCCCGGGTGCTAGTGGTAAGAATTTGCCTGCCAATGTAGGAGATATAAGAGACACGGGTTGGATCCCTGGGTTGGGAAGATCTGGAGGAAGGCATGGCAACCCACTCCAGTATTCTTGGCTGGAGAATCCCATGGATAGAGGGGCCTGGCAGGCTGCAGTCCATAGGGTCGCAAAGAGTTGGACATGACTGAAGGGAATTAGCACTCACAAATGAGGATAACACCACATGCTGTGAATGATCTTTGTGTGGTTACTGCAGAGTAAGACATTAGTATTGCGTTTGCTGAAAAATTCTTTTGGGTTTTCCCGTAACACCTTACAGAAAAACCCAAATAAACTTTTCAGCCACTCCAATATTTCCCTCTTTCTCACCACTTTGAATATCTGAGTTCCCCTGGGGACTTCCTTTAACAATGGGGCATTTCTGCTGTGGGTGGCAGACAAATGCTCTCAATTCACAGCTTGCTCTAGCATTCCTACCTGCATCTTTAAGACATTATGATTCCATGATGCCTCATTTTTTGGAATTTCTGAGTTTGCAGTCATGAAACATTTGAATCAAAGCTTAAGGTTTCGGTGAGAGTGACTGTGGGTTTCCAAAGTCGTGGTTCTGATGTTCAGCAAATGTTACCAGAGGAAAGTTCTTGTTGTCTCACACAAAGTAAGGCCAAAAAAATACCAAAACATCAGAGTTTGGAGCAGAAAAAGGTTTATTGCAGGGCCAAGCAAGGAAATGGGTGACTTGTGCCCAAGAAAAGCCCTGAACTCACTGAATGATTTCAGCAAAACATTTCTAAAGGCCAGGTGAGGGAGAGGCGTGGTTAGTTGTTACGAACTTCTTGGTATGGAAGTCCTTTGTTCTTCCGGCTGTCCACATAGGTCAGGTCACAATGTTCTTGTAAACCTCCAACAAAACAAATGCTATTCTCTGTTCTGCAACTTTTTATCTCTGTATGAATGGACTCTTAAAGGTCAGAGCCCTGAGAAAGTGCTATCATGTATATTTCAGGCTATGGGCAACATTCTTTTACAAAACATTCAGAGCCAGCATGACTAAGCATGAGCAGCAGAGGACAAGGGTTAGAGCTAAAGGAATAGATCCAGTGTGGAATCAGATTGGTTATTCCCTAGTACACAAGCACAAATCCAAACCTTCAAGTGAACATAATCTTCAAATATCATGACTCAGCAAATTTAAAATTCATGAATCATAGATACTAAAAATCCATTATTCAGTGATTCTCTGACATTATGACACTGATTATCTATTTTGGTGATCTGTACACAGAAAATCCCATGGACGGAGGAGCCTGGTGTGCCGCAGTCCATGGGGTCGCTAAGAGTCGAACACGTCTGAGCAACTTCACTTTCACTTTTCACTTTCAGGCATTGGAGAAGGAAATGGCAATCTACTCCAGGTTCTTGCCTGGAGAATCCCAGGGACGGGGAAGCCTGGTGGGCTGCCGTCTATGGGGTCACACAGGGTCGGACACGACTGAAGCGACTTAGCAGCAGGACACAGAAAGCATATTAATAAATCTAAATCTATAGTAACTGTACCACAAAAGTATAGGACTGTTTTTAGGACTGGGAGAAACAAGTAGATGGGGCTTCTACAGAGGATTCTGCACTCCATATACCAGCAGATTTGGAAAATTTAGCAGTGATCACAGGACTAGAAAAGGTCAGTTTTCATTCCAATCCCTAAGAAAGACAATGGCAAAGAATGTTCAAACTACCATACAATTGTACTCATCTCACATGCTAGCAAAGTAATGCTCAAAATTCTCCAAGCTAGGCTTCAACAACATGTGAATTGTGAACTTCCAGATGTTCAAGCTGGTTTTAGAAAAGGCAGAGGAACCAGAGATCAAATTGCCAACATCCATTGGATTATAGAAAAAGCAAGAGAATTCCAGAAAGACATCTATTTCTGCATCACTGACTATGCTAAAGCCTTTGACAGTGTGGATCACAACAAACTTGAAAATTCTTCAAGAAATGGGAATACCAGACCACCACCTTACCTACCTCCTGAGAAACCTGTATGCAGGTCAAGAAGCAACAGTTAGAACCGGACATGGAACAACGAACTGGTTCCAAATTGGGAAACGAGTATGTAAAGATTGTATTGTCACCTTGCTTATTTAACTTAAATGCAGAGTACATCATGCAAAATGCCAGATTGGATGAAATACAAAGATGGAATCAAGATTGCCAGGAGAAATATCAATAACTTCGGATAGGACTTTTTATAATAGGCACTTTCTTGCATTTCTTCATCTAACTGGGGATTTACCATCTAACTATGGTTTTACCATCTAAACTGTGTCTCCAATATTCTATCCTCTTTCAATCTGGAAGTCATGTGTTCATCTCTTCCTTTCTTTTATTCATCCTTTCTTCTGTTTTAAACAATATTTCTGTTGAAGAATTGAGCACACACCACACCTCCCAGGTCTGCTGCAGCCAGATACCCTGTCCCCACGGCAGGCCACTGCTGACCCGTGCCTCCACAGGAGACAGTCAAACACAGGTCTGGCTCAGTCTCTTGTGGGAGTAACTGCTCCTTTCCTTGGGTCCTGGTGCACACAAGGATTTTGTTTGCACCCTCGGAGCATCTCTGGCCAGTATGAGGTTTAATTTTGACAAATGAATAGACTCTGTATCAACCATTTCATATTAAACAGTTTTATTATGTCCAAATCTCCCCTGTGCTACCTTTTTAAATAAACCCTCTTCCAATGCAAAACAACCTCTGATCTCCTTTCTTTTCTATAATTTTACCTTTTCCAGTGTTACATATAACTGAATTACACAATAGGTTATCTTTTGAATCTTTCTTATTTCATTTAGCAAAATGCTTTTAAGAGTCATCTATAATTTGGCACGCATGAATAATTTGTTTCTTTTTGTTGATGAAAAGTACTTCATTAGATGGATGTTTCATAGATTAATTATCTATTCATCATGTCAAGGACATTCACATTACAGGCTTTCATGAGAATGTACATTTTCATTTCTCTTGGATAAATACACAGGAGTAGGACTCTTTGTCATAGAGTAGGTGTGTGATTAATTTATACAAAATTGTCCAATTCTCCTCAATCTAGACCAGAGATAGGTAGAAAAAGTAAACAGGCCCCAGTCACAGCAAGCAATCTGGCCCCTGAAACCTCTTTGTCTCTGTGAGCAGAAGACTGTTTCCCTCACCCAAAGACACCGAGGAAGTGTATAAGGCATGCAAACATGGTACTGCCCTCCTTTGCCAAAAAATGTCTATGTGTCCCACCTGGGGAGACCTCTTCTGCTCCGCAGGCAGCACTGGTTGACAATACTAGGATCTTCAGAAGACCAAATAAACCAAACAGGAAAATAACACTAAGTCTCTGAACACTAAACTGCCATTGGGAGCACAACTCACAAAATTTGAATAAGAACCCCACACTACATCTGCAAAGGTGACAGCATGCCAAATCAAAATATTTAAATAGGTCAGAGCCTCCTAATCTAATGAGAAAATAGTAAGAATACAGTTGAAGGTCACCTGTCATACTAAGAATCACCTTAAATGAGAAAAGACAACTAACTGACACCACCAATAAGATGAATCAGCTCTTTAACTTGGTTGAAAGGACTTTTAAAGCAGTTGTCATTAAAACATTTCAATAATCAGTTACAAATTCTCTTGAAACAAATGAAAAAAATTGAAGTTTTCAGTAAAGAAACAAAAGCTACAAAAATAGCCCAGTGAAAATTATAGATTTGAAAAATACAGGACAGAGAAAAAAATAACCCACTGGATGAGCTCAATAGTAGAATGGAAATTGCAGAGAATAGAATCAATGAACTTGAAAATGTACCAATAAGACTCAGCCAATCTGAACATCAAATAGAAAATGTATGGAAAAAAGTGAATAGAGCCTCAGAGATGTGTGGGAAAATAACACAGAATCCAACAATCATATCATCAAAGTCCCAGAAGGAGAAGAGAAAGATAATGGGGCAGAAAGAGTATTTGGAAAAAACAATGGCTTGAACTTCCCTGGAAGTCCAATGGTTAAGATTTCACTTTCCAATGCAGGCAGTACAGGTTCAATCTGTGGTCAGGGAGCTAAGATCCCACATGCCTTATGGCCAGAAAACCCCAAACATAACACAGAAATTATATTGTAACAAATTAAATAAAGACTTTAAAAATGGTCCACATTAAAAAAAAAATTTTTTTAATAAAATCATGGCTGAAGATTTCTCTGATTTGGCAAAAGTGACAAACTTAAAGCCCCAAAAGGCTAAGAAAATCCAAATAAGATAAACCCAAATAATCATTTTAAGATATATCATAATGAAATTTTTGTAAACCAAAGAGAAATACCTGGAAAGCAAGCAGAGAGAAACAACACATTATCAATAAGGAAGCACCAACTCAAATAACAACACAATTCTTACTGGAACCCATATCATAGAGGCATAAGGAAGTAGCAAAGATTTTTCAAGTGCTGAAAGAAATGATCTGTCAACCAAGAATTCTGTATCTAGTGAAGATATCCTTCAATAATACAGAAAAATGAAAACATTGTCAGATGAGGGAAAACTAGAATTTGGTGCTAGCAGACCTATTCTAAGAGTGGTTAAAGCAAGTACTTCCCCGATATCAAGGCTTCCCTGGTAGTTCAGTTGGTAAAGAATCCACCTGCAATGCAGGAGACCCTAGTTTGATTCCTGGGTTGGGAAGATACACTGGAGAAGGGATAGGCTACCCGCTCCAGGACTCTTGGGCTTCCCTTGTGGCTCAGCTGGTAAAGAATCTGCCTGCAGTGCGAGAGACATGGGTTGGATCCCTGGGTTGGGAAGATCCTCTGGAGAAGGGAAAGGCTACCCACTCCAGTATTGTGGCCTAGAAAATTCCACGGACTGTATAGTCCATGGAGTCACAAAGAGTCAGACACGACCTAGCAACTTTCACTCACTCACTAAAGCAAGTACATCAAACGGAAGGAAATGATAAATGAAGGTAAATAATGGCAAAAGTAAAAATATAGACATTATTTTTCTTTCCCTAATGAGCTTTATAAATCATATTTAATGATTGAAGCAAAGTGTAACACCATCTGATACCCAGACAATGGTTTTTAAAAATGGGGCAAAGTACCTAACTGAAATTGAAGTTTCCACACGCAACACTAAGCTGTAAAATAGTGATATCAGTAGCTATGATAAGTCACATATCTGTATTGTAATACCTACTCAGAGCAACTAGAATGAAAAATATATAAAATGTTACACCCAAAAGCACTACAAATAAATCAAGGTAGAATCCTAAAAAGTGTTCAAATCCACAGGAAGGCAGGAAAAGAGACAGGGGAATGGGAATCAGAAGAAACAAACAGAAAACATTTTTAAAAGGCAGTCTTAATATCTATAATATCAATAAACACCCTACATACAAGTGGTCTAAATATACCAATGAAAAGAGAGAGTTTGGTAGAGTGGACTTAAAAAAAAAAAAAAAACAGGGCCCAACAAATTTTATATGAAACTCACTTTAAATTCAATGACATAGTTATGTTGAAATGAGAGGAAAAGATGCCATGTAAACATAGTTTCTTAAAAGAAAGATTAAGTAGGTTAATATATAAGTAGACTTCAGAGCAAAGAAAATTGCCAGAGACAGACATTCCATAATGATAATTGGTGGATTTATAATGCACCAAAAAAAACACAATGATCCTAATGTGAACTAGCCAATCACAGAGCTTCACAGTACATGAAACAAAAACTGATAGAGGTGACAGGAGAACTAGACTCAGTTCAGTTAAGTGCAGTCGCTCAGTCGTGTCCGACTCTTTGTGACCCCATGAGTCGCAGCATGCCAGCCCTCCCTGTCCATCACCAACTCTTGGAGTTCACTCAGACGCACATCTATTGAGTCTGTGATGCCATCCAGCCATCTCATCCTCGGTTGTCCCCTTCTCCTCCTGCCCCCAATCCCTCCCAGCATCAGGGTCTTTTCCAATGAGTCATCTCTTCTCATGAGGTGGCCAAAGTACTGGAGTTTCAGCTTTAGCATCATTCCCTCCAAAGAAATCCCAGGGCTGATCTCCTTCAGAATGGACTGGTTGGATCTCCTTGCAGTCCAAGGGACTCTCAAGAATCTTCTCCAACACCACAGTTCAAATGCACTAGTTCTCCAGTGCTCAGCCTTCTTCACAGTCCAACTCTCACATCCATACATGACTACTGGAAAAACCATAGCCTTGACTAGATGGACCTTAGTCAGCAAAGTAATGTCTCTGCTTTTGAATATGCTATCTAGGCTGCTCATAACTTTTCTTCCAAGGAGTAAGCATCTTTTAATTTCATGGCGGCAGTCACCATCTGCAGTGATTTTGGAACCCCAAAAAATAAAGTCTGACACTGTTTCCACTGTTTACCTATCTATTTCCCATGGACTAGACTAATCTACAGTTATAGTTGGAGATTTCAACACCTATCCCCACCGACTATGAAACTAGGAAGGAGACACGAATTTGAACGACACAAAAAACAGGATGTAACTGACACACAGAACAGTCCACGAAAGGACAGAAAAGACATCCCCCCCCAGTAAACCTTATTCTGGGGCCAAAAATCAGACTCACTAAATACAAAAGAACCAAAGTTGTATCGAGTGTGTGTTCAATACAAGTGTACTGTGATCATAGAACCATAATAGTCTCAAACTAGAAATTAATAGTAGAAAGACAGCAGGAAAATCTCTATACATGCAGAAAGTAAACAACAATCTAAATAATTCTTGGGTCAAAAGGGAAATCTGAAAGAAAATTGGAAAACACATAGAACTGAATGAAAGTGAAAATATCATATCAAAGTTTGTGGGTTGAAGCCAAAGCAGCATCAAGAGAGAAATGTATACTGCTAAATGTTTACGTTAGAAATTAGGAAAGATCTAATTAAATAACCTAAGTTCCTGCCCAAGAACTATGAAAATAAGATAAAAATACATCCAAAGCAAGAAAAATGAAGGGACTAATAAGATAAATCACTGAAATTTCAGACATGGGAAAAATAAATGAAACAAGTAGCTGGTTCTTTGGGGGAAAAAATCAATAAAATTGATGAATCTCTAGCAAGTCTGAAAAAAATACAGAGAGAAAATTCAAATCATCAATGTTAGGAATGAACCTGAGGATATTACTATTCAATACGTAGTCTGCAGTCATTAAAAAGATAACAGTGGGATGGTTTGTGCAACTACTCATAAATTTGACAACATAGAAGAAATAGACCAATTCCAAAATAAAATCCCCAAACTACAAAAACTCATGCAAGATAAAATAGGTCATCTGAATATATCTACAATCATTAAAGGGATTGAGTCTGCAATTTAGAATCTCTGGAAAAAGAAATCATCAGGTTCATATGGTTTAACTGAAAAGTTCTAAAAGAGCATTTAAAAAAAAATCAATATTATTCAATCCATTTCAGAAAAAAGCAGAGGAAGGGCTTCCCAACTCATTTTTTGAGGCTAGTATTACCCTGATTCTAAACTAGGCAAAAATAGTATAAGAGAAAAGAAAATTACAGACAAATATCTCCCATGAATTTAGATGCAAAAATCCTCAAAAAAAAAAAAAATTAGCAACTGGATCTATCAAAGTGTAAAACAAACTATACACCATGACCAAGTGAGATTTACTCCAGGATGCAATCTTAGTACAACATTTGAAATCAACTGATGCAATCCATCATGTCAACAAGTTAAGAGGGAAAGTCATATGATTTTATCCATTGATACACAGGAAATACATTTTACAAAGTCTATCTCTCATTTATGATTTAAGAATTTTTTTTTAGCAATTGAGAACTGGGAGGAATTGTCTGAATTTTATAAAAAGCATTTACAGAAAAAAAAAACCACAACTATAGCTAATATTATACTTAATGCTTCTTTTCTCCCCTAGGATTAGGAACAGAACAAAAAATATCAGCTCTCACCACTCTTATTAACACAGTACTGAAAGTTCTAGCCATTTAATAAATCAACAAGGACCTAATGTATAGCACAGAGAACTCTACTCAATATTCTGTAATAATATACCTGGGAAAAGAATGGATATATGTATATGTATAACTGAGTCATTTGATTATATACCTGAAACTAACACAACATTCCAACCAGTCAACCCTAAAGGAAATCAGTCCTGAATATTCATTGGAAGGACTGATGCTGAAGCTGAAACTGCAATACTTTGGCCACCTGATGCAAAGAACTGACTCACTGGAAAAGACCCTGATGCTGGGAAAGACTGAAGGCATGAGGAGACGGGGATGACAGGTGATGAGATGGTTGGATGGCATCACCAACTCGATGGACATGAGTCCGAGTAAGCTCCAGGAGTTGGTCATGGACAGGGAAGCCTGGTGTGCTGCAGTCCATGGGGTTGCAAACAACTGGACACAACTGAGCGACTGAACTGAACTGAACACAACATTGTTAATCAACTATATTTCAATATAAAATAAAAATTAATTTTGTTAAAAAGGCAAGAAAAAGAAATAAGCACACTAACAGAAAAAGGAAGCTATAAAACTATTTCTATTTGTAAATGATTTGATTATCTATGTAAAAATCCCAAAGATTCTCTTTAAAAAACTCCTAGAATGAATTAGTTCAACAAGGTCCCAGTTTACAAGGTCAACACACAAATATCAATCACATTTTTATATACTAACAATTGTAGAAACCACAATAACACTGACAATCACTCCAAATAAAATGAAATGTTAGGCATGCACGTAACAAAACCTGTGTCCTATCTATGTGCCTAAAATGACAAAACACTGCTGAAAGATACAGAGAAGACCTACATTAATGGAGACATGTATCACATTTATGTGTTGAAAAACTGAACATAGTAAAAATGTCAATTTTCCCAAAATTTATCTATATGTTTAATCCAATTCCTATAAAAACCCTAGCAAGAATTTGTGTAGATATAAACAACTTATTTTAAAATTGATGTAAATAGGCATAGGCTTTAGAATAGCTGAAACAACCTTGAAAAGAGGAATAAAATGAGAGGAAACATTGTACTTGATATTAAGGTTCACTATACAGTAATCAAGACATTGTGTTATTGGGGAGAGATGAACATAGATCAATAGAACAGAATAGAGAATCCAGAAACAGACTCTCAAAAATATGCTTAACCAACTGTGGCAAAGTGCAAAAACAGCTCAATGGAAGAAGGATCGCCTCTTCAACAGATGGTGTTGGAGCAATGAGAAATCCATGGGGGCAGAAATGGACCTTTACTTAAACTCAGACCTTATACCTTATACCAAAATTAACTCAAAATTCTTCATAGCCTTAAATGTAAAACGTTAACTATAAAGGTTTTGGAATAACATAGGAGAAAAACTTCTGAATCTAGGGCTAGGCAAAGTTTTCTTTGACTTGACACCAAAACATTGATAATTCAGAGCTTGTTGAAATTAAATACATTTGATGTAGCTGTTAGTTGGAAGAAGGAAAGCCAGGCTAGCACTGGGGAACTTGACAGCTTACATACTTTTCTTCTCGTTTCTGCATTTTGTAGTGTTTCCTTCTGATAGGTTGTGAAGCTCTTTGGCTGAGATGAGTGACAACTGGGAGAACAAAGAACGGAAGCAAAGATTAAACTTCTATTGTGACGAGGAGCATGAGAACAAAGGGCAGAAGGAGACCCAAGAGAGAAAGGAGGCGCCAAGTCAAACCCCAGGGGAATCTGGAGTTTAGTATTCAGAGGCAAAGCTTATACCTCCAGAACTCCCCCTTAGTAATGCATGTGACTTCCATATATTTCAGGGAAAAGACCAAGTGAGTCCAGATCAGGGTCTGACGTCTCTAGTGCCACACTCTCTCACACGCCCTGAAGCACCAGCCCCACCAGACAAGGGCAAGCCACCACTCTGTGAGACCGTCTGCACTCCCAAAGGCCAGGTGAGCCAGCCTATGCTTTCTTCAACAGGGAAGCTCCCCTCCTGCAGCTCTAAGCATCTGAAGCTCACACTTGGCCCCTTCACTGGTGAGATGACCTCCCTGGCTCTGGTCAACATTAATCCCTTCATCCTGGAGTCCTAGAAAACAATTCCTTAAATCCAATGGCAAGGGGAAAACCCAAGGTGATCTAGAGGAAGCTGGTCCAGAGAAGAGAAAACAAGGTAGAACAAATGTTTCCTGCAAAGAGATGTGTTGTATGAGAAACCAACATGGCTTCCCGCTATGAAAAAGATTTCTTGGCAGTAGAAAATAATGGGGCTGGGGAATTTGGAACAGTCTACAAGTGCCTTAAGAAGCTGGATGGATGTGTTTATGCAATAAAATGCTCCATGAAAACTTTAGGAGGATTATCAGATGAGAATTTGGCTATGTATGAAGTTCATGCCCATGTGGTGCTAGGGCATCACTCCCATATGGTACCTTAGTACTCTGCATGGGCACAAGATGACCACATGATCATTCGGAATGAATACTGCAATGGTGGGAGCTTGCAGGCTGCTATATCTGAAAACGCAGAGTCTGGCAATCATTTCCAAGAGCCCAAACTCCAGGATATCCTTCTATAGATTTCCTTGGGCTTCAGTACATCCACAACAGTGGCATGGTGCACCTGGACATCAAACCTAGTAACAACTTCCTTTGTCATAAGATGCAAAGTGACTTTCTCATAGTCCCGTAAAAAGGTTGAAAATGAAGCTGATTGGTTTCTCTCTGCCAATGTGATGTATAGAATTGGTGATTTGGGTCATGTGACATCAATAAGTAACTCCAAAGTGGAAGAGGGACACAATCACTTCCTGGATAATGAGATTTTGCAAAAGAATTATCAGCATCTTCCTAAAGCAGAAATATTTGTCTTGGGATTGACCATTGTAATGGCTGCTGAAGCAGTCATTACCCACCAATGGCACCATGAGGCGTTACATTCATGAGGGGAATCTTCTGGACATTTCTCAGGAGCTCTGCAAAGAATTTCGCAAACTACTTAAGAACATGATCCGCTCCGATCCATCAGAGAGAAATTCTGCAGCAAAGGTCAAATTCTCTGTCTCTCTCTGGGGGAAAACAGAAGAGCTTCAGCAGCAGTTGAGCTTGGAAAGGTTCAAGAGTCACACTGGAAAGGAGACTGAAAGAAGCTCAGCTGGCCTGTTCCCTCAAGAAATGCCACGGAGTCCCAGGGGTCACTGGGACCCCCACAGGATCAAGAAGCACCATATGCCTGCTGGGAGGAAAGAGTGCCAAATCAAGTTTCACTGGGGCAGGCTTCCTCATAAGAACTCCTTTCACACCAACTCTCCTTTTCCTCCCCAAATAGATACTGACTGTGTCAACCTTTTTCTCGTAAAGGGAGAAACCAATGGTCTTGAGTGCTGGAGATTTCAAAAGCCACTCCTAATTTAGCATTTTCAGCCAAGATCAGCACTTCCTAGCAGCACTGGTCACAGGTATTATCACTGGCAGCCATTTGTCTTCTCTCTTGCTACATTCCTAATACCGCCTGTCAACGGTTCACTCCTCAGATTTGTTGTTGCACAACAAGAAAGCATGGGTTTCTGGACTGAAAGAAACCTCCTGTGCAGGATTACAAGGCTGTTACCTACCTACCAAGGATCCTAGGGACACTCCTGGCAAACAAAAAGGAATTCAGTTTTGTTTGAGTTGAGATAACATCTGGCTTTCATGTGCCTGGATAACAACAATGCTTCCTAGGTTAGATGATTTTATTCCTCAAAGAATTTTCAGTTACTTTGAGCAAGTGGTTCTACTGTATTCTCTGAGTGGAGACAATCCCTTTCTCTGATATTAAATAAATGACTTCACCATTATGTGAGGTGGGTAGAAATAAGACCTGCATAAATTGAAATTTATGAGCTATTAACTTATGGAACAAAAACAGCAGGTGGAGGGCTTGAGGGAAATTTGATGTGGTTTGTTGTCCCGATATCTATTTGCTTTGACCCTCTTGTAACTGCTATAACTGATTTTGATTTTCTGAGTGTCACCAATTTCTCCTCTATTGTATCAGAATTTGGCTTTGCTTCCTGTGATTTTGGAGAAGGAAATGGCAACCCACTCCAGTGTTCTTGCCTGGAGAATCCCAGGGACGGGGGAGCCTGGTGGGCTTCCGTCTATGGGGTCGCACAGAGTCAGACACGACTGAAGCGACTTAGCAGCAGCAGCTTGTGATTTTATCGTGTCTTATCCAAATCCTTTACTCGGTATATATTTTTAAAGGAATAGAATGTTTTTAAATAAAGGTTTCTATCTTGTCCTAAGCCAAAAAAAAAAAAGCGGGGGGGGGGGGGGAAAGAAAAATACCCCTGTGAAGAGAATGCATATACAAGCAACAGACTGATAAAACATTTCCAAACCACATATCAACAGATTAGTAGCTAGAAGATATAAGCTCACCAGTCAAAAGAAAATCCGATTAGAGAATTGGCAAACTATTTGAACAGACATGGCAATGAAGCACATAAGAAGATGCTCAGCCTCACCAGCCGTCAGAGAAATGCCAATTAAAACCACAATGAAATATCACTATAGAACTATAAAATGTCTAAAATTAAAAAATGTGATACCACAAAATACCATTGAGAATGTAGAGAAACTGCTTCACTCATACTTTGCTGGTGGGAATAAAAATGGTACAGCCACTCTGAAACACCATTTGGCAGTTACAATACTAGACGTGCAATTTCCATATGACCCAGAAATTGAGATTTATCTCAGAGAAATGGAAACTGGTGTTCACACAAACACCTGTCCTCTAATAATAAGAGCAGCTTTATTTACAGCAGCTAAAAACTGGAATCTGCTCAGATGTCCTTCAACAGGTTAAATAAACTGTAGTTGATATAAGTATACCATGGAATACTACTTGCTAATAAAGAGGAATTGACTGTTAGCACATGCAACAATTTAGAAGCTCTAGGAAATTATGCTGAATATAAAAAAAATCTCCAGAGGTTATGTACTGTATGGTTACATTTATATAACTTTTAAAATATGATACATTTTAGAAATGAAGGACATGTTAGTTGTTGCCAGAATTTAGAGATGAAAGTAGAGTGTGAGGAAATAAGTGGGTTTTAAAAGATCAACAGAAGGCATTTTTGTTGTGTTGTAATTTCTTAGTGTGTTGATGAAGGCAGTGGATAAAGAACATACAGGGGTGATAAAATTCCCCTGAATTTAACACACACTCATACAAATGAGAATAAGTAAGATGGGAAATCTAAAAAATGTCAGTGGTTTGTATGAAGGTGAATATCCTAGTTGTGATACTATACTATAGTTTTGCAAAATATTACCATGTTGGAAACGCCTGCAAACATATGAGGGATATATCTTTATTATTTATTACTACTGCAGTGAATTATGTTTATCTCAATGAAAATTTCAATAAAAATAATTTAATAAGCCTGTCACATTTTTCCCAAAGTGGCTGTATCATTTTTGCATTTTCACCTACAATGTGTGAGTTTCAGTTGCTCTCCATCCTTGTCAGCACAAAGTATAGCCGTCTTTTTGTCTGTGTGATTTTATAGTCATCTCTCAGTATCCACAGAGGTTTGGTTCCAGGACCTCCAAAGATACCACCATCCCTGCATGCTCAAATCCCTTACAGTTGGTGCTTGATTTTGCATGGGCAGATTCAACCAACCAAAGATTTTATAGTATTTTCCATCTTCTTGAATTCTCAGATAGAGATGGTTGGTTGTAACTTCAATTTCACTAGTGGATAAAGATAGCAAATATCACATCTGTTTATATGTTTACTTGCCACCCTCACATCTTCTTTAGCAAAATATCTCTTCAGAACTTTTGTCAACTAATATTGTTTGTTTTCTTATTGTTGGGTTTTGAGAGTTCTTTCTATTCTGAATGCAAGTCTGTTGTCAGAGATGTGATTAGTGAATATTTTTCTCCTACTCTGTGCTTTTATTTTCACTATCTGAATAGCTTTATTTAATAGAAAGATGTGGGTGAAGATATATCTTTTTTGCATATGGACATAAAATTTTTATAAAACCCATGTGTAAGATGTCTATCTTTTGGTTAAGAATCAGGTGACTGTATTTGTCTGGCTTTATTTCTGATATCTTTGTCTGCTATATCTCATATCTTTATCCTATTTATTTATCTATATGTCCATCCTTTTACCAATATCCACTATTCTGAATATTGTAATTTTATAGTAATCCTTCCCCCATCCCCAACTGAATTAACTACTTTCTTTGCTTTTTGTATAAATTTTAGAATAAGCTTTTTAATATCCTTCCCAAAAACTTACTGTAATTTTTGTTTGTGATTTCATTGAATATATGGTTCAAATTTGGAAAATGGATATCTTAAACAATATTATGTTTCCCAGCCCATGAACATGGTATGTCTCTCCTTTGTTTAGGTCTTCATTGATTGCTTTTTTTTTTGTAGTTTTCAAATTGCAGATCTCGCATATATTTTGTTAGATTCATATTAAAATATCTTATTATTGGTGTTATTGTACATGGTATTGATTTTTAAATTTCAAATTTCAATTGTTCATTGCTTTTATATAGAAACACAACTAACTTTTTAAGGTTGATTTTTGTACTGTGAACTTTCGAAACTAATTTATTAGTTTTAGGTGATTTTTCTTGATTCTTTGGGATTTTTCTATGCATATACCCCTATGAAAAGGAATAGCTGTATTCCTCTCCTCCATCCTTATCCCTTTTTGTTGTTTTATTACATTTGCTAAAACTTTTCATGTTGACTATGTGTGCTCAGTGATGTCCAATTCTTTGTGACCCCATGAACTGCAGCCCACCAGGCTCCTCTGTCCATGATATTCTCCAGGCAAAAATACTAGAGTGGGTTGCCATTTCCTTCTCCATTCATGTTGACTAGGAATGGTGAAAGAGGCCATCCAAGCATTGTACCCAGTCTAAGGGAAAGGACATTTTTTTCTTTCATTTTTAAATATGATGCTTGCTGTTTTATTGTTGTTTGTTTATTTGTCGATGGTGATTTTTATCTGGTTAAAGAAGTATCCTTTTTATTCTTAGTTAGCTGAGAGTTTTTATCATGAATGGATGTCATTGTGGATACACTATAGAAAGGAGATAGATCCCAAGCAAAATTTGGTTCAGATCATGCCAGACATATATCAAAAGAGTAAAATTTATTAATTGCATAATGAAGGCTTTCTGGGTAGAGCAGAGTAGGCTCCCAAGCAGGTCTTTTTTATTGTGCTTAGGGCATGGGGCTATGGTGGGAATTCACACTTAACTGGCCAGTGCTTGCATTGTTTGGACTTTTCACTGACACCAATGGAAGGAACATACAGGCTTTTTTTTTTATCAGCTTTCGAAGATGTGAATCAGAAGGAAAAGGGGAAACAATGGAGTCAAAAAGAATAAATATCAAACACTGTAATGGAGTCAGTATTACAGATGTTTAATTTGTCAAATGCTGTTACTATATCTATTGAGAAGATAAAATACTGTTATTTAGTCTGTTAATAAAGTGAAATAGTTTCATAGATATTTTTAAATGGTGATGATCTTGCATATTGGGATAAAATTCACTTGGCTGTGAGGTATTATTTTTATATATTGCTAGTCTTTTGGAGAAGGCAATGGCAACCCACTCCAGTACTCTTGCCTGGAAAATCCCATGGATGGAGGAGCCTGGTAGGCTGCAGCCCATGGTGTCCCTAGGAGTCTGACACGACTGAGCGACTTCACTTTCACTTTCATGCATTGGAGAAGGAAATGGCAACCAACTCCAGTGTTCTTGCCTGGAGAATCCCAGGGACAGAGGAGCCTGGTGGGCTGCCATCTACGGGGTCACACAGAGTCAGACAGGACTGAAGCAACTTAGCAGCAGCAGCAGCAGTCTTTATTTGCTAACATTTTCTTGAGGATTTCACATCTATGTTCATTAGGGATATTGATCAGCAGTGCTTTTTTCTTGTAATGTTTTTGTCTGGTTTTGTTATTAGGATAATGCTGGCATCATTAAGTGTTTGGAAGTAATAATAGTTTTATTCTTGAGAAAATTCTATACAACTCATATCAATTTTTCTTTAAATATTTGGTAGAATTCATCCAAGAGAAATCATCTGGGCCTAGTGTTTCTCTTTGGGAAGATTTTAAACTATGAATTTGATTTTTAAATTAAGCATAAAACTATTTGGGTTGTATAGAACTCCGGGAGTTGGTGATGGACAGGGAGGCCTGGTGTGCTGCAGTCCATGGGGTCGCAAAGAGTCAGACATGACTGAGCGACTGAACTGAACTGAACTGATTTGGGTTTCATATTACTGATAATCATTCATTTTATAAATCTGCTTTTCTTGAAATTAATATAACTACGCTGGCATTCATTGATTTAGTGTTTTCTCTGGGCAGTACTACTCGTATATATTTCTCCATTCTTTTAGTTTTTATCTATCTTGTAGCTATTTTTAAGGTATGCTTCTAGGTCTTTTTATTTTATATCTATTCTGACAATCTCCATATTATTAATTAGTGGTTTCAGACTTTTCACATTTAGTATCATTCTTTGTGTTTGGGAATTATAATCTATCTTGTTTCCTATTTTCTACTTGATCCATCTGTTCTTTGTTTTTGTTTTCCTCTTTTTCTATCTTCCATCTTGTTAATTCAGAGCATTATATGAATTCAATTTACCATCTCTATTAATTTATTATTTACACCTCTTTAAAATCTTAGCATTGCCTTAGGCTTTATGTTTTAGTTAATCAGTCTACCTTAAAGTAATATTATATTGCTCCACAAATAATATAAGAACCTTACAGCAGTATATTACCAATTCCTTCATACTATTCATTGCAGTATTGTTGTCTTACTATTTAGTTTTGCATATGCTATAAATGCATTCTGCACTGTTATTCTTTGATTTAGACCAGGGGTTGACACACTACAGGCTAAAGGATCTCACTGTGGGTAAAGTTGTATTGTAACATAACCGTGCCCACTCATTTATGTATTTTTTATGGATGTAGTATTGCAGCAGAGCTAAGTTTAGCTGAGCCTTGAACAACATGAGGCTCAGGGACACTGACTCTCTATGCAGCTGAAAATCCATCCATTTATAGTCATTCCTCTGTATGCAGTTCCTCTGCATCCACAGATTCAATATACAGTCAATATATGGATGATGTAATACTTTAGCATTACTATTTTTTAAAAATCTGCATATAAGGAAATGCTCACACTTCAAACCTTTGTTGTTCAAGGGTCAAATACAATTTCAACACACACCATAGAACTCACAAGCCGTCAAAAATGTGACCCTTTAAAAAAAGTTTCCCAACCCTGCTTTAGGCACTTATCTCTTATTCAATTAAACATTTTAAAATATGCATATTTTTAATTTACCTTCAATCATTCCATTTATAGAAATCCTCATTTCTGCATAGATTCCATGTTTAAATATGTGGTCATATTCTTTTCTTGATCACGTTTTTCTTTTGCAGTGCAAATATGTTGGTAGTAAATTCTCTCAGCTTTACTTTGAGCATATCTTTATTTTTTTCTTCATTTTTGAAAGGTATTTTCACTTTGTATAGAACTTTGGGTTGACAGTATTTTCCCCAGCTCTTTAAAGATGTCACTCTCTAGCCTTCTAACTTGTTTTATTGCTGATGAGTCCACTGTTATTCTTGACTTTGTTCCAGTTCTTTACTTTGTTCCTTACACTTGATGTTTCTTTTCTCTAGCTACCTTTTACAATTTATTTTTCTTTTGTTTTCAGTAGTTTTAGTGTAATATGAACAGAGACATGTTTGTGTGTGTATGTGCACTGATATTTATCCTTCTTGAGGTTCTCTGAGCTTCTTGTATCTATGTTTTGGTGTCTGTAATTAATTTTGGAAAATTCTTGGTTACTATTAATTAAAATATTTTTTATTTCTTCATTTTCTCTCCCTTCTTCTGGGATTCGAATAGCATGTAGTTTAGAAAGTTCGATTGTTCCAACTTTTTCACTCTCTCCCTTCAGTTTGGAAAATTTCTATTGACCTATCTACAAGTTCTTTAATTCTTTTCTCAGCATGGAAGGTTCATTAAAGGCTTTCTTTATCCTGTTACTATTTTCTGTTTTTTTCTACTATTTCCATTAATTTTTTTTTTAGCTCAATCTTTCTGCTCAAATAACTTATCTTGTATAGTGTCTACCTTAAATATATTAATCATAATTATACTAAATTACCTTTCAGATAGTCTCAACATTTGTGCCATACTCATCAGGCTCTGGTGATTTTTGTGTCTTCAAGTATTATTTTCTTGCCTTTTCATTACCTCAAAAAATTTTACCAAAAGATGAACATCTTATGTTCAATAGTTTTCATGCCTGGATATAAGTAACTATTTTTTTATTTGATACACCTTTGTGTGAGGATTTGAGTTAATCTAGAGTTGGCTTGGTTTAAGATTTGGGGTTGTTGTGGTTACTCTCAGTGAAACCCAAGTTTCAATTCCAGTAAAGATTCCTTTTGTATAAGGGAAATCATTTTCCCCCTCCCCCAGAACAGTGTCTGATTCAGAGTTCAAGTTCTTCCTTTTGAACTTTGACTCATGAAGTGTCTTAACACACATTCTCCTGGAGCGTTTTGCTATCACTTCTCATTTAAACATTGTCATCGTAGCAGTGGAAAGGGAACTGAAGTCTGTTGTTCCGATTAAGCCTCTGTCGCTGGCTTGCACTGGGACCCTGGGTCTCAGCTGTGTGGCTCCCTGGTTTTCTTGCACCACCACACTCACCCCCTGAATTAAGTGGCACCTGACTCCCTATTCCCTTCCCTCCAATGTTCTAGAATAAGAAGCACTTGTTGTCCTTCTGCCCACAAATGAAGGATCTTTTCCAGGGTGCTGGTGGAGCAGGAGGATTCAGGTAGAATTTCTTGCCCCCTCACGTGCTTGCTCATCCACTGGGTCACTGCATAACAACAGGTACTTCAGATCTTCTGATCTTTTCTCTGAGTGTCTGATAGTCTTTACAGAGAAAGAGCCCACAGACAGACCCTGGTCTCCCAATTTCTGTGGCCTCTTAGGGATTCCACACTGTCTCACCAGCCCCCGTTTGGTGGTAACTAATTTGTCAATGATGCTGGCTGAAGTTTTCTTATCAGGGCCCAGCTGAATAGACCTCAGGGGAGTGAATACCTGCATCACATCTTCCCTTGCAGGCACTGACCCTCCTTAGAATTGGGGTGGTTAGTTCTGTGACCACAGATTTCCAAAGGGTTCAAAATACGCCATCAATTTGAAGTCATTCTGCCTCTCTTTTGCTGTAAGTGATGTAGCAGTACTGTTTTTACCGCTCACTTTAGAAGGATTTTACTTGCTTCTGCAGCATCAGCTGGGAGCAATGGGTCTTACAAATAAGATGTGGCCATCTCCTGACTCCAAGATTATCCAAGCAGCTTGACAACTAGATCTGCTATGTGTTCACACTGCAGGCCTCACAAGGGTGATGTAAAAATTAAAGTGAAATCGTTCCTGGGAAGCATGTAGGGTGGAAGCAGCCACATCCTCATATTTAAGCAAGCAGCTTAGTTGCATGGCTTTGACTCTTGGGCTGAATTTACACAGGATAATGTAACTGCTAATGCTTTACTCATGCATGCATGCTTACTCAGTCATGTCCGATTCTTTGCGACCCCATGGACTGCAGCCCATCAGGCTCCTCTGTCCACAGGGATTCTCCAAGCAAGAATACGGGAGTGGGTTGCCATGCCCTTCTCCAGCGGATCTTCCTAACCTGCAGATCCAACCTAGGTCTCCCACACTGCAGGCAGATTCTTTACCATCTGAGCCATCAGGGAAGCCCAAGAATACTGAAGTGGGTAACCTGTCCCTTCTCCAGGGGATCTTCCCAACCCAGGAATTGAACTGGGGTCTCCTGCATTATAGGTAGATTCTTTACCAGCTGAACTACCAAGGAAGCCCTATAAAAATAAATTTAAAAATTAACTCCTTAAAATTAAAACTTAATAATACCTATTCCTTCCCATGCCAGTTAAAATAATAGTTCTTGGTATTATAGAAGAAAAATTTTCCTAAGCAAAACAAAAATGAACAAAAAAACCCACGATTGGTTTAGTTTCATTTTGTTTTAATTCTATTTTTTTATATTGGAGTATAGTTGATTCACAATATTGTGTTAGTTTCAAGTGTACAGGCAAAGTGATTCAGTTATACATATACATGTATCTAATTCTTTTTCAAATTCTTTTCCCATTTAGTTTGTTACAAAGTACAGAGTTCCCTGTGCTATGCAATAGGGCCTTGTTGCTTATCTATTTTATATATAGTAGTGTGTATATATTCATCCCAAGCTCCTAATTTATCCCTCCTCACCCCTTTCCCCTTTAGTTACCATAAATTTGTTTTCTATGTTTGTGGGTCTATTTCCGTTTATATATAAGTTCATTTGTATCATTTTTTTTGGATTCCACATACAAGTGATATCATATGGCATGTGAATTTCTTTTTATGCCTTACCTCACTTAGTATGAAATCTCTAGGTCCATCCATGTTGCTGCAATTGCCAAGATTTTAATCCACATTTCTGATAGTCTTCCTTTTGTCAAATAAAATTAATGCCCAAAGAACCACCAGAAACCATAGCAAGTTTTTGAATTTTAACAAAAGAGAAACTAAAAACTCTGTCCCAGCCAATGTTGGAGATGCCCTAGGGTGTCTTATGAGCCTTGGGAGGAATACGTGGAGAAGAGAGTGTAAAATTTAGACAATCTGTGGGTCACGAGGAAAGGTAACATTACCAGGTCTCAGAAAATCCACCACTTCCATACAGTTCCTGAGGGGTAAAAAAAAAAAAAAAAACTTTGAAGGTTTATTCCAACAGAGTGAGAGAAACATGAAAATAGAAAAAGCATGAAAACAAAGAATTAAAATGTCATGGAAGAGTTGGAAGTTGAACATTGAAGCAGTTTGAACATATGGATTTGGGTATAAATAAATGTTGTAAATATGGTAACAAAGCTGCATGCAAAATTCTTTTTTTTTAAATTAACATTTAAATACTGACGTGAATGTTATTAAATATTAACATTTAAATATTAATCAGTCTTGCAACTTTAAAGTAGGGTTGACAGACTGAAAGTATGTCAAGGGAGCAAAATTCTTCCTTGAATATGAGGGATAAAAGTAATTTTGTTTATGATTTTGCTAGAAAAATCTGATCAGATAAATATAGGCATAAGCATGTCCTTTCATTTCTTCAAGAAATATATTGAGGGCCTGGGATTTTGAATGAGAAAAAGTGATATCTTCTTTCTTGGACTAACTGATAAGCAGGGGAGATAAAGTAACAGCAAAGTAGGAAATTGCAAACTGTGTAGCTCTCAGGGCTTTAAGAGCAAAGAATGCTGCAAGACAAACTCCTGTGTGTCCGTGTGCTTGGTCAGCAAGGTCCTTTCGGAAAGGGTGGCAGGTACACTGCACCCTGAAATCTGAGAAAACCCAGATGCACCAAAAGGGTAATGTGTGTTTCAGGCAGGCCCTGAATTTTGAAGAGACTGAGGTCGGTGGAGAACTGAGCAGCTGGTACAGGGGAAGCCCATCCCATAGCAGAGTGGAAAAGAGGGGGAAATTTGATGGTGCCTGTGCTAGGGGGTATGCGTCTCCTCTGGATGGTGGGAGAGTCACTGCAGGAAGTGAGTGTGTGTGACAATAATATATTCAAGAAGGTTCAAAAATCAAAACACTTTAATACTTAACCCAATGAAGTGTCTCACTTCTACCCTTGTTCTGGTCTACCCCACCAACCTCCACCTCAAGCAAACATAAATTCTTCTTTCTCCTTCTTTCTTATATAAAAGATGACATACTATAAAATATTATTTTTAACTTGCTTTTTTCATGCAACAGGATTTTCTGGAGATATTTTTATAGCAGCATATGGGACCTTCCTCAATCTTTTTTTCTTTTGCTGCTTCAAGGAATTCTGTTGTGGTGATTGATAGACCATAGCTTATATACCCAGTTTCCTCCTGGTGGGCTTTTGAGTGGTTTGCCATACTTTGCTGTTTCAATGTAGCTGAGGATAAGCTTGTATTTATTATGTATATCACTGCCCATATGTAAAAACCCACGTAGGAGACAAATTCCCAGAAGGTACTGCTGAATCAAAAGCTAAGTTAAGCATTGTATCATTTTGATATAAATTCACAATTGCCTGCATTCTGTAATGTAACATTCTGCACACCTGATGTCAACAGATAAAGCCTATGCTTCTTTAAGCAAGGAAGTGACATAATTTGGCTTGCAATTACAAGAGCCCAGTCCACCCTCTGAGTAGAGAATGTTTTGGAAAGTGAATGACATCACTTGGAAGGCTTTTATAAATTGTTCAGAAAAAGAGTTATTGGTGAGTAATGGGGAATCAGAGAGATACGAACAAGTGATAGTAGACATAGAATTTACAGGATTTGTGGATGATTTGGTTGTGACAAGTACAGAAAAGGCAAACAGGGCCAGGAGAGCAATGGGGATCCTGAGTGCATTAGGAACCTGTTAGTTTGGGTTCCCTGTGGGACACCAAGCCGAGCTCTCTAGTCAACTACGTAAGTCTGAACCTCAGAACAGAGACCTCAGCTGGGGATGCGGGTGGGAAATGGAACTCTGAGCATAGAATGAAGCAGGTCACTGGGACAGATGCAGAGAGAGACAAGGAAACATCCCAGGCCTGAGGCAATCTAACCTCAGAGTGAAGCAGGAGAGGGGCACGGCGAGGGGAGCAGTGCATATGCGTGTCCTGAGAAGTGTCATATGGAGAGAGTCTTGGAAAGGCAGGTGGACTGAGTGCCACAGGAGTTCCCTGGGTGGGACAGCATGGAGACCTTCAGTGAGAACGGCAGGAGACTTTCATCAACCTAAAGGCAACCACTAGGAGCTTGAAGAGAATGTCTCCTTCAACACCACTAAGTGTTAGTATTAGTAGCTCACACTAACACTAGAGTTGTACCCAACTCTTTGTGACCCCATGGACTACAACCCCCCAGACTCCTCTGTCCATGGAATTCTCCAGGCAAGAATACTGGAGTGGGTTGCCATTCCCTGCTCCAGGGGATCTTCTCGACCCAGGAACTGAACCCCGGTCTCCTGCATTGCAGGCAGATTCTTTACTGAGAAAAAGAGTACATGATAACATTGCATAGAAAAAAAAAAAAATAGAGAAACCAAAAGAGACAGTAAGGAAGGCAACGACAGAAACATCACAAGATGCTTGTGTACGGGCAGACAGTCAGAAGCGGGACTTGGCATTCACACTCGGCTCGTGGCTGGAAGACTCAGCTCAAGCAGGCCCCACCTTGAGCTGGTGCCTCTTCCTGCAGGGCTGATGGAGCAGACAGGGCTATGGGGCCGCGTAGTGATGTTAGGTAGCTGACACTTCTAGGCGGTTCTTACAATGCAGGTAAGGGGATGGACGTCTTGCAAGTAAAAATAATTCTGAGACAAGTGGAGAGGAGGGAGACATACCATTCAATATGGCATATGCATATATATTATATATATGTATACATATGTAAAATAAAATGTCATTGAGGCCATTGAAAAATACTAGTATAAAGAGCGAAGTGAGCAAAAAGGCAAAGTACAGAGCACTCATGGAAAAAGAAAACAAAGATATTATTATTCATGTTACTCTGCTGAATAATAGACAAAGTTTATCTGTTAACATTTCAACTCAGAAAACCCAAAAAACCAGGCACAATGGCTGATAAAATTTCTGTGACATCTGTAGCTCAATTAATGGGATTGTGTCCATGTTCACGTCTTATTTTTGATAATTGTACCATTATCAACAATTAGGGGAAACTGGGTGAAGTGTTTATAAGAATTTTTGGCACTGCTTTTTCCACATTTCTAATTATAGGATAATTAGAATAAGTCTAATTATTCTAAAATAAAAAGTGAAAAATAACTGAGAGTATCCTTTTTCTCCCTGAACCTGTCACCTCTGCCAAGTGCCCTGTGTCACCAAGAGGTGCCATCCTTCTCCAATCTCCAAGCTGTGGAGCTCAGCTGTGAGCCAAGTCCTCCTTCTCTCGCCTCCACCCCCCAGTCCCGTCCACTCTGCCCTAGACAGGTCCATGCTCCTGTCTCTCCCCTCCTCCACAGAGCCAGGCTCGGTCCCATGTCATCCACACAAAGGCCCCAGCACCTCTGCAATGACAGCAGCGCTGCCCCGTCCTCCTGCTGCTGTCCAAGTCACTGTTCTGAAACAGACCACATCCTTCCTCTTCCTACCTTATACCGCTCTTCAAAGCGCTGTGCTCCTGGAGACCCACCTGCCAGTCACCCTTTAAGTCCAGCCACCTCCACCAGGCAGTCGGCCTTCCAGGGGCAGGTGCCAAGACTCTGGCTGCCCAAACAAGCCCCAGGATTCATGGCCATCTGCCGCATCTGTCCTGGACCCCGACCTGGTTTGTCTTAAGTTTCACTCAAATTCTCCCTCACCCCTACAGCTTTCCTCCAGTTCATCCACCTCCTGGAAGTGTCAATGGCTCTGTCTTCTGTGTTCTTACACCAGGGGTCTGTTTTGTTTTCACTGAGGCGGGAAGATGGCTAGTGTTGCCCAGCCTAACTCAGCTTTATATCCCAAGAGCACAGCTCTGACCTGGGGCGGAATAGATTTGCAGAGGAATGCTGTCGTGGTGAACATGCGCCAAGGCTTTGTTTGTGTGCGTGCATGCTCACTCACTCAGTTGTGTCCAACTCTTTGGGACCCCATGGGCTATATAGCCTACCAGGCTCCTCTGTCCATGGAATTCTCAGGCAAGAATACTGGAGTGGGCTGCCATACCCTCCTCTAGGGGCTCTTTCTGACCCAGGGATCATACCTGAATCTCCTATATCTCCTGCATTGGCAGGCAGATTCTTTACCACTTGAGCCACCTGGAAAGCCCCAAGGCTTTGTTTACACCATGTTTAATCCTATTTCAAAAGCCATGGAACTTTCTATGAGCCAGAAACAAGCCATTTTCCGCCCTAGGACGAGACTCTATTATTCACTTTCTCCAATCCCTCTACCAGCCAACAGAAAACGGCCAAGAGTATAAAATTGTAATCTACTTAAATATTCTTTACTTTGGAAAAGGACTCAATTCAACATAACTTCGAGTTATCTTCTGCTTCCTTAACAAAATTGGAATCAGTTAAGTTGGCGTTGGCAGGCTGGGGGATTGTGCACATTGATGGCAGCCCAATCAGCCTGCTCAGCGGCCCATGCAGAATTTATCCGGGAAGGAGCAGAGCAGCAGAGGAAAGGCCACCGTGCAGATGCAGAGCCCCAGGTCGTGCAGTGGCAAGGGGTGCTGTGGGATCCAGGGAGCTGGAATGTGAGTCCTGTGACTTTTTCTGGATTCTCAGTGTCCCCTCTGCTCCCCGCTTCCTGGGTAAAGTCAGGGGAGTGAGCTTGGAGATCCCACTTCTGATCCTGTGAATCCTGATGCTCATCATTCATAGTAGATAATCAGAAAAAAAGGAAGCTTTGTCTCAATCCTGCTTCCATTCGGTCTCTTCCTCCCTGTGCACACCACCCCTTCCCCCAGGAACCCACACACATATGCACACGTCAGCCTTATAACAAGCAGCTTTGCATATGCTTCAGCTATCTGATTTGACACAAAATGCGTTTGGCTTACATACCTTTCCCAGGGAGGAGTTGTTCTCTGGGGTGATTGACAGGGCTGGCCACACTTGATTTCCTGGGATCTGCTCTGGCCATTCTTGTCCTTTTGTTAACACATGTGGCCACTAGGAAAACAACTGTGGGGGGAAGGACTGACCGAATAGCTTCACAACTGCTGTAGGAACTGCACCGAGGCTGACTTGAGCAGGAGGAGGGCAGGCACCCCCAACACTCACACAGACAGTATCTTGCCTGTCGCTTGGACACATATTTTTTTTTTAATTTCATTTTATTTTTAATTGGAAGATGATTGCAATATTGTGATGGTTTATGTCATATATCAACATGAATCAGCCATGATTATACATATATCCCCTTCCTACTGAAGCTCCCTCCCACTCCCTCCCCATCGCACCCCTCTAGGTTGTCACAGAACACCAGCTTTGGGTTCCCTGCATCACACAGAAAATTCCCAGTGGCTATCTATTTCATGTATGGTAATGTATGTTTTAATGCTACTCTCCCACATCATCCCACTTTCTCCTTCTCCCACTGTGTTAAAAAGTCTGTTCTCTGTGTCTGTATCTCCTTTGCTGAACTGCTAATAGGATCATCAGTACCATCTTTCTAGATTCCATACATATGCATTAATATATATTAGTCTTTCTCTTTCTGACTTACTTCACTCTGTAATAGGCTCTAGGTGCATCTGCCTCATTAGAACTGACGCACATGCATTCCTTTTTATAGCTGAGTAATATTCCATTGTGTATATGTACCACAACTTCTTTATCTATTCATCTGTCGATGGACATCTAGTTTGCTTCTATGTCCTAGCAACTGTAAATTGTGCTGTAATGAACATTGGGGTACATGTGTCTTTTTCAGTTCTGGTTTTCTCAGAAAATGTGCCCAGTAGTGGTATTATTGGGTCATATGATAGGTTTACTCCTAGTTTTTAAAGGAATCTCCATACTGTTCTCCACAGTAGTGCATCAAATTTGCAGTCCCACCAAAAGTCTGGAAGGGTTCCCTTTTCTCCACATCTTCTCCAGCACTTATTGCTTATAGATGTTTTGATGATGGCCATTCTTACAGGTGTGAGATGGTACCTCATTGCAGTTTTGATTTGCATTTCTCTAATAATGAGCAATGCTGAGCATTTTTCATGTTTATCAGCCATCTGCATGTCTTCTTTGGAGAAGTGTCTGTTTAGTTCTTCCATCCACTTTTTGATTGGATTGTTTTTCTGGCACTGAGCTTCATGAGCTGATTATATATTTTGGAAATTAATCCTTTGTTGTTTCATTTGCTATTCCTTTCTCTCATTTTCAGGGTTGTCTTTTAACCTTGTTTATTGTTTCCTTTGTTGTGCAAAAGATTTTCAGTTTAACTAAATTCATTTATTTACTTCTGTTTTTATTTCCATTACTCTAGGAGGTGGGTCAAAGAGGATCTTGCTGTGATATATGTCAGAGTGTTCTGCCTATGTTTTCCTCTAAGAGTTTTATAGTTTCTGGCCTTACAGTTAAGTCTTTAATCCATTTTGAGTTTATTTTTGTGTATGGTATTAGGAAGAGTTCTAGTTCCATTCTTTTACATGTAACTGTCCAGTTTTCCCAACATCACTTATTGAAGAGGATGTCTTTTCTTCATTGTATATTCTTGCCTCCTTTGTCAAAGATAAGATGCCCATAGGTGTGTGGATTTATCTTTAGGCTTTCTATCTCATTCCATTGGTTTATATTTCTATTTTTGTGCCAGTATCATACTGTCTTGAGGACTGTAGCTTTGTAGTATAGTCTGAAGTCAGGAAGGTTGATTCTTCCAACTCCCTTTTCTTTCTTGAGATTGCTTTGGCTATTTGGGGTCTTTTGGGTCTCCATACAAAATGTGAGCTTTTTTGTTCTAGTTCTGTGAAAAAGACCACTGGTAGTTTGATAGGGATTGTGTTATATCTGTAGATTACTTTGGGTAGTACAGTTATTTTCACAGAATTGATTCTTCCAATCCAGAACATGGTATATCTCTCCATATGTTTGTGGCTTGGGTATATCTTAAGAGAGAAGAGCTTCTGGTTAAAAGAAAGAAGTCCTGAACATAGAGGAAAGAGCACAGAGCATTTAGCAATAAAGCTGGAGTTAGGATCACTCCAGCCTTTACCAAGAGGCAGCCTCTGCTTTGGGGCAGAGATGTTCAGGAGGCGCCTGGCAGAAGGTCTGGGAAACACAACATCATGCACCCTGCCCGGTTTTTCTATCATCCTGTGCTCACCTGAAGTCTCATTTGCAGCCACTGTACTGGCAGGGAACTTTTCTGTTGGCAGATATAAGTAAAGTTCCCTAGACAGAGTAAAGGCTGCCCCTGGGGATCTAGCTAAGCAGCTAGACAGTGCTTTGCCTCTCCTTCCTGGGCATAGGGATGGAGGCCCAAGGCAGTGTTTATGACTGATTTGCACACCCATTTGTGCAGCCCTCTAAGTGAGCTGTTGCGTGTTTTCTCCTGCCCACTGTGAATTAGCTGGATATATGCACCTGGATTCTCAGCTGACCACGAACGTGCAGTGGAAAAGGAAAGGTATCCAGGAAGGCTACATGTTTGGCAAGCTGGCGTCTTTCTCACGGGCTGTTTGCAGGGGCTGCTCTCAGGGCTCAATTTCGTCTCTGCCGCACTAGTGTGCCATCCTTCAAAGACCTTTCTGAGCAGACAGCTAGAAAAATGCCTCTTTGTGCGCTCACACTGACTTCATTCAATTTTCTGCCTTTTCTCAGCTAATCTTCAGCCTGTAATTTCCTAATGACTTTCCCAGGGCTATTCTGTTGATCGCTAAAAGGCATAGCTGGCCAAGATCCCCTGCGTGTCTATAGTTGGAATTCTGTCAGCATTTCCTTCCTAATTATGAGCCAGTGTCAGGATGTCCCTGGGCATGCAGCATTTTCTAACCAAGAATAGGGCTTGGTAGGGACCCCAGGGAACAGACTACAGCGAAAACTTGGGGCACCCAACCCTGAAGAGTCCCCAGGGGCTTTCTGCTCCTCCACAGCACTCAGAGAAGCAGGCTTGCCTCTGGACCATCTTTATTCCCTACTCAATCTTAACCTGCACAGAAGAGCTTGGAAGCAATTTGCCAAAGCGAGGCCCACCTAAGTCTTCACTTATATCTGCATACTTGATACCCACTGGCATGTCTTTCCCCTTGACCCTTCCTAAGCGAGACAGCCAGGTCAAAATGCTAAGTAAATGTTTCCTGATTACATTCAACAATGTCAAGCTATGAAATGTACAAGTGGCTGCACATTGTACTTTGTCCATATGGCAATATTTCCAAGTTAATAATATTATGAGCCTTAGGCTGGCATACCATGTCCTAAAGGTAGCCATTAAGGAAAGCTGTTTAAAAAAAAAACAATATTATTTTCATCTAATTGGGAAAAGGTCCTCTTGCTCCTCACACACAGGTGAAACGTGACGAAATACATGAATCCAAGATGAACCATGGAACAGAGGAGCCAGCCACACTCTCAAGCTCTGAGTAGCTACTTGATCCTGCTTGGAAGCCCAGGAGCCCCGACCCCTCTTCTACTCCCTGACCGACCAGGAACCAGGTTTCATGGAACCCTCACATCCCATGTGCTCTCCACCCCTGCTTCACACCAGCCTCACCTCCCTCTAGGACTGGTACACAGTGATGGCTCTACAGTCTTTCCCCACTTGGATTGCTGTGTGTAGGACAAAAAATCAAGCAAGCTACTTAAAGACTTAAACTCTTCTGTGATCTCAGTTTCGATCGAGGCCTTCAGGATCTGGCCCCTGTCCACCTTTTCTAATCCTACCTGTGTCATTCCCATCAGCACTAGGAATCCTACACCACCCACTAAAATCCAGGGCTGGCCCCACCTCCATCCTCAACACATGCGTCTACTGTAGCCTGAAAAGAAAACCTTCCTTCTGTGGACGAGGTCCCATCTGTGAGTCTCCAAGCCCATTCAAGATTCAAATGGACCCCATTTCCTCTATGAACTCCCCAAGAGAAGCAAGATACTTTGCACCCATGACCATGAATTCCCTGCTGCCCAATAAACAGACTGGAGAATCATGGTAGGCTTTATGTGTGTCTCTGCCAAAAATCAAACAGAAACCACATCAGACATGTCCTAAAATGCCTGGTTGGATACCAAAGTCACAGCCTGGCATTAGTGGGATCACAGAAACTGACAGCTGTTACTCAGCTCACTCTCCTTTCTGAGAACGTGGAGAACTGTTTGGAATGAATTAAAGATTAAGAAATGGCCCAGACCAGGACATAAAAGTAGCGTCAAAGAGCAAACAGTCTGAGACTCTCAGACTCATAGGCACTCTCTAAGACCCAACCCTGCCCTCCACAATAGCCTCAGACAAAGACCCCAGCATGAAGGTCCCTGTCCTCGCACAAGCTGAGTCTCAGGGCAGATAATCATGGGGACTGGAAGGCTGGTGGCAGTGACCTTGTCATGAACTGGCTGTCACTCTCTTCATCTCTTAGTTGAACGCCCTCTATTTGACCACTTTCCGCTCATTCTGTGTTAAAACACACAATTTCAGAGCCCAACTATATTCAGATATCAAATAACTACTTTTAAATGTAAATTTAAAAATTCAAAAGGCTGTTTTCCAAAACGTCCTTTCCAGAAGATGCAGCAAGGGGGATGGATCATAGAGTGAGTTCCCCCAAGGCAGCAGGGACTCTGGAGGACTTTGGTCATTTAAGCTGAACCAGATAAGATAGGGCATGGACATAATTAGCTGCAAAATGCAATGTGAGATTTAGTTTCTGACACATTTCAGAACAGACACCAAGTCCCAACCCTTGCCCTCTAGGAGAGGCACTTTCCTGGACTCCCCAGAGCCAAGGGTGGCACAGGGCTGAGGGGTGTGTGCTCCCTGGGTTCTGGGTCTTGAGCGTGGCTGGGGGTCCCTCTGGGAGTGTATCCCAGAACAGAGGGCACTGTCTTGGGCCTGACAGGGTGGGTGTTGGTCAGCGATGATCCTAATACACATCTTTGCATCCCATGGGGTTCTTATACCCTTGGAAAGGAGAAGAAATAGATATATAAGAACACTGACGAGAATAATACCATCAGCATCTCAGGAAGGGCAGGGCACCTGTGAGCCAGGGCAGGACCATAGCACAGCCAGCCAGCAGGAAGGACTTGGGCTGGATGCTGCAGGATCCGGAGGACCGAGTTCCAGACAACAGCACCTCCATCAGGCCTGCTTCACATCTGACTGTCCTGGAGTGCCAGGAGGGGGTGTCTCTGGGTGGCTTCCTCTCAGTCAGAGGGTCCCAGAGAATGCAGCTCCTCAGCCCCTTCCCACCCAGACCCTTGTCCTAAGGAGACAGAGATGGAGCACTGGACACCTCAGATGACCAGCAGGGAAACAAAGGCAAGTCCTGATTCAATTTAAAACAGCAAGTTAAAATTAAAGCATCTATAGCCCAAGTTAGCTGTTTTCCTCTGTAATCATGTGAAAGCACACACACACACATGCACACACAAAGGTTTTGTAAATGCTTGTTGAATAGTTGGGTTTGCACTTTTCTGTACATTTTAAAACTCTCCCTGCTTTTAATTTTTTGAAGTATAGTTGATTTACAATGATGTGTTAGTTTTAGGTGTACAGCAAAGGAATATATATATATATATTCAGATTCTTTTTCCTTATAGGTTAGTACAAAATACTGTGTATAGTTCCCTATACAGTAAGTGATTATTCTTGATCAAATTTTATACATGGTACAAAATATATGTTTTATACATAGTAGTTTGTGTCTGTTAATCCCAAACTCCTAATTTATCCTTCCCCTTTCCTTATTGGTAACCATAGGTTTGTTTCCTATGTCTGTGGGATCTATTTCTGTTTTATGGATAAGTTTATCTGTATCATTTTTTTAGATTCCGCATGTAAGCAAAATCACACATCTGTTTTTCTCTGTCTGGCTTATCTCACTGAGTATGATAATCTCCCTGTTTTTAATGATGTTCATGTCTTCCGCTTGTCTGGAAATCTAGGTCAATGAGTAACTGGTGTCTACACCTCCGTCTCTATTCAGAAGGTATCCGGATGAGACAGGCTCTTGCAACAGGCAATAGTCCCTAGCCAGCAAGGCGATGGCACCCCACTCCAGTACTCTTGCCTGGAAAATCCCACGGACGGAGGAGCCTGGTGCGCTGCAGTCCATGGGGTCGCTAAGAGTTGGACACGACTGAGCGACTCCACTTTCACTTTTCACTTTCATGTATTGGAGAAGGAAATGGCAACCCACTCTGGTATGCTTGCCTGGAGAATCCCAGGGACTGGAGCCTGGTAGGCTGCTGTCTATGGGGTCACACAGAGTCGGACACGACTGACGTGACTTAGCAGCAGCAGCAGCAGCAGTATTGGAGAAGGAAATGGCAGCTCACTCCAGTGTTCTTGCCTGGAGAATCCCAGGGACGGGGGAGCCTGGTGGGCTGCCTATGGGGTCGCACAGAGTCGGACACGACTGACGCGACTTAGCAGCAGCAGTAGCTGTGGAAGAGGTGACAAAGGGCCTGCTTTCCTGGACAGAGGGAGCTCTGCCACCTGGTGGCTGAATCGGGAGATGCTGTGCTCAGCCAGGAGACCTGGGAACCGGGCTCAATCAAGGCGGGAGAGGAAGCCTCAAGGCGGGAGGGGAAGCTGCTTGCGTTTTTATTAATGAGATATTTTTGTTACAAATTCACATTTTAAAATAAAAGTTTCATGGATAGGAAACAGGCTGCTAGTAGGCAGATAGTGCTTCTAACCCCTCATCTTAATCATGATCGCTGTCACAGTTGGTGTTCAATAAAATTAATGGCCCTGACTTTCAGACAACTAGCCTTTCTACACTGCCCCTCTCATGACTCTCAATGTAGCAACAGCTCGTTTTTGCCAGACTTTGGCCACCTGATGTGAAGAGCCGACTCAGAAAAGACCCTGGTTCTAGGAAAGATTGAAGGCAGGAGGAGAAGGGAACTACAGAGAATGAGATGGTTGGATGGCATCACTGACTCAGTGGACATGAGTTTGAACAAGTTCTGGGAGTTGGTGATGGACAGGGAAGCCTGGTGTGCTGCAGTCCTGGGGTTGCAGAATCAGACATGACTGAGAGACTGAACAACAAAAGAGTTGGAAAAAATTAAAAAGAAAAAAATATGATTGAGTTGAGGTATTCAGACATATTGACTGCACAGGAAGCTACAAAATTTCAAGGCCCGACACCTGACGTGCTGGCACAGTCTGTCCTTAGCCTTGGTCTTGGATTTGTTGCTATTCCCAGGTGGCTAGGGCTGCGGGACTAGACCCCCAGGGAGCTGGTGAAGCTACACAGGGTGGACACCCTGCACGTGGGATTTTGGCAGGACAAACATCACCCTTGGGAACTGGAGGCCTGTCCAAGCCCATGTCTGTGTGGGAAGATGGGATCAGGGAGGAGGCTGGGAGGAAAGCAGGGATCCACCCCCAAGGAGGCCCCGGGAGCTCTGTCTGGGCCCCACAGGGAAAGGGACGCAGATGAAGGGGCAGTTTTAGTGGAGATCTGTGAGATGTGAGCTGGAAGTCATGCTGCTCTGGGGACAACATTGAATTGGGGAACAACTCTCCTTCACATTCAGGCTTGGATGTTAGCGTCCGACAGGGCCTGCAGCCTCTCCAGGATCTTGGCTCTGTCTGCAGCCTCCCCAGGCCCAGGAGACGAGGCCTGCTTGGGGTGCCTTACCCTGCTGGGATTCCCCATGTGAATGGGGTGTCTTTGAGGTGGGGGTTGATCCCTCAGAGAGGCTAAACTCGGGAGTCTTCCAGCACAAGTGTGCTAACAGAGACATGAGCTCATAGAGATGGGGGGAATGCAGGGACCCTTAAGGGGCCAAGACCAGGATGGGGCCTGAATCCCACTCTGCAGAGGGAGGGCACCCCCACACCGGTGCCCCCAGCAGGTGTAAGTCAAGGCTGCTGGGTGCCATGCACACAATGCTATGTACATGTACCAGGCTGGGCACACAACACTGGGCACGTTTGCCAGTGCCCAGGCTGTGCACACACACTGGGAAACACAAGGTGTACGTCACAGGGCGTGCGTCACCAGGACACAGCCCTGGGCACATAACCGGGCAGGAAATCCTGGCCACACACTTACAAGCCCTCAGTCCAGGCGCGGGAGAGTGGACACACGTGCCGAGAACACATTGCCAAGCAAGCAGCACCAGCAACGCTACACTGGCACACAGCTCTTGGCAAACAGTGAAGGCCTACAGTG
>SJXQ01009397.1:731028-753487 GCA_006408695.1 Aepyceros melampus
ACAGTGGCAGCCTGGCAAGCTGGGCACACACGCCAGGGACACACACCTGCACACACACCAGGGTCATGCCTGGCACCCACAGCAGGAACAGCTGATACACACCCCAGGGACACGAAGCGAACGCACAATGGCAGGTATACATGGCAAGAGCATATGATAATAACACAAACCAGACATGCCAAAACACGATGCTGTCGGGGGCACAAAACATTGACACACACACAAGTGTGTGTCAGGCACACACTTGGGGCACACATGCTCAGATTATGCCAGAAAATCAAATAGCGTACATATGCCATGCACACACAGTTAGCACACTGTCTGGTACTATGCACAAGACCCCAGGGGATAGACACACACATCAGACACCCCCTGGGAGGCACCCCGGACCAGGCCCAATCTCTGGGACCACAACACTGAGCTCACAAGACGGCAGTACATGCCAGGTGCACACATCTGATGCACACAGCAGGACCCAAATTCTGGGAACACAGAGCTGGGCACCCAATGCTGGGCACACACTCTCAGCTCAAAATGCCAGGTCTAGACTCTGGGAACACAGTGCCAGACAGGCAACGTCAAGCAATACCATGCTATATATAAGGCGGGGCACACAAAGCTAGACACACAACACCAGTCAGAGATTCTGAGAACACAACATCAGGCACATAGCCCATGGCACACAACACTGAATACACAACCCTGGGCATACACACACACCATCAGCAAAATGCTGAGCATGCATGCCAAATACACACCCTGGACATACGACATGTGTCAGAAGCATAATGCTGAGCACGCAACTCGGCACACAGAACCACACACACACTGCTAGGCATATGGAGTTGGGCAAGCAACAACCAGCATGCAGCGCTGTGAACACCAACTCAGACACAGAGGGCCCAGTGCCAAATGCCGGGCGCATTGTATGAGCACAGCAAGTCAGCCGCGCAGATCAGGACGCATGGTGGGCGCTCAGCGGGAACACAGTGGCCACAGATGCAGGAGACACACGGCGGGCAACTACACTCAAAGCTGGCCATGAGGAGTGAGGTGTGCGGAGAAGGCTCATTCTTCACCCAGGGCCCTGGGCAAGCCTTGCTCGCCTTCCCCACTACCCCAGGGACCAGCCCCACTCCCGCCTGGGGTCTGAGTATCATTTGTCACCACTGCAGAGCCTGGACAACTGGTTGGAATTCTTTGTGTGGATGTATGTTATCAGGCTCCTGTGATGGGAATGTGAGTCATTCTGAGTCCTTTGCTATAACGAAAAATCATGCAGTGCCTAATATGTCTATGATGGTGCTTTAGTTAAGTCATGTCCGATTCTTGTGACTCCATGGACTGTAGCCTGCCAGGCTCCTCTATCCATGGGATTCTCCAGGCAAGAATACTGGAGTGGGTTGCCATTTCCTTCTTCATAGTATGTCTATATGTTATTATCATTTTGCCAGATAATTTTTGGCTTGGTTCCCTAGAATACCAGGGCAAAGGACAAAAGCACGTGATTCTGGGGCTTCCCCGGTGGCTCAGTGGTAAAGAATCCACCTGCCAGTGCAGGAAACACAGGTTCGATCTCTGATTCTGGAAGATTCCACATGCTGCAGAGCAACTGAGCCCATGCGCCACAACTATTGAGCCTGTACTCTGGAGCCCGGGAGCTGCAACTACTGAGTCCATGTGCTGCAACTGCTGAAGCCTGCCTGCCCTGGAGCCCTGCTCAGCAGTAAGAGAAGCCACCGCAGTGAGAAGCTCACACACCGCAGCTAGAGAGTAGCCCCTGCTTGCCACGACTAGAGAAAAGCCCGTGCAGCAACGAAGACCCAGCACAGCAAAAATTAAAATAAATAAAACTATAAAAAGCACACGTGATTTTGCTCGATATTGCCGCTTATCTCCATTGAGCTATGCCCTTTCGCATTTCCACCTGGAAAGTCAGAACACACCCAGTAAAACGGCCTACAATTGTAGTGACATTCAGAGCGTGTACTCTTCCCAGGTCCCAAATCCCAAATTCCAGAAGCTACCTATCCCTCCCACCTCTCGCTTCCCCTTCCTCTCCCCATTTCTATCCCTCCCTGCCCCTAACTCCTCTGGACCTTGAGATGAGCAGTTTGGACCTTTTGCCATTAGGTGGCGCCCCAAAGTAACTGTTTAAGCAGCGTGATGCCTTTGACCTTCCGCTCCAGAGATTTTTTTTTCCTCCTGAAGATTCTGAAATTTAGCCCGAAGGAAAAACTGCACCTCTAGAATCTGGCAAGTATGGCAACACCTTCAAGCAACTCTAAATGCTTTGTATACAAATCTTTGCTTTCCCTGATGGGAAATGCAATAACATAGACTCCTCTGCAGAGAAGAGGTGACCTTCAGGGCCAGGTGACCTTGTTTCCTACCCAGCACCTGTGTAAAGGAGAACTAGTGGTTGGCAAATGTTTACTAAATCCATGAGCAAATGGGTAAAACTGTTTAAAACATCCTTTCCTGAGCAACTCCCCCGGCACGCAGCTGCTTCTTGGCAAAGCAGCCATGGCATGCAGGGTTTCAGGGTGGACAGTCCAGGCTTGCTGTGCTCTGGGGCAGGCACGGCATCACGGCCTTATCTCTGTGCCCTCCTCAGCTCTGGAAGCATCAACAGCATCCTCAGTGAGTCCCTGAGGGACCTCTCTAAATGATTTCAAAGAGAGCAGGAAAGCCAGACCCCTGGCAGGCCAAAGCCGGACTGCAGAACTTGAAATTCCCTTCCTTAGGCCCAGGCTGCTCACTGCTTGATCCGCATGACCTGCTGGAGTTTCCCAGAACAGATGACAGGGGGCGATGCTGAGCACCCCAGCCACACCCTTCTCAGATGAGAGAAGGCTGCCAGGGTCTGAGTACCAGCCCCTAACCGCTCCCCCCAGGACAGGGCAGCTCTAGAATTGCTCAGATATTGATGACAGAGGCCTAAAAAATTCTTGGTGGGGGTGTTGCAGACCTCACACTCTACGGAACTATCTGGTGGTTTGGGGTCTTGCCTTTGTCTCTCATCCCTGCGAATTGCGCAGCACAGGGAGGGAGGCAACAGCCAAGGCACAGGCTCACTTGAGGGAGCAGGAGCCCTGAATCAGAAAACTGGGCAGTTGGACTTCAGCCTGTGGGCCTGAGCTTCCTCATGGGTGAAAAGATAAAAGCAATTTCCCAAACAAGGAGAAAGTTCCCGGCTCAGCGCAGGTTCTTAAGTAAGGTCCTGCAAGCCCAGCAGAGGGGCACAGGGCAGAGGGTGCCCCCAGAGCTGAGCCTTCCTGCTGAGCCTCTGCTCCCTCCTTCCTTCTTCCCGGTAATGCTGGCATCGTCCTCTCCTCCATCTTGTTGATTGTTCAGGTGCTTGGCCCACAGTGAGTTGCAGAGGGCTGTTTCAGTCAAGAAGGTGACGACCTCAGCCACACAGCACTTCTCCGTCTGGGAAAGGTGTCTTGATTCCCCGCAGCCCTCTCTGCCTTCCCCAATCCCTGGATCTTTTGTAGATGATTCCCAGAAGGGCTCAGGGCACTGAGAGTCCATCATCTCACTTAATCTACTTTCATAAAGCACTTTAAGGGGAGGAAATAATGTTCCTTCTGAGCACCTGCTATGCTCTAGACCATGCAACATTTAAGTTAATTTTGATCCTTTATAACAGTTCTGCTGTGTCAATGGCACCAGCCCTTTTAAATCTTTCTAAAAACTCTGCACAATCCACTGTGACTTATAAGAAGAAACATATATTTGGTGACATTGTGAATTATGATAAGAAAATATGTATTTGGTCTCCATCTCTGTTTTGGGCACAGAGGTCCTAAAACCTTTGGAATTTCTTAACTGATAAGAGGTATAGAGATCTCTTGATATTCATAACAAAAACTTTCAACACACATGTGTTTATGTTAATGAAGTGACTTTTGGAAAGCCCCTAAAGATGGAGGTGGGGAACCATCCCTGTGATTAGAAGGCTGGGACTTTCAGCTCCACCCACTAGGGAGGGGAGGGAGCCTGGGGGTTGAATCAGTTTCCAATAACCAGTGATTTTAATCATGCCTATGTAATGAAGCCTCCATAAAAACCCAAAGGAATGGTTTGGGGAGCCTCCAGTGCGGTGATTGTGTGGAGATTCTAGGAGTATTGAAGGCTCAAAAAAGGCATTGGACCCTCGGTGTTTTCTCAACACCTCACCCTGGGCCAACTGACTGTTTCTGAGTTATATCCTTTTATAACAAACTAATAATCTAGTAAGTAACTATTTCTCTGCATTTTCTAAGCCACTCTAGCAAATTAGTTGAATCCAGGGTGGGGAGCCTTCTGGACCTCTGATCTATAGCCAATGGATCAGAAGCACAGCTGACAACTTGGACTTGATTGGCATCTGAAATGTGTGTCTGAGCAGGGAGAGGGCAGACTTGTAGGACTGAGCCCTCTTCCTGTGGGACCGGATGCCTTCTCTAGGTAAAGAGTATCAGAACTGAACTGAATTGTAGTACACCCAGCTGGTATAGAAGAATTGCTTTGTGGTGTGGGGGTAAAACCCACACATAGGAATTGGTATCAGGATAATAAACTGAATTCATTGCTGGGATGAATAACAAGACAACAGAAGCGGGTGATACAAAGGCAAAGTCCCTTTACCCAGGCTCCATGTCACATTTTGCATCTGCTCCTAAACAGGTGTGGGTACAAGAGGAACATCATTCCTGGACAGTTTCATATAATCAATCATTTTCCTCTGGAGGAAGTTCTGCTTGGTTTTTTAATGCAGGAGGAAGACACTGTCTGTTTATCTTTACTGAAAATGTGGCTGTGGGGTCCAGATTTTTGAACCCCAGCCCAGCCCTTCCGGGAGCAGGAGTCACTTTTCTTTGTAGCTCAGTGTTACTGGGACAGAGCACTGACCACCTGTCCCATGAGGGTCAAAGAAGTGTCCAGTGCAGGGCTGTCGAGGGCCAGCGGAGACAGTGGGACGGAGACAAGCGAAGAGGGTAGATGGTAAGCTCTCAAGCTCTGTGAATTTCGACGGCCAGCAGGCCAATCCCCAGCCTCCCCATCTGCTACAAAAAACACATCAGGATGTCCCCATCCTCGTTCCTCCCTGGCATCCTCATCACTGAGGGCTGGGGGGCAGGAGGCAGGGTTTCTCTGCTCTGGCAGTTCCGCTGCCAGGACACCGTGTAATGTCTGGGTCTGGGATCTCCTGGGGAGTTTGGAGAGACTTTGCAGGTCATCACCAGCCCAGCAGGGCCATCACAACATCAGGCTCTGGAGCCAAACCAGCTAGGTTCCAGTTCCCACCTGGAGCCAAACTCGCTGGGTTCTGCACCATCACTTAGAATCTGATTAAATGTGGGAAGCTACCTTACTTCTCCTCCCCACAGTATCCGCACATGTAAAATCTGTGAAGGAGACAGCAGCTCCCGCCTCAGAGGGTGGTAGAAAGGATCAGGTGAGTCGTAATACCTGCTGTACTGGGAAATGGCCCCAACATGCAGTCCAAGTGGGCCAGGATTTGTTGCCCGGTTACTTGCAAACATTTGATTAATATTAGCTTATTCCAGGTTTGTTTGTTTTTTTCCATCTATTTCCTCAATCAATTTGGGGCACTTAAAATTTATTAATATTTATAAAACAAGTTTTGTATAAATTCAGATTTGTTGAAATAACACCCATGTATTGTATATCTTTAATATATTTCCTTTTATCTATAGGTATAGTTACTTTTTTCCAGTGTGGTCATTGTTGCAGTATTATTATTGTTGTTGTTGTAGTTGTTATTAGTTTGGATCGAGGTTGCCAGGGTCTAGTTTAATTTTTGGGGTGAGGTGGAGAGAATCCTTCCAAGAATCAGTTTTTGGTCTTATTGACTATTTTTTTTTAATTTCATGTTTCTACTTTAATTTAAAAAAAAGTGTGTTTTATTATATTGACACAAGCCAAAGACTATATTTAACATTTATGAAGTTATAACAAATGATAATCAAACCAACACTGAGCCCTGAGCCAACCTGCCAACTTAAGAAACAAGGCAGACGAAGTAAACTCGGCTCCTCCCTGTCTACTGCACCTCATTGCAAACAGAGGAGAGCACTGTCATTACCACTTTATCCTCTGTTCCTTGAAAGGGTGCTTACCTAAAGCATGTATCTCTAGACCATATGCCATTCAGTGTTTCTTTGTTGTTGCTAAGTTGTTGCTAAGTCGATTCAGTCGTGTCCGACTCTGTGCAACCCCATAGACGGCAGCCCACCAGGCTCCCCCGTCCCTGGGATTCTCCAGGCAAGAGCACTGGAGTGAGTTGCCATCTCCTTCTCCAATGCATGAAAGTGAAAAGTGAAAGGGAAGTCGCTCAGTCGTGTCCGACCCCCAGCGACCCCGTGGACTGCAGCCCACCAGGCTCCCCCGTCCGTGGGATTCTCCAGGCAAGAGTACTGGAGTGGGGTGCCATCGCCCTCTCCAACTTCTTTGTAGCTTTGTCTAAGTACTCCTCTGTGTGTGCATGCTCAGTTGTGTCCAACTCTTTGCAACCCCATGAACTGTAAGCCCTCCAGGAATTTACGTTTAAGAATCCAGGCTTCTCTGGCCATGGGATTTCCTAGGCAAGAATACTGGAGTGGGTTTTACCATTTCCCCTTCCAGGGAAACTTCCTGATCCAGGGATCGAATTCCATATCTGCATTGACAGGCAGAATCTTTACTACTTGAGCCACCTAGGAAGCCTTTAAGTATTCCTCTACTGGAAACTATCTTCTTATTTTCACTTACCATTATGTTTCTGAGATTTGTGTATATTTTTTCATGTAATTCTAGTACATTAATTTTAACTGTTGTGTAAAATTAACATGTTGTTGTGGATGTGTCTGGTGATGAAAGTAAAGTCCAATGCTGTAAGAACCATATTGCATAGGAACCTGGAATGTTAGGTCCATGAATCAAGGTAAACTGGATGACAATATACAGCCTTGATGTACTCCTTTCCCAATTTTGAACTAGTCTGTTGTTCCATGTCTGGTTCTGATACTTCTTGACCTGCATACAGGTTTCTCAGGAGGCAGGTAATGTTGTCTGGTATTCCCATCTCATTAAGAATATTCCCCAGTTTGTTGTGATCTACACAGTCAAAGGCTTTAGCATAGTAAGCAGAAGTAGATGATTTTGGAATTCTCTTCCTTTTTCTATGATCTGGTATATGTTGGATTTGAATGCAGAGTTTCTGAGAATAGCAAGGAGAGATAAAGTCTTCTGAGTGAACAATGCAAAGAAATAGAGGAATACAATGGAATGGGAAAGGCTAGAGATCTTTTAAAGAAAATTGGAGATACTAAGGGAATATTTCATGCAAAATATCACAGTAAAGGACAAAAACATCAATGACCTAACAGAAGCAGAAGAAATTAAGAAAAGGTGGTAAGAACACAGGGAAGAACTGTACAAAAAAAGATCTTAATGACCCAGAGATCTTAAAGAGATGGGAATACCAGAGCACCTTAGCTGCCTCCTGAGAAACCTGTATGCAGGTCAAGAAGCAACAGTTAGAACCAGACATAGAACAACAGACTCATTCCAAGTCGGGAAAGGAGTACGTCAAGGCTGTATATTGTCACCCTGCTTATTTAACTTCTATGCAAAGTACATCATGCGAAATGCCAGACTGGATGAAGGACAAGCTGGAATCAGGATTTCAGGGAGAAATATCAATAACCTCAGATACACAGATAACATCACCCTAATTGCAGAAAATGAAGAGAGGAACTAAAGAGCCTCTTGATGAAAGTGAAAGAAGAGAGTGTAAAATCTGGCTTAAAACTCAACATTCAAAAAACAAATATCATGGCATCCATTCCTATCACTTCAAGACAAATAGATGGGGAAACTGAGGAAACAGTGTCAGATTTCATTTTCTATGGGTTCCAAAATCCATGTAGACTCGGACTGAAGCCACAAAATTAAAAGACACTTGTTCCTTAGAAGAATAGCTATGAGGAAACTAGGCAGAGAAATCACTTTAAAAAGCAGAGAAATCACTTTACCAACAAAGGTCCATATGATCAAAGGTATAGTTTTTCTAATAGTCATGTAAGGATGTGAGAGTTGAACTATAAAGACGGCTGAGGGCCGAAGAACTGATGTTTTTGATAGTGCCAAGAAGACTCTTGAGAGTCCCTTGGACAGCAAGCAGTCAAACCAGTCAATCCTTAAGAAAATCAACCCTGAATATTCATTGGAAGGACTGGTGCTGAAGCTGAAGCTCCAATATGTTGGCCACCTGATTGGAAGAGCAGACCCATTGGAGAAGACCCTGATGCTGGGAAAAATTAAGGGCAAGAGGAGAAAGGGGCAACAGAGGATGAAATGTTGGATGGCATCACTGACTCAACTGACATGAATTTGAGCAAACTCTGTGAGATAGTGAAGGACAGGGAAGCCTGGCATTCTGCAGTTTATCGGGTCACAGAGTCTTGGTAACTGAACAAAAAGAGCAAAATTCTATTGTGTGAAAGTCGTAATACACCTTCTGTTTTGTTTATAAACATTTGGATTGTGTGCACATAATCACAAGCAATGCTGCAATGCACATCTTTGTGTACGCTTTCTAGAACAAAGTCTTAAAGACACGACCTAGGAGTGGAGTCTGATGTCGTAAGGTCAGTGTGCGCAAAGCAGAGTCAACAGAGGAATAGAACTAGAACAAGAGGACCTGCATTTGGATGCTGGCTCTGCCACTTATTTGCTGTATCTTGGGCGAAATAGTTAATGCCTCTGTTCCTCAATTTCTTCAACTGTGAAGTAGCACTGTAAGCAGTATATACTTCAGAGGACTGGAGGAATTAAATGAGTCAGATTATGGAAAGCACTTAGAACAGTGAATAGCACAAAATAGTGCTTTATTCATGTTGTCAAATCAATTTAAATATAATTTAGGCATTTAAAAGGTAATGCCAACTATTCTCTAAATTGGTTGAACCAATGTGAGTTGCAATAGAAGTTCTATCTACTATGTTCTTAACCATTCTTAGCATTGTCACACTCTTTAAAGATTTACATTATAAATACAATAGTACAATGTATTGAATTCACAAAAAGTCAAGATATGTACAGCAAGAAACAGAAGTTTTTCTTCAAATTAAGTTATATGTATAAATTACATGTCTGGCATATTTGTGTACAGTGTTAGTAGCTTTGTAATTTTTTTAGTTGTCATATAAGTCCTGCATGTGCTTTGTTAGCTTCACATATAAGTACTTCTTTTTATTTCAGTGACCATAACTGGTATTTGATTTTCAATTTCAGTTTCCACATGTTCATTGCTAGTATATAGAAATACAATCTTTTTGGTGTGTATTAACTTTCTTTCCTGCAAACTTGCTAAACTCTCTTACTCTAGAAGGGTTTTGGGGTATTTTTTTGGCAAATCCCTTAGAATTTTCTACCTCATCCATCATGTCATCTGAATTGTAGACACAGATTTCTTTCTTTATGATGTATACACCTTCTATTTCCTTCATGTGCCTGATTGTATCAGCTGGAGCTTCCAGGACTAGAGTAACAATGGTGAGAGAAGATCTTCCTTCTCTTCAGTCTAAGGGGGAAAGCATTCACTCCTCTATCCTTAAATGTGCTATTGACTGGAGGGGTTTGTATATATTCTTTATCATGTTGAGAAACTTTCTTCTTTCCCTAGATTGCTGAGAGTTTTATCATAGAGTGTTGAATTTTTTCACTTGCTTTTTTCTACATGATTTAATATGATCATGTAATTCTTTTTCTTTTTTAGCCTGTGAAAATGGTATTAATTGATTTTTTTAGTATTAATTGATTTTGATTATGGAACCAGCCTTGCATCTCTAATCTAGATCCCCCTTGGTTATGCTGTATAATTTGTTTTATACATTGATTCTATTTCGAATGTTTTTAAAGGACATTTGTGTTCATATTCATGATGGATATTGGTCTGTAGTTTTCTCTTTTTTTTGTATTGCCATTGTCTAGATGATATCAGGGTAATACTGATCTGGTAAAATTAGTTGGAAAATCTAATTCTTCCCAAACTTTAGATAAAATTCTCCCAGTGAAACCACCTGGACCGAAAGATTTTGGGAGGGAGAGCTTCAAATTACAAAATAAACTGCCCTAAGATTTATGGGACTATTTAAGTATCTGTTTCATTTTGGGTAGATTGTAGTAATTTGTGCTTTTCAAGGAGTTTGTCCATTTTATCTAAGTCAAATTTATGTATGTAGAACTGTTTATATTTCCTTATTATCTTTAAGATACTTGTTTGGTCCACATTGATATCCCTCATTTCATCCCTGATGTTGGTAATTCTTTTTTCACTCAGGGTGTTTTTATGATTGCTGCTTTAAAATCATTAGAAAATTCTAACGTCTTTGTCATCTCTGTGTGATGTCTATGGATCATTTTCACTCTTTCAAGTTGAGACTTTCCTAGCCCTTGGTATGATGCGTGAATAAACCTGAATATTTGAAATATTATATTGTGAAGTTGGATCTTATCTAAATCTTTTGTTTAGAGGTTTCTTCTGACATCACTTCTATGGATGGAGAGGGATCAGCATCGCTAGTGCCAAGTAGGGGTTGAAGTTCAGATTCCTACCTGGCCAATCTTCACTCCGGGAGGGGAGGATTCTTCATTACTGCTGAGCAGTGGTGGGAGGCTCAGCTTCTCATGATACCCGCTGATATCACCATGGCAGAGAGGCAAAGTGCCTTGTTATGAACCCATGTGATCTCCACTGGCACCTCAAGGGGACCAGACCTAATTAGCACTGGGCAGAGACTGAAGTCCTGACCTCCCACTTGGCCTTCTCCAATACGACCCAGGTGTAGGGGAGCAGGTGTGTCATCTTCTTGCAGCTGGGCAAGCATGGAAGGCTAGGCCCAGCACCTGGCCCTTGCCTTCAAGGGTTACCTGGACCTTCAAGTCTTTCTGTAAAGTTGTGCTGAAGTAGGGTGGTTATTGTCTAGACCTTTATGTCTTGCTAGACTGACCCTTTCCTGGTGAATACTCATTGGAAGGACTGATGCTAGCGCTGAAGCTCCAATACTTTGGCCACCTGATGCAAAGAACTGAGTCATTAGAAAAGACCCTGATGCTGGGAAAGATTGAAGGTGAGAGAAGGGGATAACAGAGGATGAGATGGTCAGATGGCATCACTGACTCGATGGACATGAGTCTGAGCAAGCTCCGGGTATTGGTGAAGGACAGGAAAGCCTGGAGTGCTGCATCCATGGGGTCACAAAGAGTTGGACATGATTGAGCAACTGAACAACTGGATACAGAAAGCAAGCTTTTTTTTTTGTTGTTTGTTTGTCTTTTATCTCTGATTTCCTGTTGGCAGGTTTCTGGCTTCTTTAGCAGTAGGTGTGGGATATATAGGGCTTTCCTGGTGGCTCAGATGGTGAAAAATTTGCCTGTAATGGGTCTCCTGGGTCGGGAAGATCCCCTGGAGAAGGGAATGGCTACTCACTTCAGTATTCTTGCCTGGAGAATTTCATGGACAGTGGAATATGTGAGGCTGAAAGAAAAATCCAAGGAACTCATCACTGTGTCATTTCTCCAGATCCAAGATCCCTTACTGATCTGTTTTCTTCTTTCCACCTTTCAGAGTCATTTTTATGTTAGCTTTATGTATAATGTTTAAGGGTTTTAGTTGAACTTAGTGGGAGGAATAAGGGAAAGTACATTTATTCCACCTTTCTAGAAGTCTCTATCCCAGAACTTGACTATATATTGTGTTTTCATTCAGTTCAGTGTACTTTTTTAACTACCTTTAAGACGTCCTCTTTGAGGCATGGACTAGAAGAATGTTGTGTAGTTTCTAAAAGCATGGAGATGTTTCTGTTATTTTTCTGTTATCAGTTCCTAGTTTGAGTCCACCATGGTCATAGAACAAATTCCAAGTGATTTCAATTATTTTATACCTGTTGAAATTCACCTAATGGCTCATGAGATGTTTGATTTTGGTAAATATTCCATGGGCAGTTGAAAAGAATGTGTATTCCACTGCTGTTGGGTGGAGTGCCCTCTGAAGGTTGATTATATCCTGCAGGTTGATGCTGGGCTCTATCAGTTCTAGAGAGAGGAAGGGGTATTGTAGTCTCCAACAATAATTGTGCTGATTTTGCCTTTTATCAGTTTCTCTTCACATATTTTGCAACTATGTTGATTGGTGCATGTGTATTTAGAATTGCTCTATGCTTTTATCATTATGAAATGTCCCTTTCAGTCCTTGGTAATTTCCTTTACTTAAGGTCTGTTCTATGTGATATGTCCACTTCAACTTTCTTTTGATTGTTTATATATAATATTGTCCTATCATTTTTCAACCTAACTACATCATTATATTTGAAGTGAGTTTCTTATAGCTGTCATATAGTTGTCATTTTTAAATCAACTCTGTAAATTACTGTCTTTTGACTGGCATTATTTAGACATTTATATTTAATATAATTTCTGGTGTATTAGGAATGAAGTTTGCCTACTTATATTTTGTTTTCTATTTGTTTTCTCTGGTTCTTTTTTCTGTTTTATTTTGCCTTTTGGGTCTCTTGAACATTACTTAGGAATTTCATTTTATCTGCAATTTTAATGTATCTCTTTGTGTAGATTCTTTATTGGTTGCTCGCCTGGAAAATCCCATGGACAGAGGAGCCTAGTAGGTTGCAGTCCATGGGTCGCTAAGAGTCGGACACAACTGAGCGACTTCACTTTCACTTTTCACTTTCATGCATTGGAGAAGGAAATGGCAACCCACTCCAGTGTTCTTGCCTGGAGAATCCCGGGGATGGGGGAGCCTGGTGGGCTGCCATCTATGGAGTCGCACAGAGTCGGATACAACTGAAGCGACTTAGCAGCAGCAGCAGCAGGTATTATATTCCAGTGTAGATGTTTTATAACAGAGGGATTTCTGATGTGTGTACATTCTACATTAGTCATTATAATGAAGAAGCTGGCATTCTAATGTTCATTTATGCTACCTTTACTGTTATCTTGAATGGTGGGATTGAAATGAATGAAAATACTGAGACTAAGGTTTTGTATGTAATCAACATACTGGAGTAAATACACCTTGTAAGTCTTTGGTAAGTAGCCAACCTGGCCACTTCCCAGCCTCACTGGATTCTTTATTTCATATGTGAATGTGGTGTCTTCCCCCATAGTACCCTCTATTCAAAGTGCAAGCAGCAGAAACATGAAGTTTGACTTCCATGTTTAAATTGTCAAAATAATAGGGGCTGTATGGTTCCAGAGGAAATTGTCACCCTTAGTCTCATGGACCTTGAAAAAAATGAGGAAGTTATAATGCCACAGCAAGCACCAAATCAGTTTTGATGAACCATATCTGAAAAGCAGCAAACAAATTTTGTTGAAATTATACTGAGTGTACACATAGCCAGCTTTGTGTTTGAAATCACCTTAATAATGAAGAGAAGAAAAAAACTTGCCAAAATATTGGTTTTCTCATCACAGAGTAGGGGAAAAAAATGCAGTATTTTCTGACCTCAAGCAAATTCTGGATAAATGGCAAAGAATTCAGATTTTGTGGACTCAGAAAGCTTTTTTCAGGGAGTATTGTACTAATTTTTCTAAAACATGCAAAAGGTGATGTAGCATGATGGCAATTAAATTCAAAGAGTTCTAAAAAGAGAGATTAAACTTTAAAGAATGCCATGGCTCATCCTGTTGATTTTGTTAAAAATCAAACTGTTTTTCTTGATGTGTGGAAAAAAGAGTCAGCATCTGTCACTAGTAAAAAGCATCAGAAAAATAGAATGGGGAGGATTGATGGATCAATATGGTAAGCCTGAAAGTTTAGAAACACTCAGATAGTATGTCTGTTCTATAAATCACGTACCACAAAACAAACCACAGGATGTTTGAGGAAAAACCAACAGCATCAAATGCAGTAAACAGATACTTCAGTAGTATTTATTCTATGTTGCAGGATTATTAGAAGTCAGGGGGGAAAACAACCTGAAATCTAACAGAAATGTTTATCCATAGTGGGGTGGTTTCATAATGAGTAAATTAAGATGTCTAGATACTCTGATTCCTTGCATTCTGATTATCTATTGATTTGCAGCAAACCTCCACAAGACTAAGTGGTTTAAAACAATGAGAATTACTCATTTTGCTCATGAATGAGCAGTTTGAATGGGGCATGGCAAAAACAGCCATTCTCTGCCCTGGGCAACATCAGCTGGTCCAGCTCTTTAGGCTGGAAGAGCAAACACTTTGTAGACTCACTCTCACTCATAAGACTGAGGAGTTGGTTCTGGCTCTCGGTGGAGCTTAGCCAGCATATGCCTGGGATCTTCTCCAAATGGGTCACTCCATGGGGTCTCTGAATGGAGCTGTTTGGCCTTCCTCACAGCATAGTTTCCAGGTTCCAAGGGACAAAGGTGGAAGCTTTAAATAATATGGCTTCTGTCTCCATCTGTTGATTAGGCAAGTAAGTCACCAAGTCCAGCCCAAAGTTAAGGAGAAGGACTTTAGATTCTACCACTCAGTGGAAGGATTAGCAAAGAATCTGTGGCATTCTTTAATCCACCACATTGTAAAATATTATCCTGTTTTTTAAAAATAAATTAATTTTATGTGTACAAACCCATGATTGAATAGGTTGACATGTAAGTAGCTGATTTAATCCCATTTGTATAAAAAATGGCATAGAGAGGACCATGCATGTATATTTATTTTTGCCTATTTGACAATAAAGAAAAGTACAGAAGAATGGGTGATCACACATAGGAGTGAGAAGGAAGGAGAATTATTAGCTTTTCTTTTTAAATTTCTGTGCTTTATCTTAAAATCCAATGTAGTAAAAAACCTTAAACTATTGATTAGAAAATTTACCAACTCAAGAAGAACTAGATAATTTTTAAAATACTTAATTAAAATAGCAACAAAAAGATAAATCTTCCTAGTATCTATCTTAAACTCAACAACAGTGAAGTTTATTTAGAGTGCTTTACATTTAGCAGCAGTTTTGAGGTTCTTAAATCCTGGAAATTTCTTATCACCCTGATACTAGCTTGGTTATTCCTATGGTGGGGCTGGGGGTGATGAAGAGGGCTTATAATATGTAATTCATGAAATTATTATACTAAAAAATACCTAAAATATGACACAAGTGAACATATTTCCAATCAGAAACAGACGTAGAAAACAAACTTATGGTTACCAAAGGGGAAGGGGTGGGGGAGGGATAAATTAGGAGTTTGGGATTAACATACACACACTGCTGCTGCTGCTGCTGCTGCTGCTGCTAAGTCGCTTCAGTCATGTCCGACTCTGTGCGACCCCATAGACGCAGCCCACCAGGCTCCTCCATCCCTGCGATTCTCCAGGCAAGAACACTGGAGTGGGTTGCCATGTCCTTCTCCAATGCATGAAAGTGAAAAGTGAAAGTGAAGTCACTCAGTCATGTCCTACTCTTAGCGACCCCATGGACTGCAGCCTACCAGGCTCCTCCGTCCATGGGATTTTCTAGGCAAGAGTACTGGAGTGGGGTGCCAATGCCTTCTCCGCATACACACACTACTGTATATAAAATAGATAATCAACAAGATCCAACTGTATAGCATGGGGAACTACATTCAATATCCTGTAATAAATCATAATGAAAATGAATAATTGAATCACTTGGTTGTACATCAGAAAATAACAAAACATTGTAAATCAACTAGAATAAAAAAAATTTTAAGTCAATGTATTTTAGATAAGCTTTTTATTGCAGTATAACATATGTACAGAAAAGCAGACAAATCCATTTTAGAGTTCAGAAGACTTTCACAAATTGAACATGTCCAGGTAATCGACACACATTTGAAGAAATAAAACATTATCAACACTCCAGAAGCTCTCTGGTATCCAATCCTTCTGCCCACCCTACAAAGGTATCCATCACTAATCTACCAGCAAAAAATTAGTCTTACCAATTTTTAACTTTATATAAATGGAGTCAAATAATATCTATTCTCTGTGTCTGGATTCTTTCAATCAGCACTATGTTTAGGAACCTCATCTGTGTAGTTATATATAGCAGTTTATTACTTTTTATGGATTCAAAGTATTCTATCATATAACTTTACCAGAATGTATTTCCTTCCTTGGATATTTGGATTTATTCCATTGTTTAGTTTTAATGAATAATTTTGCTATTCAGTTCAGTTCAGTTGCTCAGTCATGTCCGACTCTTTGTGACCCCATGAATCGCAGCACGCCAGGCCTCCCTGTCCGTTATTTGCATAAACTCCTTTTGGTGTACCCATATGGGGTATATATATACCTACACATGTGATTACTTGTTTTCAGGTCTAGCAAATGCTGCCGAAAGTAACATTCCTAAAGGGGTGTGGTGAGAGTTTCCATCAGCACCTCCTAAACACTCAGCCATTTTGGTGGTGGGGGGAGTAGAGACTTTTCACCGTGGCTTTAATTTGCATTTTCCTGATGATTAATATAACTGATCACCTTTTCACATGTTTTTGAGGCATTTGGATAGACTTTTTCATGAAGGGCATGTTCCAGTCTATTGCCCACTTCTCTAAAATTAGGCTTTCTGTCTTTTACTAATGAACCTATAGAGGTTCTTTAGAAATTTTAGGGTCTTGTTAGATATATATTGCAAAAATCTTACATTCTGACATTTCTAATTCATATGTTTTTGCTTTTCTTTTATAGATTTTCAATTCTTGAATTTAGTAATTAAAATTGTCAATTTTCTTTGTGGTATCTTTTTAAAGAAATCTTTGCTTTCCCTAATTAAGGTCATGAATAAATCTTACATACTATCCTGAGAAGTTTTATGCTTTTGCTTTCACATTTAGATCTAACATCAATATAGGATTGTGTGTGTGTGTGTGTGTGTGTGTGTGTAGGTTTATGAGACACGAGGGTCAAGATTAATTTTTTTTCCATGTGTGCTGTGTATGCTTATACAATCATCCAAATTTACTGTTATGGTTCTATGTTATCTTCTAATTCATTTGCATATCTGCATTTCTTTATCTGTTACAGAATTCTGGCCACCATCCTCTCTAGCCTGTTTCTCCACAATAGCCTTCTCAGTGGGCATCTGACCTTCAGCCTCAGATGCTTAGCTGGCCTCGGAGGGATCTTTATAAAAACATAAATCTCATTATTTCACTCTCTTACTGATATCCAGTTGTCTGCTTCCTTTGAGTCTCATAATAAAGAAAATATTTTCTGTGGTTCACATGCCATTCATGGTCTTCCCCTCCTGACCCCCATCTCCATCTCACTGATTCCCCTGCACACTTTATACACAAACATCTCAAAAACACTTTCTGTGTTAGTTTCCTAGGGCTCTGTAACAAATTGCCACAAGTGAAGAGTTTAAGAAACACCAGAAATTTATTATCTCAAGTCAGGAGGCAAAGTCTAAGATCAAGGGGTTAGCAGGGTTGATTCTTTCTGGAGACTCCATGGCAGAATCTGTTTCTCCTATGCATGGTGGTTGCTGGCAGTCTGACTTTCCTGGGCTTGTAGCTGCACCACTCCAATCTCTGCCTCCATCTTCACGTGCCTCCTTCCCCCTATATGTGTCTGTAGGTCTCCACATCTCCTCGTCCATTTAAGAATATTAGCCAATGGGTTTACTGGATGACCTCATTTTAACTAGTTACATCTGTAAAGACCTCTATTCACTATAGTCACCTTTTGAGTTTCTGGGTGAACGTGAATTTTGGTGAATACTATTCAAATGACTATACCTCCTTTTCACCTACTGGATTATGTTCACTCAACCCTCAAGTTATTCGCATTACTGGCTCCCTCTCCACTCCTGTTGACCTTCAGCTTTTCTTAATGTCTGCTCATCCTTGAGTCTCTTCTTGTTTTACAGTGACTTTACCTGCTTGGATGGATAATTTTGTGTCAGCTTCACCACGTCATGAATCATTCAGGTATCTGTCAAACAACACTCTGAGTGTGTCTGTGAGGGTGTTTCTGGGAGAGATTAACATTTGCTTTGGTATTCATATACTTGTTCTCTACATGTGTCTTTTTTCTCCTTTGCAAATAAGATAATCTTTAACATTTTTCTAGGTAACATACATATTATTATACAGGATATTTTCCTCTTTCTGACTTACTTCATTCTGTATGGTGGCCTCTTGGTCCTACCAAGGAGGAAAGGGGCAGGGGGTTGGATGAATTCAGAGATTGGGGTTGGTGTATATACAGTACTATGTATAAAGCAGATAACTAATGAGAACCTACTGCATAACACAGGGAACTCTATTTGCTGCTAAATGGGAAGGAAATCCATAAAAGAGGGTATATAGGTATATATATATGGGCTTCCCAGGTGGTGCTAGTGGTAAAAAACCTGCCTGCCAATGCAGGAGATGTAGAGATGCGGCTTCGATCCCTGGGTCAGGAAGATCCCCTGGAGGAGGGCACGGCAACCCACTCCAGGATTCTTGCCTGGAGAATCCCATGGACAGAGGAGCCTGGCAGGCTACAGTCTACGGGGTCAAAAGACCTGGACACAACTGAAGCAACTGAGCTCACATGCATGTATGTGTATGGCTAATTTACTTTGCTATGCAGTAGAAACTGACACCACAGTTCAAAGCAACTATACTTTAATTTTTTTAAATTACTATTTTCCCTGATTAATATATTTTCTTGCACAATATGAGTACATAGAAAGCAAATTAAAATAATCAAATCATTCACAATCCTAAAAAATTTTTAAATTTGACTTGGTAGATTGAGTAATGCAGATTGCCCTCCCCAGTGTGGGTAGGCCTCATCTAATCAGTGAAAACCTGAATAGAACAAAAAAGCTGACTCTCCCTCTAGTCAGAGGAAGCTTCTCTGACCTGCTGCTGCTGCTGCTAAGTTGCTTCAGTCATGTCAGACTGTGTGCGACCCCATAGACGGCAGCCCACCAGGCTCCCCTGTCCCTGGGATTCTCCAGGCAAGAACACTGGAGTGGGTTGCCATTTCCTTCTCCAATGCATGAAAGTGAAAAGTGAAAGTGAAGTCACTCAGTCATGTCCGACTCTTAGCGACCCCATGGACTGCAGCCCACCAGGCTCCTCCGTCCATGGGATTTTCCAGGTAAGAGTGCTGGAGTGGGGTGCCATTGCCTTCTCCGTTCTCCTACCTGACTGCCATGAAATGGGAAATCAGTCTTTTTCCTGCCTTCCGACTTAACAAACATCAGCTCTTAGAACCACACTATTAACGGTCCTGGGTCTCCAGCTTGTCAGTTCTGGACTTCAGACTTCTCAGCCTCCATAATTGTGTGACCCAGTGTTTTATAATTTAGACAGATAGACTAGATAGATATTTCATTGAAAAAATCTGACTAATACACTTAGAAAAACTTCCCTTACTCTCAAGAGTTGCTTGGGTGTTGTTTCGAATGCAAAGCTGCTCAGGGAGTAGTTAACATCCTATACTGTCCTTCTGATTGTGGTCAATAACCATCACCTGGACTGTAAGTCCCTAGCTGTAGTAATTTTTTCATACTCGCTGACGGATTCTCAATATCCAGCATATTCATTATATGCTGAATAAAGGCTTCCTGTTCAAGATGACTCGCTGAATAGACACTACAGTCCCTCTCCCATCCTACATTTCTAAAAATGAAGAAAAGATTAAAGTGCTTTATAAAAGTGTATAAAAACAGTCATGGTTGCAAGTGCTATTGGTAATAAGGAACAAGGTAATTTTCTGACTAATACTTCTGCTGGAGAAAATTATGAAAGCTGGATAAAATATTTTCCTTTAAAACTGCCTGAGACTTCTACCTCTGTGAATGTAATAGGGAAGAACAAATCTCAGTCTATAATAAACCTGTTTCTTTTACTTTAACCTTTGGATTGTATTCCATTTGCTTTAAGAATATTGGCTATAAATTGAAATATACAGGATAGTCCAAGACTCCGACCTTTAAGGGTGTGACATTTTTCCATTCATATAGAGATTTTTAAAAGTTGCAGAACAGAGAATAACATTGGTCTTGTTGGAGGTTTATAGGAACATTCATGACCCGACTTATGTGGCCAGCTGTGCAACAATAAAAGATCCTACAGTAAGGAGTTTGTAACAACCAACCAGCCCCTCCTCCCTCCTTGCCTTTTAAAATTCTTTGCCAAAACCCTTCAGGGAGTTAGGGATTTTTTAAGAGTATAAACCACACAGCTACTTGCATAGCCCTATAATAAAAACTTTCTATGCTCCAAAATTTGATCACATGGACCACAGCCTTGTCTAACTCTCTGAAACTACAAGCCATGTCGTGTAGGGCCACCCGAGACAGATGAGTCGTGGTGGAGAGTTCTGACAAAACGTGGTCCACTGGAAAGGGAATGGCAAACCACTTCAGTATTCTTGCCTTGAGAACCCCATGAACAGTATGAAAAGGGAAAAAGACATGACATGAAAGACGAACTCCCCAGGTCTGTAGGTGCCCAATATGCTACTGGAGAAGAGCAAAGAACTAGCTCCAGAAGGAATGAAGAGGCTGAACCAAAGCAGAAACTATGCCCAGTCAAGGCTGTGTCTGGTGGTAAACATTAAGTCCCATGCTGTAAAGAACAATATGCATAAGAACCTGGAATGCTAGATCCATGAATCAAGAAGTGGTCAAACAGGAACTAGCAAGAGTGATCATCAACATTTTAGAAATAAGGGAACTAAAATGGACCAGAATGGGTGAGTTTAATTCAGACGATCATTACATCTACTACTGTGGGCAGCAGAATCCCTTAGAACAAATGGAGTAGCCCTCATAGTCAACAGAAGAGTCCGAAATGGAGTACTTGGGTGCAGTCTCTAAAACAACAGAATGATCTCTGTTCGCTTCCAAGTCAAATCATTCAATATCACAGGAATGATATCACAGCAATATCCAAGTCTATGCCCAATCACTAACGCCAAAGAAGCTGAAGCTGAACGGTTCTATAAAGATCTACAAGAACTCCCAGAATTATCACCAAAAAAAAAAAAAAACTGTCAGCAGCGGGCGCCTGAGGCGGGGCGGCCACGGCGGTAGCGGTTTCTCTGGAGCGCGGGGCGGCGGAAGATGGCAGAGCTCGGCAAGAAGTACAGCGTGTACTGCCTGGCCGAGGTGAGCCCGCTGCGCTTCCGCTGCACCGAGTGCCAGGACATCAAGCTGTGCCCCTGCTCGAGTGCTTCTCCACCGGCGTGGAGATCCGCCACCACCGCCGCTACCACCGCTACCAGCTGATGGATGGTGGGCGCTTCACGCTCTGGGGGCCCGAGGCAACAGGGCTGGACCAGTCTCGAGGAACTGCTGTTGGAGGCCATCGAGCAGTCGGCTTTGGGAACTGGGAGGGCATGGCAACTCACGTCAGCGCTTCCCGGACCCCCCAGGAAGTGATGGAGCGTTACACACCTCGGTGGCCCAGAGCAGCAGCTGGGCTACCTGCCTCTGCGGGAGACTATGAGATCGAGCACAACCGGAACGCCCAGACGCTCATCAGCGGGCTCTCGGTCAGCTGCGACGACGACCACGAGGAGATCAAACTGAAGCGCGCATACGTGGACATGTACCTGCGCAGATTCCGCCAGCGGCAGCAGCTACGACGAAGACGACGAGGAGATCAAACTGAAGCGCGCGCACGTGGACATGTACCTGCGCAGATTCCACCAGCGGCAGCGGCTACGACCTGGTGCCCGCCTTCCTGGGCAAGGACAAGGAGAAGGAGCGGGCGGAGCAGTGCACGGTCACCAAGGAGAAGGAGCTGCAGCTGAAGCTGCGGCCAGTCTACCAGTTCATGTCTTGCAAGGAGTTCGACGACCTGTTCGAGACCACGCACAAGGAGAGGCTGCTGCGCGCCAAGATCCGCAAGCAGCAGCGCTCCCGGCGCAAGGCATCACCAAATGGAGGAGCTGGCAGAGCAGAGGCAGCCCGGCACAGCGGGAGAAGCGCCAGAACAAGGCGGCGGCGGCGGCGGCGGCGGCGGGGGGTGGGGGGCGCCCAGCTTGACCAGGAGGACGGCCGGGACGGCGAGTTCGGGGACATCCAGCACCTTGCCGCTTGGAGCTCCTGTCGGACCGCGAGAAGGTGCTGTGCAGCTCGCTGAACCTGAGCCCCGCGCGCTTCGGGACCGTGAAGACCATCATTATCAAGGATCACCTGCAGAAGCGCCAGGGCACCCCCTCCAAGAGCCGCCTGCCCAGCTACCTGGATAAAGTCCTCAAAAAAGTGGATGCTGAACGTCCTCACCGAGAGCGGGTGGATATCCAGGGACGCCTCCTGAAGCTCGCCGCCCGGAGCGGACAGACGGACGGCTGGATGGTCACCGTAGAGAGCTGCACCAACAGCGAAGAGGGGGGGCGGGGAGGGGGAGCTTTGTGAGCCAAAAGGAAACAGGGTGGGCAGGAGTGGGAGAGGGCAAACCTTTCCGGCTCCACCCCCACCCGCCCACCGCCG
>SJXQ01009397.1:754158-850298 GCA_006408695.1 Aepyceros melampus
CCGCATTGTTGCTCTTTTTTTTTTTTTTTTTTAAACAAATCGAGTTCTTTTTTTAGAGTATCATTTCTTTTCAAGGTCCTCTGAAGAAGCAATAGCAACAGTCGGATCAAGGAGAAGACAAAACCCATGTATATTTTAACTGAATCCCTAAACGTAGTACTTTAAGATGACGATTTGCCTTTAAGTGTTCAGTGTGGAGCATATGATGATGAGATTGGGAATTTCCTTTTTGTTGTTGTTGTTGTTGTTGCTTCCCAGTGGTACAGGACTGTGAGATGGATGGAGAGGAGCCCTTCTTTGCCGGCCGCCGGCTCACCCCCGTGACCTGAGCCCTCAGTGTTGGGCAGGTGGCACTTTAGGCAGAGGGTGCCTGGCCGGGCAGAAGAGGCCAGGGGAGGGCGGTTTGGGCAGGCATCCGTAGGGACTCGCTGGGAGGAATCTGGTGTTGAATGGTTTGGCCACACTGAGCTTCCCCACGATGGCATGCACTGGCACTTTGAGGGAGCTCACCGCGGTGTCGGGGGGACACGGGGCCCAGTGCAGACTGGCAGAACGCGGAGCCACCTCCCCTGGGGCTGCTGCTTGCTGTGCTTAGAACTTGGCCATGCGTTTTACTTGGAAGAACTCATTTTAAATGAAGTTCACTGAGAGTTGAGAGTTCTGGGTTTGGGGTCAGCCCCTTTCAGGGTTCTCACCGCAGTGGCAAGCCCCTTCTTTCTCCAAGACGGGCCATGCGTCTTGTCTTGTGTGGTGTCAGGCGCTGGGCTGGCGAGAGGGACCCCTGTGGCCCGGAGGCCTGGGCACTGCTTCTCTGGGCCGCCACCTTGAGCCAGACCCTGGTGTGGCTCTGCCCAGCCCAGTTCAGAGAGGCTGTCAGGGTGGCTATCAGACAGGCTATCACTTATTCTGCCTTTCGTGAGGGGCACAGTGCCTTCACGCGGGAACCTGAGGATGCGTGTGTCTTCCAGCTGCCTGGGGCTCTCATGTCTCAAGGCCCTGCTGCAGAGTCAGTGGAGTGGCCAACCCCAGTGGTCCTCTGCTCGTCCTGGGGTGCATCCTGCCTCCTCTCATCCCTGGTAGCTACCAGACTGTTTGCCTTCCAGGATGCTTGGGCTTGAAGTTACTTTAAATTGAAGGAATTTGAGAGAAAAAAGAAAAACAAAAACACCTCATTTCCAAGGACAGCTTAATGATGGTGCCTTTTCCTTTCACATCCTCTGTCTGTCCCTTAGGGTGAATTTCCAGCATTAAATACACAAGTCAAGTCTACGGGGGCTTCCCTGGTGACTCAGATGGTAAAGAACCCAGCTGCAATGCAGGAGTTCAATCCCAGGGTCGGGAAGATCTGGTGAAGGGAATGGCAACCCATTCCAGTATTCTTGCCTTGGAGAACCCCCACAGACAGAGGAGCCTTGGCGGGCCACCGTCCATGGAGTCGCAAAGAGTCGGACGCGACTGAGTGCCTGACGCTCAAATACGTCGTCCATGGCTTTCGTTGTAAACCGCATAGCATGCTGGCAGAGCAGCACTCCTCGCGACCTGACCGCAAGCCCGGAACCGCTCTCTCTGACCATAATTCAGCGGGCGGTGGTGTCACTCCCGAGCACCGAGCACCACCTCCCGCCCTCGCTGGCAGGGTAACCACCGCTGACAAGAGCGCGGACACGGTCTTCGCAGAGCAGAGGCGGAGTCGGTGCTACGTCCTTCCCGGGGTTCTCAGCCAGGGTTCCTGGAGTAGCAGCGCAGGGAAACAGGGAAACCGACTGGCCCTCGGGGACTTGCCGCACCCCCCATCCAGGCCTCGGACATGCGGGGCGAGGCCTCGCAGGTCACTGGGACCCAGGCTGAAGTCTGAGAACTACGACTTTTAGCCGCTCTGGTGTCACCGATTTTCTACATCAGATTCCTAGTTTGGTGAGGTTTTTAATTTAAGTCTTATTTTTATACAAAATGATCGCCAGACTTTCACTAAGCTTGAGAAGCAAAAGTTCCTTGTAAAATGTGCGTGGCCCTAGCCAAGAGCTCTCAAATGAGATGTTCTGTGTTAAGCAAGTTGTCAGTGTGTGTGTCTCTTCTCGATGGTATGAAGAATTTATTTAGGCTTGACTGTTTTTAAACATCATAATGAATGTATGAAGTGAAGTGAAGAAGTGAAATCGCTCAGTCCTGTCCCACTCTTTGCAACCCCATGGACTACAGCCTACCAGGCTCCTCTGTCCATGGGATTTTCCAGGCAAGAGTACTGGAGTGGGTTGCCATTTCCTTCTCCAGGGGATCTTCCCAATTCAGGGATCGAACCTGGGTCTCCTGCATTGCAAGCAGACACTTTAGCATCTGAGCCACCAAGTTTGTTTATATAATGAATGTATAATTTATGTTAAAAGTGTGAACCCTTTGTTACAAGGGAAAAGTAATTTTATGATTGGTTGCCTCTTGCCCCATCAACTCCTGCTATTACTGTCGCATTAGTCCCGTCCCTGCTGTTTGCTCAGACCCTTTAAATTTCTGTATTTAATTCTTAATGATAAATGAATCACCATAATCCCATGGAATTCAGTTCAGTTCAGTTCAGTTGCTCAGTCGTGTCTGACTCTTTGTGACCCCATGAATCGCAGCACACCAGGCCTCCCTGTTCATCACCAACTCCTGGAGTCCACTCAGACTCACATCCTTAGAGTCAGTGATGCCATTCAACCATCTCATCCTCTGTCGTCCCCTTCTCCTCCTGCCCCTAATCCCTCCCAGCATCAGTCTTTTCCAGTGAGTCAACTCTTCTCATGAGATGGCCAAAGTACTGGAGTTTCAGCTTTTGTATCATTCCTTCCAAAGAAATCCCAGGGCTGATCTCCTTCAGAATGGACTGGTTGGATCTCCTTGCAGTCCATGGAATTAGGTCTTTTCAAAACTGAAACTCTCTCCAGTCACCGAAGATAATCAGCTGTTCAGAATGATGCTTTGGATGGCCAGCATTCTGAGAATGTATTCAGACTGAAACTCTACCTACTGCCTCTTTTTTCCCCTTTTACACATTAAACAGGTTGAGAACCCAACAGTGTCACCGGTTGCTTTTACTGCCTGCCCCTGGAGCCACGGCTTTCCAGTCTCAGAGTCAGGATGGGGAACAGCTTGTGACAGGTCTTAATGTGGCTCTTGGACATCACGCCCGTTTTCCCTCCAAACTGTTGAGTTCAAATAGATCTCTTGTTAAGCAGAAAAGCCCTTTAGGCCAGCGCTCCTTCCCAGAAAGGAACGAAACACCCAGACCTTCCGTGGAGCCAGGCTGTGGAAGCCTGTGCTGAGTAGACAGCGCCGGCTCCATCACCGGCACAGAGCAGTGGATTGGGCTGCAGCTGGGGAAGACCCAGGAACCCGGCCGAGTGCAGCCCACGGGCCTCGAGCTGCAGTGGCCGCGTGGACAGTTAATGTTTTCCTGTTGGTGTGACCGTGGATGAAACAGGAAACCGTTCACACTTAAGCCAGACCATCTCTGGCTTTAGCACCTTTTAGCAGGTGCAGCCCCAGCTGAAAAGGGATGGGAGGGGACACTCAGAGAAACGAGTGCGACAATTACTCATGCTCAGCGTACAGAAGCATCCAGAGAGGCAAAACCACGTGCCCACAGCCATGGTGTCAAGGTGGGCGTGACTCCCGGCGTGGCTTCCTCAGGGAGCTCTGCCGCCTTCAGTCATGAATATACTCTTCCAACAACACAAGAGACAACTCTACACGTGGACATCACCAGGTAGTCAATACCAAATCAGACTGATTATATTCTTTGCAGGCAAAAATGGAGAAGCTCTATACAGTTAGCCAAAACAAGATCGGGAGCTGACTGTAGCTCAATTCATGAACTCCTTATGGCCAAATTCAGACTTAAATTGAAGAAAGTAGGGAAAACCACTAGACCATTCAGGTATGACCTAAATCAAATTCCTTACAATTATACAGTGGAAGTGACAAATAGATTCAAGGAATTAGATCTGATAGACAGAGTGCCTGAAGAACTATGGACAGAGGTGTGTAACAGTGTATGGGAGGCACTGATCAAAACCACCCCCAAGAAAAAGAAATGCAAAAAGGCAAAATGGTTATCTGAGGATGACTTACAAATAGCTGAGGAAAGAAGAGACACGAAAGGCAAAGGAGAAAAGGAAAGATATAACCATTTGAATGCAGAATTCCATAGAATAGCAAGGAGGGATAAGAAAGCCTTCCTAAGTGATCAATACAAAGAAATAGAGGAAAACAATAGAATTGGGAAAGACTAAAGATCTCAAGAAAATTAGAGACACCAAGGGAACATTTCATGTAAAGATGGGCTCAATAAAGGACAGAAATGGTATGGACCTAACAGAAGCAGAAGATATTAAGAAGAGGTGGCAAGAATACACAGAAGAACTATATAAAAAGATCTTAATGACCCAGATAATCACAATGGTGTGATCACTCACCTAGAGCCAGACATCTTGGAGTGTGAAGTCAAGTGGGCCTTAGGAGGCATCACTGTGAACAAAGCTAGTGGAGGTGATGGAATTCCAGCTGAGCTATTACAAATCCTAAAAGATGATGTTGTTAAAGTGCTGCACTCAATATGGCAGCAAATTTGGAAAATAGCAGGGGTCACAGGACTGGAAAAGTCATTTTTTATTCCATTCCCAAAGAAAGGCAATGCCCAAGAATGTTCAAATGGCTTCACAATTGCACTCATTTCACACACTAGCCAAATAATGCTCAAAATTCTTCAAACTAGGCTTCAAAAGTATGTGAACTGAGAACTTCCAGATGTTCAAAGGCATACGCACCAGAGAGCAAATTGTCAACATCCATTGGATCACAGAATAAGCCAGAGCATTCCAGAAAAACATCTACTACTGCTTCATTGACTACTCTAAACCCTTTGTGTGGATCACAACAAACTGGAAAATTCTTAAAGAGATGGGAATACCAGGCTTCTCACTGCCTCCTGAGAAACCTATATGCAGGTCAAGATGCAGTAGTTAGAATCCAACATAGAACAATGGACTGGTCCAAAATTGGGAAAGGAGTATGTCAAGACTGTTTACTGTCACCCTGTTTATTTAACTTATCTGCAGAGTACATCATGTGAAATGCCAGACTGGATGAAGCACAAGCTGGAATCAAGCTTGCCGGGAGAAATATCTGTAACAGATATGCAGATGACACCACCCTTATGGCAGAAAGTGAAGAGGAACTAAAGAGTCTCTTGATGAAAGTGAAAGAGGAGAGTGAAAAAGCAGGCTTAAAACTCAACATTCAAAAAATGAAGATCATGGCATCTGGTCCCATCACTTCATTTCAAATAGATGGAGAAACAATGGAAACAGTGACAGACTTTATTTTCTTGGGCTCCCAAATCACTGCAGGTGGTGACTGCAGCCATGAAATTAAAAGATGCTTGCTCCTTGGAAGAAAAGCTATAACAAACCTAGACAACATATTAAAAAGCAGAGACATTACTTTGCTGACAAATGTCCATCTAGTCAAAGCTATTATTTTCCAGTAGTCATGTATGGATGTGAGAATTGGATCATAAAGAAGCTGAGCACTGAAAAATTGACGCTTTTGAACTGTGGTGTTGGAAAAGACTCTTGAGAGTCTTGTGGACTAAAAGGAGATCAAACCAGTCATTCCTAAAGAAATCAACCCTGAATATTCATTGGAAGTGTGGATTCTGAAGCTTAAGCTCCAATACTTTGGCCACCTAATGCAAAGAGCTGACTCATTAGAAAAGACCCTGATGCTGGGAAAGATTGAAGGCAGGAGAAGAAGGGGACAATAGAGGATGAGATGATTGAATGGACATTGGATGGACATGAATTTGAGCACTGTCGGTGTTGGTGATGGACAGGGAAGACTGGCATGCTGCAATCCATGGAGTTGCAAAGTGTCAGATCCAACTGAGCAATTAAACTTACCTCCATCTTTGCATCAACCAATTTTAGCAAGAATCCTGCTAAGGGGCTTAATTAAACCCCTGATCACCCTTGATATGTGATGACTCTTAGATGTAATTGGATTCTGCACCCTCCACTACCCACTAGGTGACAGCTAATTAGCCTGGCCTGTCTTCAGCAAAGAATCTTTCCAAGTCAGTTTAGCCAGAATCCCCCTTACCCTTGATGTATCGCCTTATTAATTTTGCATCTATTTACCCCCACCCTGCTTCTTGGTTTAAATTCCCACTTGTCTTTGTGTTTGGAGTTGAGCCCCATGCCTCTCCCCTACTGCACAGCCCCAACTGCAGTGGTGCTTATACCTGTCACAATAGTGTGTACATGCTAAGTCACTTCAGTCATGTCTGACTTTGAGACCTTGCGGACTGTAGCCCACCAGGCTCTTCCATGAACGGGACTCTCCAGGCAAGAATACCAGAGTAGGTTGCCATGCCCTCCTCCAGGGGATCTTCCCAAACTAGGGATCAAATCTGTGTCTCTTATGTCTTTTGCACTGGCAGGCAGGTTCTTTACCACTAACACCACTTGGGAAGCACAAGGCAGTTGGCACCTCTGCATGAAGTTTGCCTTAACATTTTAATAATTGTCATGAATTTTTATTCCTTAACAAGGGAGACTCTGGAATGGAAGTAGTAACTGGAAGGTATCCTTTGAGGAGACATTTGCTGGGCTTTCATCCTCCTGTACCTGGCAGTCCTGAGCTAGGGCTATCATGGGGAATGTCCTCTGAGTGTAGGACTGGAATGGGTGCAGGAGCCTGGGAGACATCTTCTGAAGGCATATGAAAGACTCTTGCTACCAGAGGAGAGGTAGAGAGATGCTCACAGGTATCCCTGAGGGATGCAGCAGTGACAAGCTGACCTCATCTGTGCTATCTGGATCATGTGAGCTTTTAACCTCTGCTATGCCTGTGTTCAATACCCTCCTTTCTGATCCTATACTGAATCCCTAGAGGGTAGAATTTCTCACCTGATAGTCTCCCAATGTCCATTTATGTCAATGGACCACAGAAAGATGAAGGGGCACAGGGAGTGTCCCACTCCACAGATGTCTATCTGCAAAGCCTGGGTTCTCATCTAATACCTCTGACTGTGGCTAATAGAGCTTGCTGTGGTGTTGGTCCTTAGGGAGCCCTCCCTGCGTATCTTGCTGGATGTACCAGGGCAGAAGGGTATACAGTGGCATGAGTGAGCCAAAACTTGTTTTATTATAGAATTCTAAGAGAAATGAAAGCCCCAAAGCAGACAGTCATCCAAACATCCCCAGTCACACATGTGCTCAGTTGCTTCAGTGGTGTCTCTTTGCAACGCTATGGACTGTGGCCCACCAGGCTCCTCTGTCCATGGGATTCTCCAGGCAAGAATATTGGAATGGATTGCCATTTTCTATCCTCAATATTATAACATAGGATCCTTTCTTACTGCCAACTTCTATGCTTTTTACTTTTTATTCCTTCTCTTATAATATGTTAAGTGCTTTCTCTGTGCCAGGACCTGGGCTGAAATCTTGACTGAATTAATACCCACAGAAGCTTGAAAAGAGAGTATGACCCTCTACTCTAGTGAAAAGCTGAGATCTGCCAGTTGATCAGAGGTTTACTGGCAGTGACTCAGAGGGAGTGCAGGCAGAAGGGGTTCATCATGGCTTAATCCCACATTCTACCAGCCTCCTCGCCCTTTCACCCTCTCCTGCACTGGGGTCTGAAGCTTGTAATTCTCCCTCCTCTGGAGCCTGTCTTCAGGCTTGGCTCTGTCTTTACTGGAGAAACCTTCCTCATTTCCAGAGGTGTTTCTGCCTTCTTTGGAATGTCACTGGCACTCCTCACAGTAGTTGTAAGCGCCCCATCTCCCCTACTGTTACCCCCAATTCAAGGGCAGAGCTCACAGTGTAGTCACTTTCTACTCCCCAGGATGCACCGCACAGCGTGGATGGGTTTTAAGTCTGCAGATGCACGTGCTGGATGTTACATGTTCATTGCTTAGGTATTAAGAGGCAGGCAGTCTGATCCTCCATTTTACAATCTTGTGCGTGCTTTAGAGCAGTGTGCTGTTGAAAATATATTGGAGGGCTTAATAAAAACTGGAAGATGGCTTTGATATCCAAAGTTGTGTCATTATTAAAAAGCTTTAAAAATTAGCATTTCCATGGGTAGGATGCTTTTCTATCCATATTTTTGTCTCTTCATCAAGCCATCTGCTTGCATAATTTCAATTCTACAGACACCCACGGGTGGCCCTACTCTGGTATCCAAATCCTGGCCAGTCTTGCCCTAATTCTTCAGGAAACATCAAATGAGAAGCCTGAAGCTTTCCCTCATTTAATCATCATGACCATCCCTGAGATTCACTGTATTGTCTAAAGTGAGATGCCCAGGAACAAGGTGTGACCTGTTGTTAGGAGCTGGCGAGAGCCAGCCGGAACCCCGACCACTGCACCACTCTGTGGAGCCCACTCACTCTGCTCTCCTGGCCTTGCTGGGGCCTCCAGGGCCTCAGCCTCTACCTGCATGTCGGGTCCTAGGCTGCCTTCTCCATCACTGGGTTACTGTGACAGAATCTTTGAGTCTTGGAAATTCCTCCCGAAAGTTGCTATGGAAACTCACAGTGGGGGTGTTGGGTAGGATGTGGTGTGAAGCCTCCCGGCTGATGCAGGAAGCCTGGAGCAGGGTGCTGGCAGCTCCGCTTCAAGCAGCCCCAGTGTTTCTCACCCAACACGTGTGTCCCAGCGTGCGGAGGAGGCAGCCACCCGCTCCTTTTCTGTTTAACTCCAGCGTGAACTTGGGGGAAGCGGAGAGCTCCTGGAGCCCAGCCACTATGGGTCAGAACTAGTGGAACTGCAGCTCTAGAAGCCAGATGTCAGGGTGGCAGAGATTAGACCAACAGCCAAAGATGGACTCCCCCTAAGAGTGCCCACAGCGTGTGCTCTCTCCCCTGGCAGGATGGTATGTAGCAAGGAGGAGCTTGCCTCCAGCTGGGTTTTGGATGGTAACCTCCAGCATCACACATCCCTTCAGAAACCTCTGGTTCTTGATGAGCAGCTATTTGGTTCCACCTGCTCCAAACTGACTGAAGGCTTGCTGCAGCCAGTGGCAGATCCCTAGCCAGCTCAGTCTACCAAACTGAACCTTGTACATGGAGACCACTGGCCTGAGTTCAAAGCGCAGCTCCAGCTCATTCCGGCTGTCTACTCAGTTTTCCCTTCTGCCATGGAGTCAGAGTGATGTCCAAGGTGGCGCCGAGGACTCAGGGAGATGACATGCATGGTCATCAGCCTCATTGTTCAAGAGAGTTTACAGCTCACCCGGCCCAGGAGCTGTGGAGAGAAGGGAAAGGAGAGGTGCCCTCATCAACCACAGCTTCCTGGCAGACTCAGAACCTGCAGTTATGACGCCAGTCTATGAGAACTGCACTGCCAAGGGGGCCCCGGGGTGGGCAGGGCCAGAAGCAGCCAGACGGTCCTCAAGGCACTTGATCCCACATGTTAACAAAGGACCAGATTTTCACAGGGTTGCCTGTGAAATTTTCTCTTTTCACACAGTTCTTAAAATAAATCTTGCTGAAGGGAGGATTTCACAGAGAAGTGACAGATATATCCTGTTCTACATAAGATGACTAATAGCCCACAAATGTTCCCAAGAAGCATAAGCCGGAGAATGTAGGAGACACAGAAGCCCTGGTGACACAGGGGACTTTATGGCCCATATGAGGAAGGGGTGGGCCACAGCAGTCTAGCTTTGCCAACAAACAAAAATCACCCTAATCTGAACACAAGTGAAGACCCACTGTGTGTGAGTCTTCACTGGGAATAAGGCGGGCTGGGAGATATGAATAAGGGATGGTCCCTTGTTCCTTGGGCATTATAGTACAATTAGGAGGTTAAGACACAAGCTAAAACAAAATTGGGCAGCCTGGTAAGAAATACTAAAAGAGATACAAAATATGGGCTGGGCTCCTGAAGACTGAAGGATTGATTTCTCTACTTTGATGGGTGGAGAGGGAATATGGAGGTGGGGAAGAGGGAGAACAAGATAATCTGAAAGGGCTTCAGGGAAGCTGTGGGTTCCTGAGATTGAACAAATCAGTGGTAGTTGTCCTTCAGTGTTAATGGTCCGTCGGCTCCAGGAGCCCCGAAAATACCAAAATCTGTGAATTCTTAGATTACTTATATGACATCGCACAGGCCACGTATACAGTTGGCCCTCCCTATCCACACATCTTGCATCCATGGATGCAAACTAACATTTCAATTCATGGTTGGTTGAATCCACAGATGATGAACCTGTGGAAATGGAGGTTCCACTATATATTTATAAGAATCTAGGAATTATGTAAAGGAAACACAAATCAAGTTTTAAGGAAAAGAAAGCCTGTCTGAACATTATTAAAGAGTGGATAAATGTATAACTGATTCACGTTGCTGTACACCTGAGACTGATACAACATTGTAAATCAACTATACTCCAATAAAATTTTAAAATTAATTAATTTATTTTAATTGAAAGCTAATTACTTTAAAATATTGTGGTGGTTTTTGCTATACATTGACATGAACCAGCCACGGGTGTACATGTGTCCCCCACCCCCAAACCCCCTCCCACTTCTCTCCCCCTCCCATCCCTCTGGGTTGTCCCAGTGCACTGACTTTGAGTGCCCTGTTTCATGCATCAAACTTGGACTGGTCATCTACATTTTTAAAAAATATATTGAAAATTGAGGCTAAGAGAGAAATTTGAAAAACAAAGTGTTATGGGAGATCATGTAACTATGTTTTCAAGGAATATTTACTTATATCGATGAAACTGGAGGGGCCCCAAATAGCCTCCTATTTTTGAAAGTGACGCTCAAGGGGGAAATAAGAACTACTGGTAGAAAACAGAAGCCAAGTAGACTTGTGGTCTTTTTGAACATTCAGGGTGTTCCTCCAACTCAGACATAAATGACAGTATAAATGTGCCATTTCCTTTTTCTGTCTTAACTCATTTAAACACATTTACACAAAAATAATGATAATCCTATATTTATTGTGGAATTTTAACTTATGTGTGTATAATGTCATTGGTAATAGCACAAAGGAGAGGGGTAGAAATGGAGCTTTATTGGAAGAAAATATCTATATTTTACTGGGATTACATTAACATTGATTTGAAATTAGTTTTGATAAATTAAGATATATGTTATAATCTCTAGAGAACTACTAAGAAAATAACATCTAAAATATAGTAAAAACAGCAATGATAAAGGAATTAAAATGGTGAAATAGGAAGTATCTACTTAGTGCTTAAAAAAAAGTAAAGAAGCAACAGAGGAAATAAAAAAGTATGAGGCATAAAAATTAATTAGCAAAATGGCATACATAAGTACAATCATATCAATAATTACATTAAATGTAAATGAATTGAACTCTCCAATCATGTCAAATATTTTCAAATTCAATTAAAAAAGTAAGATCTAAGATACACAATTTTGATCCAAAGGCATATGTAGGTTCAAAGCGAAAGAACAGAGAAAGATATAGCATGTAAACAGTAGCCATAAGAATGCTGGAGTGGTTGTAATAATATCAGACAGAATGAAACTAAGGCATATCAAAAATTTAGAAACCCACCAGGTTTACCAAATACTTATGGGGAGAAAAATGATGCTAATCTTATACCTTTTCAGAGCACATAAGAAGTTATACAGGCAGACCTTGTTATATTGTACTTCACTTTTCCTGTACTTTGCAAATACTGTGTTTTGTTTTGAAATTGAAGGTTTATGGCAATCCTCCTCTGAGCAAGACTATTAGCACCATGTCCCCCAACAGTATATGTTACTTGGTATCTCTGTGTCACATTTTGGTAATTCTAGCGATATTTCGAACTTTTCTCATAACTATATTTGTTATGGGGCTCTACAATCAGTGATCTTTCCTATTGTAATTGTGTGGGGCTCCATAAGCCACACCCATGTGAGACTGTTGTTGTGTGTTGAATTTAATGTTGTGTGAGTTCTGTCTGCTCCACCAACTGGCCACTCCCCATCCCTCTTTTTGTGTCTCCTTATTCCCTGAGACACAGTTTTAAAATTAGGCCAATTAATAACACTTCAATGGCCTCAAAATGTTCAAGGAAAGGAAGAGGTGCACGTTTCACTCTAAATCAAAAACTAGAATTAATTCACCTTAGTGATGAAGGCATGTCAAAGGCCAAGATAGGCAGAGAATTATGCCTCTTGTGCCAAACAGTTAGCCAAGTTGTGAATGCAGAGGTAACATTACTTAAAAAAATGCTGCTCCAGTAAACACACAAATGATGAGAAAGCTTAACTGCCTTATCACTGATATGGAGAAAGTACTAATGGTCTGGATAGAAGATCAAACCAGCCATGACATTCCCTTAAGTCACAGCTTAATCCAGAGCAAGGCCTTGCTGCTAAGTCGCTTCAGTCAAGTCCAACCCTGTGTGACCCCATAGATGGCAGCCCACCAGGCTCCTCCATCCCTGGAATTCTCCAGGCAAGAACACTGGAGTGGGTTGCCATTTTCTTCTCCAATGCATGAAAGGGAAAAAGGAAAGCTAAGTCGCTCAGTTGTGTCTGACTCTCAGTGACCCTATGGACTGCAGCCTACCAGAGCAAGGCCTTAATTCTCTTCAATTCTATGAAACGGGGCTATTGCAGCTGGTGATTTGAAGTTGAAGCCATTGTTCATTTTCCATCCTGAAAATCACAGGACCCTTAAGAATTATGCTTAATCTACTCTTATGCTCTCAGTGGAATAGGAAAGCCTAGATGACAGCACATCTGTTTACAACATGGTTTACTGACTATTTTGTGCACTACTGAGGTGTTGGAGAGACTCTTGAGAGTCCCTTGGACTGCAAGGAGATAAAACCAGTCAATCCTAAAGGAAATCAGTCCTGAATAGTCATCGGAAGGACTGATGCTGAAGCTGAAACTCCAATACTTTGGCCACCTGATTCGAAGACTCAACTCATTGGAAAAGACCCTGATGCTGGGAAAGATTGAAGGCAGGAGGAGAAGGGGATGACAGAGGATGAGATAGTTGGATGGCATTGCTGACTCTATGGACATGAGTTTGAGCAAGCTCTGGGAGTTGGTGATGGACAGGGAGGCCTGGTGTGCTCCTGTCCATGGAGTTGCAAAGAGTCGGATATGAATGAGCACTGAACTGAACTGATTGAGACCTGTTCCTCAAAAATAAATAGAAAGAAAGAAAGAAAAAGATTCCTTTCAAAACATTGCTGCTCATTGAGAATGTCCCCCAAAACACTGAGAGTGTATCCAAGAGCTCTAATGAAGTTAATGCTGTTTTCATATCTGCTAACACAACATCCATTCTGCTGCCCATAGATCAAGGAGTAATTTTTATTTCAAATCTTATTAATTAAGATATATATATATATATATATATATATATATATATTTAAGACTACAACTGCCATAGAAAGTGATTCCTTATTTAGCTCTGCAAAGTTAATTGAAAAGGTTCTGGAAAGAATCCCCCCAACCTAGATGCCATTAGAGTCTTCCCCAGTGGCTCAGGAGTAAAGAATCTGCCTGCAATGCAGGAGATTCAGAAGATGTGGGTTCAATCCCTGGGTTGGGAAGATCCCCTGGAGGAGGGGATGGCAACCCACTCCAGTATTCTTGCCTGGAGAAGCCCATGGATGGAGGAGCCTGGAGGGCTTCAGTCCATACAGTCACAAAGAGAGAGACATGATTGAAGCAACTGAGCATGCATGCACACAGAGATGCCATTAAGGACATTTTCGATTCATTAGAAAAGGTCAAAATATCAACATTAACAGAGGTTTGGAAGAAGTTGATTACAACCTTCATGGAAGACTTAGAAGGGCCAAGACTTCAGCAAAGGAAGTAAGTACACATGTAGTGGAAACCATAAGAGAACTAGAAGTGGAGCCTGAAGATGTAACTGAATTGCTACAATCTCACGATAAAACTTTAACAATTGAGGAGTTGCTTCTTATGGATAATCAAAGAAAGTAGTTTTTTGAGATAGAATCTACTCCTAGTGAAGAAGCTGTGAAAACTGATGAAATGATACAAAGGAGTTAGAGAGTATTGCATACCCTTAGTTGATAAAGCAGTGACTGAGTTTGAAAGGATTGACCCCAATTTTCAAAATCCTACTGTGGGTAAAATGCTATCAGATAGCATTGCATATTACAGAGAAATTAGTCATGAAAAGAAGAGTCAATTAATGAGGCAAACATCAATGTTGTCTTAAGTAATCGGTGACACAATATTGTGTTAGTTTCAGGTATACAGCAAAGTGATTCATATATATATATGTATATATACATATATATACACATTTAAAATTTTATATAGAGAGAATTATATAATTTTAATATATATATTCATTTTAATTTTTTTCTCATTAAGTTATTACAGAATATTGAGTAAAGTTCCCTGTGCTGTATAGTAGGTCCTCATTGATAATCTATTTTATAGATAGTAGTATGTACATGTTAATCCCAAATTCCTAATTTATCCCTTCTCCACCCCTTCCCCCTTGTAACCATAAGTTTGTTCTATAAGCCTGTGAGTCTATTTCTGTTTCGTGTGTAAGTTCATTTGTATTATTTTTTTTAGATTCTGCATATAAGCAATATCACATGATATTTGTCTTTGACTGACTTGTATCATTTGGGATGATAATCTCCAGGTTTATCCATGTTGCTGCAAATGGCATTATTTCATTCTGAGTAATATTCCATTGTATACATGTACTACTTCTGCTTTGTCTATTCATCTGTCAATGGACAGTTGTCAGTTCAAATGTCAATGGACATTTAGGTTACTTCCATGCCTTGGCTATTGTAAACAATGCCCCAGTGAACACTGAGTTGTATGATCCTTTTGAACCATGTTGTTCTCTGGATATATGCCCAGGAGTGGGATTGCTGGATCATATGGTAGCTCTATTTTTATTAGGTTGGTGCAAACATAATTATAGGTTCAGACCATGAATTTTAAATCATTATCAGTTCAGTTCAGTTCAGCCACTCAGCCATGTCCGACTCTTTACGACCCCATGAATCGCAGCACGCCAGGCCTCCCTGTCCATCACCATCTCCCGGAGTTCACTCAGACTCGTGTCCATCGAGTCAATGATGCCATCCAGCCATCTCTCATCCTCTGTCATCCCCTTCTCCTCCTGCCCCCAATCCCTCCCAGCATCAGAGTCTTTTCCAATGAGTCAACTCTTCGCATGAGGTGGCCAAAGTACTGGAGTTTCAGCTTTAGCATCATTCCTTCCAAAGAAATCCCAGGGTTGATCTCCTTCAGAATGGACTGGTTGGGTCTCCTTGCAGTCCAAGGGACTCTCAAGAGTCTTCTCCAACACCACAGTTCAAACGCATCAATTCTTTGGCGCTCAGCCTTCTTCACAGTCCAACTCTCACATCCATACATGACTACTGGAAAAACCATAGCCTTGACTAGATGGACCTTAGTCGGCAAAGTAATATCTCTGCTTTTGAACATAACTAGGCTCAAACATATCTTTATTAATCAAAATAGAAACCATTACAATCAACACATTTTTGCCAATGAAAAATACGTTTGCTTATTCCTATAACGTAAACTTTTGTGCTTTGGGATTCGACCAACTATTGGAAAAGCATTTTCTGCATCCTGCTGGCTGTGGAAGAGTTTGTCTTGAATAAAGTTGTCAAGATGCTTGAAGAAGTGGTAGTCAGCTGGTGAGAGGTCAGGTGAATATGGCAGATGAGGTAAAACTTCATAGCCCAATTCATTCAACTTGTGAAGCACCGGTCGCACAACATGTGGTTGAGCATTGTCATGGAGAAGAATTGTGTCCCTTTTGTTGACCAATTCTGGCTGAAGGCATTGTAGTTTTTGGTGCATCTCATAATTTGCTGAGTATACTTCTTAGATGTAATGGATTCACCAAAATACAGAAAGCTATAGTGGATCAAACAGGCCACAGACCACCAAGCAGGGACCATGAGCTATTTTTGGTGCAAGTTTGGCTTTGGAAAGTGCTTTGGAGCTTCTTTTCATTTCAGCAACTGAGCTATTCATTACTGGTTGTTCTGTACAATCCACTCTTCTCACACATCACAATCCAATTGAGAAATGGTTTGTTGTTATTATATAGAATAAGGGAAGACAACACTTCAAAATGACATTTTTAAAATTTCTGGTCAACTCATGAGGCACCCACTTATTGAGCTTTTTTCCTTTCCAATTTTCTTCAAATGCCAAACAATTGTAGAGTGGTAGATGTCGAGTTCTTGGGCAACTTCTCCTGTAGTTGTAAGAGGATAAGCTTCAATGATGGCTGTCAATTATTGTTGTCAACTTCCACTGGTTAGTCACTGTGCTCCTTATCTTCAGGGCTCTTGTCTCCTTTGCAAAGCTTCTTGAACCAACACTGCACCATATGTTCATTAACAGTTCTGGAGCCAAATGTGTTGTTGATGTTATGAGTTTTCTCTGCTGCTCTATGTCCAATTTTGAACTCAAGAAAATCCCCTGAATTTGTTTTTTGTCTAACATCATTTCCATAGTCTAAAATAAATATAAAAATAAACAGCTAATAATGTCATTAGCTGGAGAAGGAAATGGCAACCCACTCCAGCATTGTTGCCTGGAGAATCTCATGGACAGAGGAGCCTGGCTGGCTGCAGTATGTAAGGTCGCGAGAGTCGGACACGACTTAGCAACTAAACCAACCACCACCAATGTCATTAGCTATATATATCTATATATATCTATATATATATATATATAGATATATATATAAAGTAAGAAGTGCACATTAAAATGATATATTACATAACAACATTTATTTAGAATGTATTCTAAAATCAAACAGCAAATTTCAACAAGGCAAAAATCACAGTAACTTTTGCACCAACCTAACAGATCCTAAGGAACCTCCATACTGTTCTCCACAGTGGCTGTACCAATTTACATTCCTCCCCACACTACAGGAAGGGGAGTTTCCCTTTTCTCCACACCCTCTCCAGCATTTATTGTTTGTAGATTTTTTTTGATCATGGCCATTCTAGCTAGTGTAATGTGATATCTCATTGTAGTTTTGATTTGCATTTCTCTAATAATTAGTGATGTTATGCATTTTTTCATGTGCCTATTGGCCATCTGCATGTCTCTTTGGAAAAATGTCTATTTACATCTTCTGCCACTTTTTTTGACTGGATTATTTCTTTGTTTCTTGATATTGAGGTACATGAGGTGTTGGTAAAGTATGGAGAATAATCCCTCAACAATTACATCATTCGCAAATATTTTCTCTCATTCTGTGGGTATCTTTCAGTTTGTTTCCTTGCTGTGCAAAAGCTTTTGAGTTTAACAGAAATCAACTACATTTCTATCCATCAATAAGAAAAGATCAAAAAGAGAAATTAAATAAACAATCTCATTTACCACACATCAAAAATAATAATATACCTAGGAATAAACCTACCTAATGAGACAAAAGACCTGTACTTTGAAAACTGTAACACTCTGATGAAAACATTGAAGGTGACACAAACAAATAGAAAGATCTACCATGTTCTTATGTTTGGAAGAATCAATATTGTCAGAATGACTATCCTACCCAAGGCAACTTACAGATTTAATGTAATACCTATCAAATTACCCATGACATTTTCACAGAACTGGAACAAAAAAATCATAAAATTTGAATGGAAATACAAAAGTCCCCGAAGAGCAAAAGAAATCTTGAGATACAAAAATGGAGCTGAAGGAATCAGATTCCCTGACTTCAAACTATACCACAAAACTACAGTCATCAACATAGCATGGTGCTGGCACAGAAATAGAGATCAATGGAGCAGGACAGAAAGCCCAGAAATAAACCCACACACCTATGATAAAAGAGGCAAGACAATACAATGGAAGGAAGACAGTCTCTTCAATAGTGCTGGAAAACTGGACAGTTACATGTAAAAAAAGAAATTAGAACATTCTTTAACACCATACCCCAAAATATACTCAAAATGGATTAAAGACCTAAATGTAAGACAATATACTATAAAACTTTTAGAAGAAAGCAGGCAGAACACTCTTCATAGCAATATCTTTTTTGATTCATCTTCTAGAGTAATGGAAATAAAAACAAAAATAAACAAATATTTTATATGCACTGGGAAACCAATTCATGTGACTCCCTCTATTGCAGTGTTCTGACACCAAATCCACAATCTCCAAGTTATGCATGTAATGAATTTCTTTAACTCATCAGAGAACTGAGGTCTCAGGCTAAGTAACCAAATTGAAATCTACATAGACATAGGCAAACTATAGAGAAATAGAGGGAAAAAATAGAAGGGAAAGACTAGAGATCTCGTTAAGGAAATTGGAGCTATCAAGAGAACATTTTATGAGAAGATGAGCACCACAAACAACAGAAAAAAGAAGGACCTAACAGAAGAAGAGAATAAGAAGTTGTGGCAAGAATACACAGAAAAGCTATACAAGAAAGGTCTTAACGATCTGGATAACCACAATAATGTGGTCACTCAACTAGAGCCAGACATCCTGCAGTGTGAAGTCAAGTGGGCCTCAGGAAGCATTACTATGAACAAAGCAAGCAGAAGTGATGAAATTCCAGCTGAGCTATTTCAAATCCTAAAAGATGCTGCTGCTAAAGTGCTGCACTCAATATGCCAGCAAATTTGGAAAACTCAGCAGTTGGCCACAGGACTGAAAAAGTCAGTTTTCACTCCCATCACAAAGAAAAGCAATGCCAAAGAATGTTCAAACTACTGTACAGTTGTGCTCATTTCACATGCTAGCAAGCTAATACTCAAAATTATTCAAGCTAGGTTTCAATAGCACGTGAACCAAGAACTTCCAGATGTACAAGCTGGGTGTATAAAGGCAGAGGAACCAAAGATCAAACTGTCAACATATGTAGGTCATAGAAAAAGCAAGGGAATTCCAAAAAAACATCTACTTCTGTTTCATTGACTACACTAAAGCCTTGAGTGTGGGGATCGCAACAAACTGTAGAAACCTGTATACAGGATAAGAAGCAATAATTTGAACCAGACATGGAACAATGGATTGTCATTTCAAAATTGGAAAAGGAGTATGTCAAGGCTATATGCTGTTACCCTGCTTATTTAACTTATATGCAGAGTGCATCATGCAAAATGCTGGGCTGAATGAGTTACAAACTTGAATCAAGATTGCCAGAAGAAATATCAACAACCTCAGATATGTAGAAGATACCACTCTAATGGCAGAAAGCAAAGAGGATGTAAAGAGCCTCTTGATGAGGGTGAAAGAGGAGAGTAAAAAAGTTGGCTTGAAACTCAACATTCAAAAAACTAAGATCATGGCATTCAGATCCATCATTTCATGGCCAATAAATGGGGGGAGAATGGTTTTCTTGGTCTCCAAAATCACGGCAGACAAAGGACTTTGGCCACAAAATTAAAAGACACTTATTCCTTGGAAGTAAAGGTATGACAAACCTGGGCAGCATATTAAAAAGTAGAGACATCACTTTGCCAAAAAAAAGTTCTGTAGGGTCAAAGCTATGGCTTTTCCAGCAGTCATGTACGGATGTGAGAGTTGGACCATAAAGAAAGCTGCTGCTAAGTCGCTTCACTCGTGTCCGACTCTGTGCAACCTCATAGACGGCAGCCCACCAGGCTCTGCTGTCCCTGGGATTCCCCAGGCAAGAACAGTGGAGTGGGTTGCCATTTCTTTCTCCAATGCGTGAAAGTGAAAAGTGAAAGTGAAGTCACTCAGTCATGTCCGACTCTTAGTGACCCCATAGGCTGAGGGCTGAACAATTGATGGTTTTGAACTGTCATGCTGAAGAAAACTCTTGAGAGTTCCTTGGACAGCAAGGAGATCAAACCAGTCAATCCTAAAGGAAATCAACTCTGCTATTCATTGGAAGGACTGATGCTGAAACTGAAGCTCCAATACTTTGGCCATCAAATGCAAAAAGCCACTCATTGGAAAAGATCCTGATGCTGGGAAAGATTGAGGGCATGAGGAGAAGGAGGCAACAGAGGATGAGATGGTTGTATGGCATCACTGACTCAATGGACATAAATTTGAGCAAACTCTGGGAGATGGTAGAGGACAGGGAAGCCTGGCACGCTGCAATCCATGGGGTCACGAAGAGTTGGACATGACTGAGTGGCTGAACAACAACAACAAATATAGAGAAAAGCAAGATGCAGGCATTTATTTACTGGAGCAGACAAGAGCAAACACCATAAAAGCTAGTAAAAGCTGACTGTAGGAGTGTGAAGTCTCTAAGAGTGGCAGATATAGAGCAATTGACACCCTCCTTCATGTTACCTCTAGGAATCCTACCAGGTATTCACAGGAAAGACTAGGAAGGATCTTGAGAAAGCTTTCATTCTAGTACCTGCCAGAGGATGGAAAGCAGTCACTGAAAAAACTCTACCCAGAACATTTCTCCTCCATCTCCTAGAGGATACAGAAAGCAGAATCTAAAGGGGAAAAAGGAAGCACTAGTGAAAACCTGGGCTTTCTTGGTGGCTCCGTTAGTAAAGAATCTGCCTACAATGCAGAAGATCACCTGAAATGCAGGAGACCCGGGTTTGATCCCTGGGTTGTGAAGATCCCTTGGACAAGGAAATGACAATCCAGTCCAGTATTTTTGCCTGAGAAATCCCATGGACAGAGGAACCTGGCAGCCTATAGAACATGAAGTCACAAGAATTGGACACGACCTAGACATGACCTAGCAATTTAACCACTGGAGATGACAAAACAGGAAAATGAAGCTCTACCCTGAGGGAGTAGCAGAAATTTACTAGAAATAGCCTTGAAAATGGATGATCATTCCCAAGAGCCAGGTTCACAGTGTCTGCCTAAAACTGAGGATAGGGCAATAGATATTACCATAACTGGAAAAAAAAATAGTAAAAACCAACCAACCAAATGGTAAAGAATCTGCCTGCAATATGGGATACCTGGGTTCAATCCCTGGGTTGGGACATCCCCTGGAGAAGGGCATGGCAACCCACTCCAGTAGTCTTTCCTGGAGAACTCCATGGACAGATGAGCCTGGTGGACTACAGTCCATGGTGTCGCAAAGAGTCAGACACGACTGACCTACTAGCACTTTCACTTATAGCCAGAGAACTAGAACAAAGTTTTAAAGAGCTGTGGGACAATGTCAATCCACATATTATTGGAATCTCAGAAGGAGACAAAGGACAGAAAAAGGAAGAAATAAACACTAGGATTTTTCAAACATAGTGACAGACTCCAAACCAGTGGCCCAAAAAGCTTAGAAAATACCAAGGAGAATTAATATGAGAGAAAGGGAGGAAGAGAGGGAGGGAGGAAGAAGAAAAGAAAGAAAAAAGAGAAGCATACCATATTCAAAGCACTGACAACTAAAGAGAAAATCATGATGGCAACCAAAGAGAAAATAAATGTTATCTGTAGCAGAGGTCCCCAACCCCAGGCCATGGACCATTACTGGTCCTTGCCCTGTTAGAAATAGGAACGCACAGCAGGAGATGAGCAGTGGGCGATCAAGCCAACTTCACCTGTATTTACAGTCACTCCCCATCGCTCAAATTACAGCCTGATCTCTGTGGCAGTATTCAGTTCTCAGAAGAGAGAGAACCCTACTGGGAACTGTGATGCCAGGGATTTAGGTTGCATGCTTCTTAAGAAAATCCTCTGGAACACATCCCTGTCTTTAGAAAAATTTTCTTCCACAAAATTGGTCCCTGGTGCCAAAAACATTGGAGACAACTGATCTGTAGAGGGAAAAGTGTAAGAATGACAGCAAATTTATCATCAGAAATCACAAAAATGAAAAGATAAAGAGTTACATCAGTAATGTGATGAAAGAAAAAGAACAGTCAGCCCCAAAATTCTTACTCAGTGGAAATATTCTTAAAAATTGAAAATGAAATAAAGACTTTCTCATAAAAACAGAAAACAAAAACACTGCTATCAGATTAGCCCTACTCTACAAGAAATGTTAAAGGAAGTTTTTCAGGAAAAGAAATTAGATATAGTAAAAAACATGGATTTACACAAAGCAATGAAAAGATCAGAAGTGAAATAAATGATGACAAAATAGAATACTTATTCTTATTTCAAATGTGTTATAACTGGTTTTTAAAACAAAAATAACAATAAAAATATTGTGTGATTATAGTAAATGTAAAACTGAAATATATGACAAAGGCATCAGAGGTAGGAATTGAGAATGTGTTGCTATAAGATTTTATACACTATATGTGAAGCAGTGCAGGATGCTAGGGACTGATGCACGGGGATAATCCAGAGAGAGGGTGTGGGGCGGGAGGGTGGAGGTGGGGGTCGGGATTGGGAGTTCATGTACACTCATGGCTAATTCATGTCAATGTGTAACAAAACGAATACAGTATTGTAAAGCAAAACAAACTAAAAAATAAAAATTAATTTAAAAAAATATTATTTAAAGGTAGACAACATTATTTTCAAATGTATGTGGTAAATCAAATGAATCTTTAAGAAATATTTAAATAATAAGTCAATAAGAAGATGAAACAGAGTCACAAGCAAATGTTCATTTAAGCCAATAGAAGGCAGAAAAATATGAAGTAAACAAAAATGAAACAAACAGAAAACAGCTAGCAAGATGGGACAACTTAATCTATGAATAATCATTTTTAATATGAATGTTCTAAAGAAGTCAATAAAATGACCAAGATTGTCAGAATGGATAAAGAAGTAGGACCCACTCATCTGTCACCGTGAACACCCTTTACCTGTCTCACCCTCCTCCTCTGACTACTATATACAGACATCGAAATATAATGCTGTGTGCATGAAACTTATATAATGTTATAACCCAATGTTTCCTCAATTAAAATTTTAAATACATAAAATTTAAAATCCAACTATAGGATGTCTACAAGAAACCTACTTTAGAAACAGAAATATATGTTAAAGTCGAAGGACAGATAATACATGCATATACATATACTCACAAATCAAAAAAAAACCAGAGTATCTGTATTAATTTCCAAAAAACAAATTTCAGAACAAAAATTATTATCAAGGATAAAGAGGGCTAATGTATAATTATAAAGGGGACAATTGTATAAGAAGTCATAAAAATTGTAAGTGTTTACGCACTTATCAACAGAGTTTCAAAATGAATGGGCGAAGAATCATAGATCTGAAAGTACAGTAGAGACAAATCCACCATTATATATGGAGTCTTCATCACTCAGCTTTCAATAATTTGCAGAACATGTAGGCAAAAAATATCAGTAAGAATGCATGTACCTGAACGCCATCAACTTACTTGACCTCACATTTCTAGAACACTTCACCCAACATCAGCAGAATAGACGTTACTCTCACGTGCACATGGAAACATATACCAAGACAGACAACATTCTGGGCCCCAGAAAATAACCTTAACATACACAAAAGAACAGAAATCATGCATAGTTTCTCTAATACCATAATGAAATTAAACTAAGAATCAGTAGCAAAAAGACAGCTGGTAAATCTCAAAATATTTGGAAATTAAAAACACACTTCTAAACAAAACAAGTGCCTCAAGAAGGAAATCTCGAGAAAAACAAAAACATTTTAAATTAAACAAAAATGATCAAAATTGGCGAGATACAGCAAAGTAGGGCTTAGAGGGAATTTATAACATTAAACATTTATATCTGAAAGGAAGAAAGGTCTGAGATCAGTAATGCAAGCTTCCATCTTAAGACACAGGAGAAAGAAGAGCAAATTAAACCCAAGACAAACAGAAGAATGGAAATAATAGATAAGAGCAGATATGAAAAAAATTGAAGATCAATGAAGCACAAAGCTAGCTCTTTGAAAGATGAGTGAAGTTGATAATATTCTAGACAAACTGACCAAGGAATAAAAAGGAGAAGAAACAAACTACCAATATCAGGAACGAAAGACTTTAATACTGATCCCATAGGCATTAAGAGGCTGACCTAAGAACACTACAAATAACTCTATACCCACACATTTGACAATTTAGATAAAGTGGAGCAATTACCGAAAGACACAAACTACAAAACTCACCCAGGCAGCAGATAAACTAAATAATCCCACATCTATTAAAGGAATTGAATTCCTAGTTAATCATTGTAAAATAATGTTTTTTTCTCCAATGAAGAAAAGCTAATTCCCAAAGTTCCCACTGGTGAATTTTACTGAACATTTAAAGGCAGAAATATTTATTCCACACCATATCTTCCAGGAAATAGAAGAGGAAGAAACACTTGCCCACTCTTACCAAGAGACCAACGCTACCCTGATATCTCTCATGATCACAGACACAAAATCCTCAACAAAATATTTGGAAATCAAAGCTAGTAGGGAATATAAAGATATAAGACATCACCATGAAGTGAGGCTCATCCCAGGAATGTAAGCTTGGTTCAACATTCAAAAACTAATCAATATAATTTGCAATATTAATAGAAAACAAAGAAGAAACCATATAACTCCAGTGCAGAAACAAATTCTAAGCTCCTCTTATCCAAATGGCATTAATTCTGGGCTGACTTCCATGGGCCCAGTAGATTGAGCCTTTGTCCTCTTGAAAACCTGAGGTCTTCCCAGCAGCAACTATTACTGACAAAGAAGAAAAAAAACGTGGCTATGTAATGATCTGATTTATTTCTTTCACTCACCAGACTCAAGCCATAGGCGAGGCAAGAAAACAATGTCAGGGGCTCCTCTGAGCCTGCATTCACCCATATCTCAAAGCATCCTTTGTTTGCATCACAGCGGCCTCTCAAATTCCCTCCCAGGTTGGAGTTTGCTGGCTCTGATCTGCTCTGCTTCTATTTGAGTTTCTCATCTGCACCTGGTCTTTCACGTTTTCCATGTGTTAAGAGCACAGGAAAGGAGCCAGGACCAGGGCAGTTGAGAGGAAAAGGCAGGATTCGGTCCCCAGTGGACCAAATTCTGTTCAGCAAAAGCTGCCACCTGGATCTCACGGGCTTCCCTGGTGGCTCAGAGGGTAAAGTGTCTGCCTGCAATGCAGGAGACCTGGGTTCAATCCCTAGGTCAGGAAGATTCCCCTGGAGAGGAAATGGCAACCCACTCCAGTATCCTTGCCTGGAAAATCCCATGGACAGAGAAGCCTGGTAGGCTACAGCCCATGGGGTTGCAAAGAGTCGGATACGACTGAGCGATTTCACTTTCACTTTCCTTCACTTGTATGCTCAGGCACAAGGATGTTACCTTTTCCATCTTCCTCTGTGTGACTTCACTTTCACTTTTCACTTTCATGCACTGGAGAAGGAAATGGCAACCCACTCCAGTGTTCTTGCCTGGAGAATCCCAGGGATGAGGGAGCCTGGTGGGCTGCTGTCTATGGGGTCTCAGAGTTGGACACGACTGAAGTGACGCAGCAGCAGCAGCAGCTCCTGCTAGTGAAGTCGCTCAGTCGTGTCCGACTTTGTGTGACCCCATGAACTGTAGCTTACTGGGCTCCTCTGTCCATGGGATTTTCCAGGCAAGAATACTGGAGTGGTTGGCTATTTCCTTCACCACAAGATCTTCCCAACCCAGGGATCAAACCCGGATCTCCCACATTGTAGGCAGATGCTTCACTGTCTGAGCCAGCAGGGAAGTCCTTTCCTCTCCTTAATTTATTGAAATTACTCAGTTCACACATTCATTCTCAATCTCTTCCAAAAGCCCTTTATGTCAGTGAATGAATCATCCCTGATTTTTTTATTTTTTAAATTATTTTTAAAATGTATTTCATTGAAGTATATTTGATTTACAATGTTGTGTTAGTTTCCGCTGTACAGCAGTGATTCAGCTATGCATATATATAATAGTTTGCATCTGCTAATCCCAACTCTCAGTCCATCCCTCCCTTCCTGTCCCTCCCGCTAGGCAACCACAAGTCTGTTCTCTCTGTCGGCGAATCTGTTTCATAGACAAGTTCATTTGTGTCATATTTTTGACTCCACATATAAATGATATGATATTTGTCATTCTCTGACTTACTTCTCTTAGTATAATAATCTCCATGTCCATCCATATTGCTGCAAATGGCATTATTTCATTCTTTATTGTGGCTGAGTAATAAATATGCAATGTGTGTTTGTACACATATATCATATCTTCTTTATCTATTCAACTGTCAAAAAGATCCCTGAACCCCTGTGTTCTTAGCAGCACTATTTATAAGAACCCAGATGTGGAAATAAATGTCTATCAGCAGATGAATCATCCCCTTTTGATGAATAAAGTCAAGACTTTAACCCTCCCGAGGCGCCAGGAAAGGCCGAGAGGCCACATGCATGCAGAGGAGATGGTGAGTTTCTCCTTTCCAATGGTTTTACTCTCTGAATAGGCTGCCAGTTTCCCAAATTCTCTGGTCCCAGCTGCCCTTTCGGGAACTTCTCTTCCCTCAGTCTCTCTCTCCCAACTCACGCTATACTCTGAGCAGCAGGATAGAAACAGGCTGCACTCTCCGCCCTTGACTTGGAGCTTTCCTCAGCTTAAGGACCAAGTTTGTCATAATGAATTCTACTTCCTACACATCTGCAGGGCCCAGCTTCACTAAGCTTTCTGCCAATACGTCAAATGGATCCTCCTCTTCCACCTTCCAGTGGCATTTCTTCACTTTCTTCTGAGTGCTCAAGGGCGACATTCTCCAAGTCCGATCTGGGAGCTGAACCAGCAGTGGCCTTTAAGTCCCTGTCTCTACAAATAGTTTGTTTCTGGTGACGGGCGTTCTCCTAGGGAATGTAGGATTTTTCCACATTGCTCCTCATTTCCTGAGTCCTCACTGCAAGAGTCTTTCACACCTGTTATCTCTAATAACAATCTGTTCAAGCCAGTCTAGGCTTTTATTATCATGTTGGTCAAGACTCTTCCAGATTTGGGCCACTGCCTAATTCCAAAGCCACTGTCACGTTTGTGGGTATTTTAAAAGCAGCATCCCACTTCCAGATACTGAAATCTGAATTTTTTCTGTTGCCACATTGTCACAGGTATACCACCAGGTGTGTGTCAGGGAAAGGTGGGGGTGGGGACCCAAAATCCTGCCTACTGTACTGTCACTCCTACTGGGACCCAAGCCAGAGTTTTGCGTGCCCAATTATAATCACTAAAACCTAATATCTCAGGGCTTCCCTGGTGGCTCAGGGGTAAAGAATTCGCCTGCCAGTGCAGAAGACATGGGTTTGATCCCTGGTCCAAGAAAATCCCACATGCTATGGAGCAACTAAGGTAGTACACTACAACTACTGAGCTTGGGTTCTAAAGCCCAGAAGGCACAGAAGCCCTCACATCTTAGAGCCCGTGCTCCACAGCAAGAGAAGCCACCGCAATGAGAAGCCCGACACACTGCAACTAGAGAAGGGCCCATGAAACAACAAAGACCCAGCACAGCCAAAAAATAAATAAATACATAAAATCATTAAATATAAAAGCCTAATCCCAGACTACAGAGCAAGGAGAAAGCGGTGCTGCCCCCTCCTATCTGGCAGGGAAGGGAAATCCACTGAAGTCTGCCAGTCCTGGAGGAGCTTGCAGAGACAGAGTCTGTACTAGACTGAGCAGTTCTCAAACTGGGACCTTAGAGGAAAGGTGGATTATCTCAGAAAGGGCAAGTTACACTGGCTATGTATCTTCATTCCAAAGGAAGACTTGAGGTGGTGAAAAAATAAATCACTACCTGCTTCCCACTCCCCTCTACAACCCACGTGAGGGATTGCACGCATGTGCACTCACACACACATGCACACACACAGCCCTCTGTGAACATTTACAGGAATTTTTACACTTCAGGTGGGTCTATTAGTTTCTAATAAACATACTTGGCATCTATTTCTGGATCTCATCACGCTAATGAAAGGATTGTCGGAATCTTCACAGCCAATTACTGTGCAAACAGAAATGCACATATTTATTCCTTCTTGATAGTGATGATTAAGAGGGAGTTCATTTCTCCAGAGTCTAGCAGATGTTTAAAATCTAAATGAACTGACTGCAATGAAGAACACCCTTTTCCCAGTCTGAACTGAGGATAATGCCACTCAGGACAGTACCATCTTGTCCCATTCCATTAGCATGAAATCTCTTTTCTGTTCCTCCTCTTCTCACTGTGAGAATAAGATGAAGTCCCCTGTCTGACTGGGACCTTCTTGGCAAATCTCTTCTCTATTCTGGATTTCCTGATGATTTTTTTCCCCACTGCAGTTCCATTCGGCTGCATTGGGTAATTATTCCTCTACAGCAGAAGAAATATATTCACACAGAAAAGATTGCTCTAAATAAACCTACTTTTGAAATTCTCCCCTGGGAGGCAAATTTTATGCAGCAATGCGTCGTTATGGAAATACACATTGTTAACCTTATCTTCATTGAAGACTGTTTGACAGCTCTCAATGCACTTAGCACCAAAAAGGCCTCCTTTTTGTACAGGGAAGTAGCTGCCTCGCCTGCCATGTGCCGTGTTGTGGCCAGGTGACCAGTGTACTGGACCAGGTGAGCACGGGAGAGTCACATGGCAGAGTCCCCATATGCAGGTATCAAATTTTAAATTCCATTTTAAGTGGAAATATAAACCAGACTCACACTCACCCTTGGTGGTTAGCGTTTTGAGGATATAGGATTTAAGCCTTTCTCCATGGCTTGATGAGAAGCATGGCCATCACAGATCCTGGAGGGTCCAGGAGCCTTGTGGCATGTCAAGCTCTTGTTTGCCCTACTCTGGGCACCTGATGTCATCCAGCAGGTAGAGTTGCTCTGACTCTGGCCTCTTTGTGCTCAGGTTCTGTACTCCTCCAGAAAACCCTGAAAGAGAAATACAACAGAAAAGTCATAAAAAGTTTAGTGCTACATTAATGTGTGATACCACGCAGCCAAAATACGGCCCAGTATTTTGGCTACAGGAGGTGGTGCTGGAGGGCCTTGTTTTCTTTCTCATCTTTCAGCAAAACATAGCAAACCATGGACTCTGCAATCAACTCCACCAATAAAGAGAACACAATAGGGGAATATGGTTGAGAGGTAACTGATGAATATTATTTTTTCCCTCTTTTGCTTTCTGACTATATTATAAACTATTTTATGAGCCAAATATAAAATATCTATTTTGAATGCCTACAAATATAAATGTATATATTAAATAGTAGTTATTTAAATTTAAGTTATTATTTTCTAATTTCAACACAAAATAGTTAACAAACCGACTACATTCAACTACATAATTCTAACACGAGTGAAAAGTTCTAGTTTCTTCCTGGTTAGACCCAAGGAATTGTCTGGCCCTTTCTTCAAGCTAGCAATGGGAGCGGCTGCAAGGGAAACAGAGGCATCTTGAAAGATATGTAAATCTGAAGGACTGCAAATATCTGGTTCCAGCATAGGAACTGGAATGTCAGTGTTGGAAACAGCACATGAATCAGCCCTGTCTGTGCCTGCTCAAAGCAGACCTCAACCAAAGCTGTTGACTTTATTACTAACAGAGTTAATTCAATAAAATTGTATGGTTTTATTACCCACCAGGGGAACTTCCTGGCCCAGGAATCGAACCCACGTCTCTTAAATCCTGCATTGGAAGGTGGGTTCTTCACCACTAGCACCACCTGGGAAGCCCTGATTTTATTACTAATAGAATTAATTCAATAAAATAGTATGATTTAATTTTTTCAGAGATCTCTATGTGACAGTCTTCTGAGCTGAGCCCTATTTTCTCCATTCCTATTCTGTGTTGTAAATTAACTGATCTCACTGATGGCAAGGGGACATCTGGTATCTTCTGTTGAAACTTCCTCAGGGAAGAGGAAGGTCAGGCTTATAAGCACTTGCTGTGGGAGCAGTTAGGAAATTGCCAATTCTCACAGATTGTCTGCTAACCCGTTTCCTTTTGCTCTGCTTTTTTTTTTCTTTACAAATCTAAAGCTTCTAATTTCACAAACAATATTACCTGGGGTCACTGGCCTCATTGTGGCATGAGTGTCGACAGCCGCCTTCACTATGAACAGCCAAACAAAACATAATTAATACAATAACATAATATGATTTAAGAGACTTATAAACTCAACGTAAATGGAACTGTAGTTTTGTTTTGTTTTTGTTACAGTTTCTGTGCTATCTGCAAGCCTTACCTGTTTTGATTCGATTATAACAAACGGAGCTATGATGGAGCTATGATTCTGCAGTAAGATACTCTGGAGTTGCCACAGTCTTCTGTGTCAGTCATTGATGGCTAGGAAATCATCTTTATATGTGATTTGCATTTTATGGATTACAATCATGTGTCAATCCTGCTGACATTGCCTCAATGCTCTTCACAGGCAGGCAGATGTTGTTCCCCTATTAAAAATATGCATGTCAACACAGAAAAGGTAAGTGCCTCACCCAGGGCCGAATGTGTATGTTCATAACTCACACAATGACACTCAAGGATACAGAGTCAGTGTTTAAAGGCCCAAATATATAATTTGTGTGTGTGTGTCTATATATATATATATACATATATATATATATAAACATAGTACATCACATTAATTATATATTTGGACCTTTAAACACTGACTCTGTAGCCTCGAATGTAGAGTTCAGTTCAGTTCAGTCGCTCAGTCATGTCCGACTCTTTGCGACCCCATGAATTGCAGCACGCCAGGCCTCCTATCTATCACCAACTCCCAGAGTTCACTCAGACTCAAGTCCATCGAGTCAGTGATGCCATCCAGCCATCTCATCCTCGGTCGTCCCCTTCTCCTCCTGCCCCCAATCCCTCCCAGCATCAGAGTCTTTTCCAATGAGTCAACTCTTCGCATGAGGTGGCCAAAGTACTGGAGTTTCAGCTTTAGCATCATTCCTTCCAAAGAAATCCTAGGGCTGATCTCCTTCAGAATGGACTGGTTGGATCTCCTTGCAGTCCAAGGGACTCTCAAGAGTCTTCTCCAACACCACAGTTCAAAAGCATCAATTCTTTGGCGCTCAGCCTCTTTACAGTCCAACTCTCACATCCATACATGACCAGTGGAAAAACCATAGCCTTGACTAGACAGACCTTAGTCGGCAAAGTAACGTCTCTGCTTTTGAATATCTTATCTAGGTTGGTCATAACTTTTCTTCCAAGGAGTAAGCGTCTTTTAATTTCATGGCTGCAGTCACCATCTGCAGTGAGTTTGGAGCCCCAAAAATAAAGTCTGACACTGTTTCCACTGTTTCCCCATCTATTTCCATGAAGTGATGGGACCATAGTGTATTGTAATTTGTTATAGTAATCTTAACAGACTATTAAAATGACCAAAATTAATTTACTGTTCCTGCAAATTCATAATGTAGAGATTGAACTCTGAATTATTATTTAACTATTAATAATTATTTGATCGTGATGCTAATCCAAAATGTAGAAGTTCAGCTGTGTTTTGATCATGGATATAGCTGGATACCTACACAAGGATTATATCCAAACAACTAAAATAGGAGCCTAAAGTAAAGCAGAGTTGGCACCATGCTTTCTTGGACATCAGAATGTGAAGGCTGAATCCCAGATCTGCTAACAGCTTACAGTGGACCTTGCCTAGGTCATTTTCTGCCCTGAACCTGAGATTCCTCTTCAGAAATCCGAGGATGTTGAAGTTCCTCCTACTTCTGGCCATGTTGTGGTTCTAGATAAGAACTCTAGGGGGAAAATGGCCTTCAACTCTATTTTCTGGAACTTGCCATGGTTATTATCCTAACATTCAAAGAGAAAATACTGTTTCTTTAAGATCCATATTCTGGCACGGAGCACCTCATCTGGTTTATCTGTTATCTGAATCTTGTATTATCTTGCTCACCCACAAGAACATATCTTCTTGAAAAGGAATGAGTGGACCTTATATTAGTTTGTATTTCCTCCTGCATCTGCAGTCTGTATAATCATACTAGAAGTTTGACTAAGGACTTCCCTGGTGGTCCAGTGGCTGAGACTCCCAGCTCCCAGTCCAGGAAGCCCAGGTTCAATCCCTAGTCCAGGAACTAGATCCCACATGCCACAACTAAGAATTCACATGCTTCAACTAAGAGTTCACATGTCACAACTAAAAAAAAATCCCACATCCCACAGCTGAGGACCCCAAATGCCTCAAGGAACATAGAACATGCCAAGTGCCCAGATAAGACCTGGCACAGCCAAATAAATAAAATTAAAAAAAAAAGAATGTAGGCTTTTTTTGTAGGCTTAATTAACTAGCAAGATAGGTAGGCTTAATTAATTGCAAGATAATTTGTGTGTGTGTGTGCGTGTGCGCGCACACACGTGCATAGTGACAGCCTGATTCTTTCAAGAAATGAAACACAGTTGAGTCAGGAAGGGAATTGGTGGCTAGTCAATCTGTGAGGTCTGAGGCCAGAGGGGTTCCAACAAGGCCATCTCACCCTCACCAATTCATCTCCCCTCTATTAACTTTACCTTTGGAATGTCTACTACAAGCATGTAAATCATATATCCTACCTGAAGAAAATATTCAAAGAAGAATTCCGAAGGAATAAAAAAGAAGAAAATAGACATTGTAAGAGAAAGGAAAATAAGTCAAGAAAAACAAGTAGCTTTGGGCCAGTAGATGAGCTTAAAGTTTTAGAAACCCTCCTCAGACTGCTTGTCCTTTCCCCACAGGTCCCCAGGACACAAGTCAGAGAAAGGAACAGACAGCCGGGCCAAACTGGGCCTCCCCTGAAAATGGGAGGAAGTTCCCTCATGAATGTATCTAAAGATAAAATCAGCAAATCCCTATTTCTCAGAAAACATCAAATTCAAAAGGAGACTTTTCCAGGATTTGACAGAAAGCAAACAACACCCCAATTCACAGTTGCTGGGGTTTGGCCTTAAGGAACAGAAAACCCACCAGAACCTCTTGGGATGAACACCTGGGGTCAGGGCACGGCCGGGTCTTCCTGGTCCCCTCTTTGCCCCCAGACAGACTGGATGCAGAAGAGATGGGAGCAGTCCAGCCACTGTTACAACACATTTAAGACCCCCATGCCAGCAGGAATTAAATCTGACTGCAGTGGAAAAATGTCTGTTTGCAGAGCGAATGCCTCCAGATAGTGATGGCACAGTCCTGGAGGAAATGCCTCTTGACACCTAGCTCCCTGCTGACCTTCCCATGGCCTGCCCATCCCGAGCCTTTTAGACAATCAACTTCCTCAGGCCACCAGCCCTCAGCTCAGCTCAGCCTTGCTGTTCTTGTATCCCTGAGTCCTAGCTCAAGGGAGGGTGCTGGCTATCTGATCTAAGAGCTGTTTGATTGGAGCATGCCCCCCAACATTAAGGAGACACCTATGAGCACCAGAACCCCTCTGGGCAATGGAGGAGACTCCTATCCAGGGGCAATTATGCTAAGAAGGTGGATCCAGCAGCCCCAGCTCATTCTTCTCTCGCCACAGCGCTGTGCCTGCTGTTCCTACATCCCTCCGCCACTTCATCACTGCAGCAACACCAAGTAAGTGCCTCACCCAGGGATCCAGCTTCTAATCCCAAGAAACGTCCTTTTCTCCCCAACTTGACTACTTTGACTGCATGTGACTGCCTGACACACGGTTGCGTGTGTATGTGCACATGCCCAGCTTCTTCTGCCTGAAAGCACAACCGTCGCAGCACACTGTCCCCACCTTTACGTGTTCTTCAGTATGGAGTACAGTATCTCAGCAGGTAGCTTGGACCTGGGTAAATGTTGAGTCATGACCTGTTTGTCGTGTGTCCGAGGAGAGCCAAGGTGGGACAGCTCTGCAGGACATCCTGGGAAATGCAGCCCTTCCTTCCAGTGCTTTATTTGAAGTCAAGGTGCAAATGGGTTCCCAACCCAAAGCACAGGTCAGTCCCCATTGCCCTGGAACCCAGGACTAGACCCCTGTGGTCCAAGCCAGGTTGCCTTACTGTTGCTTACTGATTCCTTTTCACAGTCCTAAATGTTGCCTTCTCAATTACAAGTGCCTTGAAGGGAAGGCCTGAGACACATACTACCAAGATTACCATGTTTGTGTTTAATCAGTATTTGGTGATTCAGTTCTTGATTTGTTTTTTTCAGGGGATGTTTGTCTGAATGACCTGTTGCAAGAGCAGCAAAATTCTGCCTGGAAATGAGAGGGTCCGCAGAAAACAGCGAAAGTCAGGTCACCTTCTGTATTCTGTTTCATGCACTCTGCTACAACAAAGTCAACATTTCATCTCTAGCCAATGTCACAGGGGAGCTACTGTCACCAACTCCAGTTTGTCTGTGAGTAAACTGAGGTGTGGAGAGTAAGAAATTTCTTTGAAGTCAGCCAGCACCCACATTCTTGGCCACTTGGCGCTATTTTCTACTTCGTGATCAACGATGTTCCAGGCTCAGAGCTGGCACAGCCAGGACAGAGGACAGGGGGGCTGGAGGGTTCCTCCATGGCTCTCTAACTTCCCCAGGAAATGAGGGGCTGAAGGGTTCTGTGCCTCTAACCTACTCTTGTAAGTGTCCAAGGAATCTCCAGTTAGTGGTCAATTCAGGAAAGATGTGAAATGCTGTTTGCTGAACTCAAGGTGCCACAAGGGAGACTCAGCTAAGCTGAGAGCCAATAGAATGGATTTCTCTCCTTGGAACTAAGAGGTGAAGCCTCTTTCTGACAGCCAGCACCAACTTGCCAGCTGTGGGGGTGGCTGCCAGGAAAGTGGATGCCCCAGGCCCAGCCAAGCCTTCAGATGATGCATTCCCAGATGACAGCCTGAATGCAACCCTGTGGGGTTCCTGAGCTGGGGACACCCAGTCAAGCATGTGAAAGTGAAGTCGCTCAGTCGTGTCCGACTCTTTGTGACTCCATGGACTGTAGCCCACCAGGCTTCTCCATCCATTGTATTTTCTAGGCAAGAGTACTGGAGTGGGTTGCCATTTCCTTCTCCAGGGGATCTTCCCGTCCCAGGGATCAAACCAGGGTCCCACATTGCGGGCAGACACTACCATCTGAGCCACCAGGGAATCAAGCTTTCACAAATCAAAAAGATAGTAAACTGAACATAAGAGATGACTTGCAAGTGATGCATGTGATAAGCAGTTCATATGTAAAATAGACTAAGAACAAACAGCACTCAAGTCTCCAAGAAAAACACACCACCCTTGTCCCATCCCCCAACACCAACTCCAACCTAAACCTCTTATCTCACTCTAACCTATCCCTAAAACCTAACCCAAAGCTAACAATATACATGTGCATTCAAAGGCATCCATCCATCCTCGGGAGAGACGGAAAGAAAGAGAAAAAGGAAGACAGAGACTGAATTTCAAACAAAAAAGAAAGACATGTCTAGAGAGACACTAACAAAAGAGAGGAAATGAGTAGATTTTACAGACCTTTTCATAAATCTATCTGGAAGTTAGAAGCAATGACAGTGCCCATCCACCCCAGAAGGGGGAAAATGACCCAAGGTTATGAGAGTAAAAGAGAATACAGGGAGCCATTATAGGCTTGGCCACCCACAGAAGCCGAGGTGGGACACTTGAACCAGATTCTCAATGGAAAAAGAGGACCAGAAAGTTGGGTCCTCTTTTAAATAAGAGAAGGTGATCTTCAAGTCTTCCTTTCAGTCCTCCACTGGGGGGAGAGGCAGGGTCCCAAAATAGGCAGGAAGGGGAGTGCCTTTTCCTGGGTCCCAGAGCCCATCCAGGCCTGTTTCTACCCCATTCTGTGCTAGGTCAGCCTTGTATTGAATCCTGCCTTTGGGAAATCCCAGTGCACAAGCTCCATGTGATACCAGCCCCAGGTTGAAAGGCATGTAGGTGTTGTAGGCTGACAGACCTAGGCAGTAGATAGGAGATTGACCCCCACTCTGCAGATGGAGAGACTGGGGAAACCCTGAGGGGCATATGGCTTGTCCCGGGCCACATCACAGATGAGAAGAAGGAGCCTGTCTGAAAGAGCTGTGTCCTCAGAGCTCAGGCCCTGGCTGCACCCAGGCCTGCCAAAGCTGTGAGGTGGGCAGTGTGGGTGTCACTGTGCCTGCACATGGCCTAAGGGGGTGGGTGAACAGACAGAAACCCAGAGGTTCGCTTGGGGAGCTTTGTGTAAGGGACCTCTGCCATGAATCCAGGAAATGATGTCACTTCCTGGCAACAGAACCCAACAGAACCCGGAACCCGAGTCTCCAGGCCTCACAGTGGAGAGGAGCCCTTAGCCAGTTCATGGGCTGCCAAGATGTTTTGCTGTTTGCCCCTTTCCAGAGGCCAGGCCCTTGGAAGAGCTCACAGGCAGAGTGTGTGGGAATGTGGTTGACGCTGGCTCAGGCCCCCACCGAGAGGCCTCTGGCCCTTTGCCTGAAGGAACAGAAAGATAACATGGGAGCCCAGGCCGGGCCAGGTCCCCTCTCCCATCCCACCCGGGTAACCCTGAGTCCTTTGCCTGTGTATGTGGATGAGGGTTTCTTGGGGTATGTCTGCCTCAAGCAAGCCCTGGCCAATGTGGGTCAGAAGTCTGTGGGCTGGGTATGTCCACACCCCAGGGGAGAGCAGGCTGGGCGGGATAGGGAGAGTCCAGGCAGCACCGGCTGCCCAGGAAGATCCCATGCCCTCGGGGGGGTCTCCTTCGTCCAGGGTGGGTACCTGAACAGACACATGTTTCTGCTGGCAGCAGCAGTTCAAGCGGGCAGAAGCAGCCACCATACCGGTCAGGCCCAGCTCAGTAAAGTCCAAGCAGGGCTGGTTGATGGTCAGTGTCATTTCAGAGCTTCCCTCTGGATGTGGCCGATGAGGGTGGCACCCTGTTCACCTCCCCGAGGGAGGGATCGGACCACCACCCCCCTGCCTGTGAGGCCCAGTGCAGGCTCCAGGTGAGCATGCCCATGGAGGGATCAGCCCAACTGGGAATGAAGAGGAAGCGGGGAAGCCTGCTCCACAGACACCACCCAGGACACAGCCTGGGGACCAGTCTCAGGCTGCCACGGAGCTCAGCACAGCCGGCTCTGACCCAGAGCCCCGAGAACCCCTGCCTCTGAAGCAGCAGGAGGACCTGGAGCCCAGCACGGCAGAGCACAGAGGTGAGGAGGCTGGGGCTGTGCATGTGTGGGGAGGGGGTGCTGAGCTACACAGGGAGGAGTCCCCCTGAGCTGGGTCTCGGCCTGGAATAAAGGCTAGCCTCACACCACCCATCTTTCACACTGCAGTCAGAGTGCATCCTATGCTGGGGATTCTTTGGGATTCTCTGGGAAGCTTTCTGTCCTCATATACACACATCAAAATGCTGGTGATGGGTAACCTTCTCTTCTCTCACAGCTCTAGCACTGGCCTCTAACTACAACCAGACTCCACTTAAAAGTCCTGTGCCTACGGCAGTGGTTGCTACATGTGCAGGACCCAGGGATCCATTGAGGGAGATCGAGATCTGAGACTTCCCTTCCCAAAGACACCGGGCCAGCTGGGTACTGGCCAGCACCCTGGGCATATCGGGCCTCTGTGCCTGCAGGACCCCCAGCCACAGGCACTGATGTCCCACCCCCTCAGCAAGAACATCCACCTCCACCTGCACCTGTACCTGCTTGGGCTTTGGCAGAAGAACCCGAGTCAGGGGATGAGTCACCACCTCTGCAGGGAGAGCCTGCCCTGGTCCTGCCCAAGACCCAGATGCCCACGATGACGGACCCAACCCTGCAGGGAGAACAGGCCCCTGCTCTGGACAGAGACCCAGAGCCCTTTCTGGAAACCCCTCGTCCAGGGGAGTGGTTGGCTCTGCAGTCTCCATCCCTGTCTGCTTCCCATGGACGCCATCAACTCACTTCCCATCCAGGGCAGATTGAATGCCCTTCCCCTGAGCTTATTTGCATCTGGATTGTGTGTAGTTTTCTTGTGATGTTTTATTTTTTTATGGCTTTATGTATTTTTTTCTGTTCAGTTTTTGTTAATAAATTTTACTTTAATTGATGCAATTTGGGAATATTAAGGCCTTCTCAATGCTGTGTAACCATCACCACTGTCTACATTCGGACCCTCTCATTCTATCCTCCCACTTCCCAGCAAAGTCTGGATCCATGTCAAGCACTCCCCATTCCTCCCTCCCCCACCTGACAACATTTAGTCGTCTTCTTTCTCCATTTCTTCCCATTCTTTCAGGGTCCACAATCAATGCCAATCACTGAAATGACAGAAAAATGGATTTTTTTTCTGACAGAAAGGGAAAGTTATAGTCGCTTAGTCTTGTTAAGACTCTTTGCAGCCCCATGGTTTATACAGTCCATGGGATTATCCAGGCCAGAATACTGGAGTGGGTAACCTTTCCATTCTCCAGGGGATTTTTCTGACTCTCCACGTATTGTAAGACTAAACGAGAATTCTTCTTTTTATTTCATTTGATGTAGCCTTCGGGTAACTGAAAGGACAGTGTAGGTACTTTCAAGTGTCATCAGCAAAACGAAGCCCTTTTGGCAAGTGTGGTCAGAACCTCCAGGTAGTCATCACGGTTGTAAATGTGACATCTCAGCCAGAAGGGAGATGCAGAGCTCTTCCTGTTCCACAAATATATTCACAGAATAAGCCAAAAGAGAGAGCTGGAAAGCGAACAACACCAGCAACCAAAAAGCGTTCTTCATTGGACAAAGCTAGAGAAAACCCAACATCCTATGGCCCCAAAACCCTCTTGGAAATGAATGTTCAGTAAGGAAGAGAAGAAACGTGAGGGTGGACAGGCCATGCCCATGGCCAGTGTAGTTTCGAGATGGCCTGACCTCTCAGATGAAGACACACGCCAGTGTAAACCCTTTGCAGATAGCAGCGATGGTCATCACCGTATGTTTAGTCTGGTGTCAACATGCCCCGGGTACCACATGAGGGAGCAGATCTGGGTCTCTTCCTCTGCCCCACATCACTCCCTCAGGAAGGCAGCTCAGGTGCTTTCAGGACCTGCCTGCCTGCCTGTCTGGCTCAGCCATGAGCTGTGACCACCTCCAGAGTAGACTCCACCTTCTCTTCTCCATGTGCCGTGAACCTGCACACAGTGGACCTTCAGAACCTCAAGACACTCGCCTCAGCCCCACTAGAGCCAGAAGCCTCCCCTGGCATCCGAACGCCTGTGGAGTCACTTTGGCCCAAGCCCTAGTTCTGGACCCCTGGAGCCTACTTCAGCCTTTACAGTGTGAATAATCAGGTCCTTTATACACAGATTCCCAGCTATCAGATCTGAGCTTTGGATTCACAGTCAGCTCTATCCCTCCCATGGCAGCCAGGTGGGCCACCATGCAGGCAAAGGAGCACAAGAGCTGAGTTTCAAGGGAGGCATTGAAAGGACTGCAGTGGATACAACTTGTTGCAAACTGAGGGAGGGTCCCTGTGCATCTCAGAAAAGGCCTCTGGTGTGCAAGTGTGGAGGAGGGCCCCGATGGTGCAAAGGAAAGAGAGATCCTCAGGGGCAAAGGCTCTGGGCTCTCCTGTAGCAGCTCCAGTGGTAGCCTATGAACATTGGACAGCCAACGTGGTCACCTGAGCAGGACTCTAATTTCCTCAGAAAGCAAGAGGAAGGGAGCAGGGTGTGGGAGGACCCGGAGGGTGTGGTGGGGTGGATGAAGGGAGGTGCCCTGAAACGATGTGAGATGATAAATGTTTGTTGTCTTTGGCTGCTAAATGTGGGGAAAACTTGTTACACAGAAATAGACAACTATTAACATTATGTGTTTGCACGGATTGTCTCCTGTATTCGATTTTATTTTTTAATTAATTATTTATTTTTGGCTGCTCTGCGTCTTCTTTGCTGCATGCAGGCTTTCTCTAGCTGTGGCTTCTCATTGAGGTGGCCTCTCTTATTGCAGAACATGAGCTCTAAGCACGAGGGCTCAACAGTTGCAGCTTTGGGGCTCTAGAGCACAGGCTCAGTAGTTGTGGCACGAGAGCTTAATTGGCCCTGCAGCATGTGGAATCTTCCCCAACCAGGGATCAAACCCATGTCCCTTGCATTGGCAGGCAGATTCAACTGCTGGACCACCAGGAAGTCCTGGATTAGATTTTTGATTCCTTAAAATGATGAGCCTGGTGCGCTATAGTCCATGGGGTCGCAAAGAGTTGGACACGACTGAGCGACTTCACTCACTTAAAATGATGATTCAGATTTATCACATTGTATCTGAGACAAGGTCTCAATCTTGATAGGTATTCCAGAAATGTTCATTGCATCCATTAATGAATCAGTGGATTTCTGATCAACTTCAGGGCTCATTTTGTCACACATTTTTTAAGAATCTCATCAAAGTCTGGCATCAAGCTGGGCTCTAGGTCTAGCTAGGGGCCCAGAGCCCAACTCTGAGATGAACTATGAGCGTGTTCAGAATCATCCCAACTGAGACTCCCCACTCTCCACCAGCCTCTCTGGTCAAGGCTGCCAAGAAACTCAGATACTAGTTGAAAAAAAAAAACAACCCATAATTATAATGAAATATCAGACAGAAATAATAGAGTAAGTTGCTAGAGCTGTGAATGCCCTCACTGCCTGTGGCGGGTAGGGGGACATGAAAGTCTTCAAAGGGGTGACACATGAATCACTGCTGCACAGGGATTGAGAATTTGCCCTGAAGACAAATGAGGAGGGGGGGCCAGGAGGGAGCAGTGGGTGCAAAAGCATGGATGCATGAGATGCGCTGTGTGTCAGAGGATGAAATGCCCACTTGCACCTTGGGTCTCAGTTGGCGGAGGAGGTGCCAGCAGGAGAGGATATGCCTGCAAGTGAGGCCAGGTTACCTGTGGAAGCGTTTCCTGGTGGCAGAAGTGCCGCCACAACTGGCAACTTGAACCTTCTTTGTGGATTAGAGTCTAAATTCCTGACATTCCCAAATTTCCCAGAATTCCCAATTGTTCCCCAATTCCAAACATTATCAGCACTCCCAACATTCTCCAAATTCCCAATAGACATTCCCAACTTTCCTAACTATCTGAACCCTCCCAGGAAGCATCATGTACCAGAAGAGATCCTAACCTCTGCAGGTGAATAGACCAGAGGCCAGGCCCTGCTGGGACGAGCAAGAATTGGAGGTTTTCCTATTGCTTCTGTGACTGCCAGGCAACTGAAGCCCTTCCCTATATTTGGAGGTTGTTAGGGGGCAGACACATTGAAACTATAATCACAGAAAACTAGCCAATCTGATCACACAGACCACAGCCCTGTCTAATTCAATAAAACTAAGCCATGCCATGTGGGGCCCCCCCAGGGTGGGTGGGTCATGGTGGAGAGGTCTGACAGGATGTGGTCCACTGGAGAAGGGAATGGCAAACCACTTCAGTATTCTTGCCTTGAGAACCCCATGAACAGTATGAAAAGGCACAATGATAGGATACTAAAAGAGTAAGTCCCCGGGTCAGTGGGTGCCCAATATGCTACTGGAGATCAGTGGAGAAATAACTCCAGAAAGAATGAAGGGATGAAGCCAAAGCAAAAACAATACCCAGCTGTGGATGTGACTGGTGATAGAAGCAAGGTCCGAGCTGTAAAAAGCAATAATGCATAGGAACCTGGAATGTCAGGTCCATGAATCAAGGCAAATTGGAAGTGGTCAAACAGGAGATGGCAAGAGTGAATGTTGACATTCTAGGAATCAGTGAACTAAAATGGACTGGAATGGGTGAATTTAACTCAGATGACCATTGTATCTACTACTGCGGGCAGGAATCCCTCAGAAGAAATGGAGTAGCCATCATGGTCAACAAAAGAGACTGAAATGCAGCACTAGGATGCAATCTCAAAAATGACAGAATGATCTCTGTTCGTCTCCAAGGCAAACCATTCAATATCACAGTAATCTAAGCCTATGCCCCAACAAGTAACACTGAAGAAGCTGAAGTTGAACGGTTCTATGAAGACCTACAAGACTTTTTAGAACTAACACTGCAAAAAGATATCCTTTTCATTATAGGGGACTGGAATGCAAAAGGAGGAAGTCAAGAAACACCTGGAGTAACAGGCAAATTTGGCCTTGGAGTACAGAATGAAGCAGGGCAAACGCTAATAGAGTTTTGCCAAGAGAACGCACTGGTCATAGCAAACACCCTCTTCCAACAACACAAGAGAAGACTCTACACATCACCAGATGGTCAACACTGAAATCAGACTGGTTATATTCTTTGCAGCCAAAGATGAAGAAGCTCTATACAGTCAGCAAAAACAAGACCAGGAGCTGACTATGGCTCAGCATGAACTCCTTATTGCCAAATTCAGACTTAAATTGAAGAAAGTAGGGAAAACCGCTAGACCATTCAGGTATGACCTAAATCAAATCTCTTATGATTACACAGTGGAAGTGAGAAATAGATTTAAGGGCCTAGATCTGATAGATAGAGTGTCTGATGAACTATGGACGGAGGTTCGTGACATTGTACAGGAGACAGGGATCAAGACCATCCCCATAGCAAAGAAATGCAAAAAAGCAAAATGGCTGTCTGGAGAGGCCTTATAAATAGCTGTGAAAAGAAGAGAAGCGAAAAGCAGAGGAGAAAAGGAGAGATATAACATCTGAATGCAGAGTTCCAAAGAATAGCAAGGAGAGATAAGAAAGCCTTCTTCAGCGATCAATGCAAAGAAAGAAAGGAAAACAACAGAATGGGAAAGACTAGAGATCTCGTCAAGAAAATTAGAGATACCAAGGGAACATTTCATGCAAAGATGGGCTCGATAAAGGGCAGAAATTGTATGGACCTAACAGAAGCAAAAGATATTAAGAAGAGGTGGCAAGAATACACAGAAGAACTGTACAAAAAGATCTTCACGACCCAGATAATCATGAAGGTGTGATCACTCACCTAGAGCCAGACATCCTGGAATGTGAATCAAGAGGGCCTTAGAAAGCATCACTACAAACAAAGCTAGTGAAGGTGATGGGATTCCAGTGGAGCTATTTCAAATCCTGAAAGATGATGCTGTGAAAGTACTGCACTCAATATGCCTGCAAATGTGGAAAACTCAGCAGTGGCCACAGGACTGGAAAAGGTCAGTCTTCTTTCCAATCCCTAAGAAAGGCAATGCCAAAGAATGCTCAAGCTACCACACAATTGCACTCATCTCATATGCTAGTAACGTAATGCTCAAAATTCTCCAAGCCAGGCTTCAGCAATACGTGAACCGTGAACTTCCAGATGTTCAAGCTGGTTTTAGAAAAGGCAGAGGAACCAGAGATCAAATTGCCCACATCCACTGGATCATGGAAAAAGCAAGAGAGTTCCAGAAAAACATCTATTTCTGCTTTCTTGATTATGCCAAAGCCTTTGACTGTGTGGATCACAATAAACTGTGGAAAATTCTGAGAGAGATGGGAATACCAGCCCACCTGACCTGCCTCTTGAGAAACCTGTATGCAGGTAAGGAAGCAACAGTTAGAACTGGACATGGAACAACAGACTGGTTCCAAATAGGAAAAGGAATATGTCAAGGCTGTATATTGTCACCATGCTTATTTAACTTCTATGCAGAGTACATCATGAGAAACGCTGGGCTGGAGGAAGCACAAGCTGGAATCAAGATTGCCAGGAGAAATATCAATAACCTCAGATATGCAGATGACACCACCCTTATGGCAGAAAGTGAAGAACTGAAGAGCCTCTTGATGAAAGTGAAAGAAGAGAGTGAAAAAGTTGGCTTAAAGCTCAACATTCAGAAAACAAAGATCATGGCATCCAGTCCCATCACTTCATAGGAAATAGATGGGGAAACAGCAGAAACAGTGTCAGACTTATTTTTGGGGCCTCCAAAATCATTGCAGATGGTGATTGCAGCCATGAAATTAAAAAACACTTACTCCTTGGAAGGAAAGTTATGACCAACCTAGATAGCATATTCAAAAGCAGAGACATTACTTTGCCAACAAAGGTCCGTCTAGTCAAGGCTATGGTTTTTCCAGTGGTCATGTATGGATGTGAGAGTTGGACTGTGAAGAAAGCTGAGAGCCGAAGAATTGATGCTTTTGAACTGTGGTGTTGGAGAAGACTCTTGAGAGTCCCTTGGACTGCAAGGAGTTCCAACCAGTCCATTCTGAAGAAGATTAGCCCTGGATGTTCATTGGAAGGACTGATGCTGAAGCTGAAACTCCAGTACTTTGGCCACCTCATGTGAAGAGTTAACTCATTGGAAAAGACCCTGATGCTGGGAGGGACTGGAGGCAGGAGAAGGGGATGACAGAGGATGAGATGGCTGGATGGCATCACTGACTCTATAGACATGAGTTTGAGTGAACTCCGGGAGTTGGTGATGGACAGAGAGGCCTGGAATGCTGCTATTCATGGGGTCGCAGAGAGTTGGACACGACTGAGCAACTGAACTGAATCGATAGACAGAATATTTGTATCCCAGAAAAATTCGTATATTGAAGCCCTAACCCCCAAAGGAATGGTTTTAGGAGATGTGTGTTTGGGAGGTGATTAGGTTTAGATGAGGTTCCGAGGGTGGGATCCCCATAATGGTATTAGTGCCCTTATAGGAAGAGACACATTATAGACACCTTACTGGAAGCTTATGAGGACACAGGGAGAAAGTGATGTCTGCAAGCCAGAAAGCAGGTCCTCACCAGAATCTGACCACGCTGGCACCCTGGCCTTGGCCTTCCAGCTTTCAGAGTGTGAGAAATAAATGTGTGGTATTTAAGGCACCCAGTGTATCATACTTTGTTGTGACATGCTAAGCTGACCAAGACAGAGACTCTGCTTGTAGAGGAAGGTATTTGTCTTCAATTACAAAAGCCAAGAAAGTTCAGATAGTCTTGTTCTACAACCCCCAGAAACTGGAACACAGGCTGTGGCCTGGGCCAGGCCCACAGCATGTGGGTCTGCAGAGAACATAGAGTTCTCTGTCGAGAAAATTTAGAGGTGACACTGATACCTGGGGACCTGAAACATCATCATCCCCTTCTGCTAGAGAGGGGACAACTAGGGGTCAGGTAATAAAGGGAGACCTAGTCCAGGCCTTGTGGGTGATGTCCAGGATTTATGTGTTTAAGACATACAAAGTGGCTGGTACACTGTCATCATTCAATCCATGCCCAGTATTGATTTTTGCAGTCTTCATTAATGAGGTTCTTAAAAGGGATCCCTTCTCTTATAGGGCGGTGGCTTTGGTCTAATCCAGTTCTTCTTAACTAAGATCTGCTTTCACAGAACTTTCTTTCTAGGCCTCTATATTCACGCTAAGCTGCACATCAAAGAGACTGAACTGCTGTTATCAATTTCTTTAGATGAGCCCATTTCTTATCTGGAGTTTTACTGGTACAGAAGAAAATTGCTCTCAACATTATTATTGTGATTTGAGAGTCTATTTATCTACTATTTTCATTTTTGTTTTTGTAAATGTTGGCAATTTTATGTGCCTTTGTTTTTTTTTTTTTAAGTTTTCATAGCAGTAAAAGATTCATTCAATAATGACATTTATAATTTTTCAACTACAGGTAGGGTTATATATATTTGTTCTTCAAAGCCTTGGCAATAAAGCTTTCATCCAACTATACTCTGATTTTTACGTCCTTAAATTTTGCTCTAGAGAATAAATAAAATGGAATAGCAGGTCAAGAATCTCTTAATGGAGCTTTTTGTTTATATAAAATAATTTTTTCTAAGTATCCTTTTATGGGAGAAATGAAATTTTAGGCAATTCAGGTCTCCCCTTGCCACACACACCATACACACACACACACACATTCTCTTTACACACACACACACACACACACACACACACACACACATTCTCTTTTTCCTGCCAGTATGGCTAAGTTTTCAGTGGTTTCTTGGTGCTGTGGTCTCAGAAAGGAATGGGGATGGGTCTGTTTCCACTGTGTCATCCTCTGTCTGCCACCCCTTGAAGGGCTTGCCTGCACAGGGGTCCCTGTTACTGCTGTGTGCAAGCTGCTGCTCAGTTACCCTGCATTTGTGTTTGCAAGGCCCTTTCATAATAATTCAGGGATTATTACATGATAATCAGTGAATATTACATGAATTATTACTCATAATAATCAGTGAGTCACCTGCCTTTTGACCATCTCCACCTACCCTCCCTGCCAGCCTCTCCAGGGGATTGCCCTGGGCTTGTGGCTCAAGCCCCATCATTCATTTCCCTTTTTCTTCTCAGGTAAATATTTCATAAATACCTTTATAAATATGTTTATAAAGATATCCCTCCCACCAGCCCAGGAAAATTCAATCTACTCTTCAGACTGAGAGAAACTGACTCAAAATGAGCACGTATTGTCTCTCAGGGCCGAACTTTTGAAACTCAAGATGTTTACATCTCAGATTCCTGTTTCAGATTTGAATTTCCAAAAGACCAGTTTGGAGGCAATAAAGCTATGTTGTGAAATGCAGGCTCTCACTCTGCTGTGTGTGGTACATACAATACACACCAGCTGGTGCCCCACAGTGGTGGGGGGCAGTTAAGATCAAAGGATGCCTGGAAGTATCGTGGACAAAGAATCTGTAGTTTCTCTGTCAAAATAGTACCCCACTGCAGATGTAAATATTTGAATGTCATCCAGATAGGGCCTTTTGCATCTATCAGATTCTTTGGGGACACTAATGATGACTGAATTATGAATTGTGGGAAATCACAAGCTAGGATACTTTGGAAGACCGGGCTTCATCAGAGACCATCGGAGCAGCCTGTTGATGTGCCCTCAGGGAGATGACGTGGTCAGTCCCCACTGCTCCATGCTGTGACATGAGAGTTCCCCTGGGAGCAGGGATATGGGGGCCTATATGAAGGGAAACAGGTGGTGGAGCTGGGAAAATCTGGTTTGGGGATGTAATCACACAGCATGGGTGACTCCTTATGCTGCCACAACATAGAGGAGGAAGCAAACAGGCACAGTGGAATGTGAAGGGTATTTCTTGAAAGGCCCGTTTCTCTAGACACTCTCAACACAGGACTCACAGAGACTAGTGAGGACAGCACTGGGATTGAAGGCTGGTGTACCTAGATCCAGGTCTTCTCAACCTACTCACTTGGCCCACAGTATACACAGCCCCCAGCCTTCCAACTCCCTTCAAATGAGGGTGTCAAGATGGACTCTCTCTCTCTCCTAATTCATTCAGCCAGAAGCCTTTCCAGTTTAACTGCTCCTGCTCCAGGCTAGGGTTGTATCTCCATCATGGAGGTTGTGGACTCCCTTGCTTCACTTAAGGGATGAATACAGTAGACTGAATCTGAGGTTGGGTATGTTTTGGGCTCAGCCCTCAAATCACACATCAGAGCTATTCTGTGCTCTTTCAGGCTGGTCCTGAACAGCCAAAGTCACCATGCTTCTCCCTGTGGGAGGAAGGGAGAAATGTGAAAAGTGGGTGCTGATAAGCCAGGACTGACAGTGACCTGGGTTCAGTCTGATGTGTGGAAGGTGTCTATAGGAAAAAGAAAAGTGGGGGTGAAATCATGGAATTTGGAAGATATTTCAAGCACTTAAAGACAGACAAAAACCTGGCTCATGGTTTGAAAAGTGAGTTTTCAGGACCCCACATCCTCCGTTCTCTGGGGCACTATACTTGGCCTTCTGTGTCACCCATGATCTGGTTCTCATAAAGCACCAAGTCATCATGTCTGTCTTGCAGGGTTTCCCAGCTTGTGAGAATCCAGGGCTCTTCACTTGGGCTCAAGGGCACCTTTAGGGACGATATCGACATTGGTTCCTACGGCAGGAAACATCACTTTCAGAAGCCCTACTCTGTACTCACCTATCCTGGAGAACCCTGGGCCATCACTCACTGTTCAGTAAGGACCCTCTGGGGAAGGTGAGAGAAAAGGTCTCCAGATACAGTTACCAAAATGTACCTGGAGTCTGGAGGGATGGTTGAATTGCTAGGTTTTAACAAGATATTGGCATTTGTTCTGTGTAGTCAAGGGATCAACCTACAGAACGTTAGATTTGGGAAGGACTACAGAAATCTGAGAGGAAGGCATGGCAACCCACTCCAGTATTCTTGCTTAGAGAATCCCCATGGACAGAGGAGCCTGGTGGGCTACGGCCCAGAGAGACACAGAGAGTTGGACATGACTGAAGTGACTTAGTATGCATGCAGAGATATCAGAAACTCTTTCTTGCTGCTGAGGACTGTATCCACAAGCTTGAGATTTCATAATAAAGCACCACAGACTTGTGGCTTAAATGACAGGTATTTATTCCTTCACAGTCTGAGCTGCGAATTCAAGGTCAAGACGTCAGTAGAGTTGGCTTCTCCTGAGGCCTTTCTCCTTGGCCTCCTCACTGTGTCCTCATGTTGCCTTTTCTCTCTGTGTCCATCATTGCTGTTTCTTCCTTGTCTTATAAGGACACCAGTCACATTGGATGAGAGCACCACCCTGTGACCTCATTTAACTTAGTTACATCTATAATGGTCCTATATCCAAATATAACCAATTTGGGGGTTAGAGGCTTCAACACAGCAATCTGGGGGACACAACGCAGTTTATAACAACAATCCCTTCTCTTCTGCATGACGTGGAACAAGAGAAATGTATTATAATATCTGCTGGATCCAAAATAATCAAGGGTATGAATGGAATGAGTTAGTGCATTGAAAAATATTTCGCTTGTCTGAGTCTGTATTTCTTCTTGGAAAACAGGAAAATTGATATATACACATACATATATATGTATGCATGTATATATATGCTGTAAGGATGGGAGTGTTGGAAATGTTTGCAAGATGAGTACTTAATAGAGAGTGCCTATCCTTGTGAACCGCTAGCATTGTTCTGGACACTCCTTGGAGCCCCAAGGTCCAGCGAAGCCCTCGGCCCCCTCTGAGAAGCATTTATCTGGAAGCTTGCTGTACAGGGTGCTATGTGACCAGGCAACCCCCGGCTTGGCACCTGGGTCAGACTCACACAGGGCTTGACTCACGCCATCTGTCCTGTGGGAACACTATGGGAACTTTCCGTGGGATCCTGAACGAACACCTGACTTCCTTTGAGGACCGGATCTGCTGCTGGGAGCATGTTCTGTGCTTCACTGCATCTGTCTATATTCTTACATAAACTTTCTCACTTGAATTCTCTGGAATAAGATATTTTTTACCATATAGCTTGGAAAAAAATTTTAATTAGAAATAGATAAATAGATGATATAGATAGATAATGGATAGACAGATGATAGATAATCTTCCATAATAATAAAAAGGGTTTGTAAAGTACTTAAAGCTGCAAACTAGAACAAGATTTTATGCAACTACTTTGAAATTCTTATCACTAAGGGGATGTTCTACCAGGATCTGGGGTCAAAGAAAGGGCTGGGGAAGGAGGGCAAGCAGCAGCAGGGAAGCTGAAGTGACTGATCATAATGACAAAGAAGGCCACACAGTGGGGCAGGGAGAAATATCTCTGAAAATAAAGCTAGCTAGCTTCCTGGCAAAATAGAATAAGAGGATTTAAATTTACTCACACTGGACACAACTGACTTTTCAAAAAGACAAAATAAATGAAACAATGGTGTTTTGCCACTGGACATTAGGCAGCAAAGGAAAGGAAACCTGAGAGCTGGAAACAAAAGAAGCAAGACTGACAAATGTCTTGAGTTTCCAGACTGTGATATGATGAGGTGGAACCCAGAGCCCAGAAGAGTCTTTGAATGGAGGAGACAGAACTGAGACCCCAGGAGAACAAAAAGGATAGAGCACTCCATGTGCGAGGCGGGCTAAGTGGTCAGCAGAGGAAGAATTAAGCACGCATATAAAGATATTCCTTGGAGGCTGAAGAACACACTTCCTGAAAGGAACAGAGAGAAAAGGGCTTGGCACTCACACGGGCCAAAAATCACCACTATTCCCACTGCCAGGCTGGTGCGTAATTTATGGGGCATTGGGTCGTTTCCTAGGAAAGAGTCTTGCCTCACTGGTGGGCAATACTTAGCCCTGTACTATTAGGTCCTATCTAGCAAATAGTAAAAGCAGGACCATAAGGATGAAGCTGTTTCCACACAACCTGATAGCAAACATGTTAACCAACCAAACTTGGGTCCGCTTGCCTGTGCACGATGAAGCCAGTCAGTAGACTATTAGCAGACTGACACCAGGTCATGGTGAAGGAAAGTGCAACATTTATTGCAGGAACCAAGCAAGGATTCAAGGCAGTTAGTGCCTTAAAGACTAAACTCCCCAGGAGCTTTCTGGGAAAGGTCTTTAAAGACAAGGTGAGCAAGAGGGTTTGTGGGATGTGTTATCAGCTCATGGAAATTCTTCTGTTGGCTGGTGGTGAGGTAATTGGGAGTCAACACCATCAACCTTCTGGTTCCAGCTGGCCTGGAGTCTACAATGTGCTTGTGGGCAGCATACAGTTAACTTCTTCCACCTGGTAGGGGTTTTAGGATCTGCCAAACAGCTCAAAGGACATGGCTTAGAACACCATCTATAGACCCTGAGGAAGAACCAAAGTATTGCTGAATGGCTAAACTATTATTGTTTTATCTTGCATGACTGTTTTCTGTTCATTTCCTCACTTCTGATTAAATTTACTCTTTGGAAATCAAGGAAAGCCTAGAAGGCTACATTTTTCAGCAAATAAGAGGCAGGTGGAGAACATGGTCCGGGGTAGGGGGGGTGTCTGTTCTGGAAAGGCCCCAAAGGGTTCTGCTCAGTTACAAATGGAGCTTAAGAATATTTGTATGAATACAAAAGTCAAGCACTCAACAAGATAAAATTCACAGTGCCAGACAGCCAATCAAAACCCACCAGACATGCAAAGAGCAAGAAAATACAATCTGGAATGAGAAAAAAACAAACAAAAAAAAAACCAAACTGATAAAGGTGTTAGAACTGGCAGGAAAGAACATTACAATTGTAGTTACAACTCTATTACAGATCTTTAAAAGAGTTAAATAGTTAAATATGAGCTAAATAAAACTTTCAGAAATGAAAATTGCAAGTCTGAGGTGAAAAATGAAATACACTGGATGGCAGTAAGAGCATGCTAGACATTGCAGAATAAACAGAGTTACAAATACGAAGACATTAGCAATAGAAACTATTCAAGAAAAAACACATACAGAAGAAAAATATACAATAAGTGAAAGGAGCATTTGTGGAGGGCAGAAGAAACTTGAAGTCATAAAATGCAGGTGTAATTGGTATTCATAAAAGGGGCAGGGAAGAAAATGTATCTGAAGAAATAATGGCCTAGAACATTCCAAATTTGATGAAAATTACAAGCCCAAAGACCAAAGCAATTGAACAAACTCTGAACACAAGACATATGAAAAAATTATACAAGATATCCTTGGAAGAAAAGCTATGATAAACCTAGACAGGGTATTAAAAAGCAGAGACATTACTTTGCTGATAAAAGTCTATATAGTTTTTTTAGTAGTAATGTATGGATATGAGAGTTGGACCATAAAGAAGGCTGAGGGCCAAATAACTGATGCTTTCGAACGGTGGTGCTGAGGAAGACTCTTGAGAGTCCCTTGAACAGCAAGGAGATCAAACCAGTCAATCCCAAAGGAAATCAACCCTGATATTCATTCAAAGAACTGATGATGAAGCTGAAGCTCTAATACTTTGGCCACTTGATGTGAAGAGCTGACTCAATGAAAAAGACCCTGACGCTGGGAAAGACTGAGGGCAAGGGGAGAAGGGGGAGACAGAGGATGAGATGGTTGGATGGCATCACTGACTCAATGGACCTGAGTTTGAGCAAACTTTGGGAGATACTGAAGAATAGGGAAGTTCGGTGTGCTGCATTTCACGGGGTCATAAAGTCGAACATGACTGTGACTGAACACTGACAACAATACTACAATCAAAACACTTGATTAAGAGAAAATCTTTTATATAGTCAAGAGAAACACTCATTATATACACAGGAACAAAAATAAGGAAGACAGCAAATTTCTCATTTTAAAAAAGACAAAGACAGGAAAGAGGGTGGAATAAGATCTTGAAAACTCTGGCTGAAAAAACTGTTAACCTAGAATCCTATATGTGGAGGAAATACACTTCAAAAATTAAGACAAATAAAGACATTTTCAGACACACAAAGACAAAATAATTACCACACAACAAGAAATGCTCATGGAAGTTCATCAGACAGAAGAAAGATAGAAAGAAGGGTCTATACAAAGGAATGAAAGGACTAGAAGTGGTAACTACCTTGGGTAAATAGACAAAGCTATTTCTAAGTATCTAAATCTTTTCAAAAGAAAATTGTTTAAACAATAGTAATAGCAATATAGTATGTAGCTTATAGGGCTTCCCAGGTGGTGTTACTGGTAAAGAACCCACTTGCCAATGAGGAGATATAAAAGACCTGGGTTCAGTCCCTGGGTTGGGGAGATCCCCTGAAGAAGGGTAGAACAACCACTCCAGTATTTTTGCCTAGAGAATCCCATAGACAGAGGAACCTGGCAGGCTATTGTCCATGGGGTCACAAAGAGTCAGACAGAATTGAGTACATACATATACCCATGCACACGAGCAACTTTACATAAATAAATTTGACAAGTTAGATGAAATGGACAAATATCTTTTGAAATACACAAACTAGAAAACACACTCAAGAAGAAATAGATAACATGAAGTGTCCTCTATCTACAAAATAAATTAAAATATACTTAAAATCCTTAAAAAAAGAATACCTTTTAGACTCAAGCATCTTCACTGAGGAATTTAACCAAGGAAGAATACTCATTCTGCACAAAGTCTTACACAAAGTTGAAGAGGAGGGAATATTTCTCAATTCATTTATGACACCAAAATTACTCTAATACCAAAAGTAAGTAAAGACATTACAAGAAAACAAAATTATAAGGATTAATGTTTTGTATATTTTTGAGATTAGTTGTTTGTCAGTTGCTTCATTTGCTATTATTTTCTCCCATTCAGATGGCTGTCTTTTCACCTTGCTTATAGTTTCCTTTGTTGTGCAGAAGCTTATGCAGCTCAATTCCAGAAAAATAAATGACCCAATCAAAAAATGGGCCAAAGAACTAAGTAGACATTTCTCCAAAGACGACATATGGATGGCTAACAAACACATGAAAAGATGCTCAACATCACTTATTATCAGAGAAATGCAAATCAAGACCACAATGAGGTACCATTTCACGCCAGTCAGAATGGCTGTGATCCAAAAGTCTGCAAGCAATAAATGTTGGAAAGAGTGTGGAGAGAAGGGAACCCTCTTACACTGTTGGTGGGAATGTAAACTAGTACAGTCACTATGGAAAACAGTGTGGAGATTTCTTTAAAAATTGCAAATAGAAATACCATATGACCCAGCAATCCCACTGCTGGGCATACACACCGAGGAAGTCGAATTGAAAGAGAAAGAGACGCATGTACCCCAATGTTCATTGCAGCACTGTTTATAATAGCCAGGACATGGAAACAACCTAGATGTCCATCAGCAGATGAATGGATAAGAAAGCTGTGGTACATATACACAATGGAGTATTACTCAGCCATTAAAAAGAATACATTTGAATCAGTTCAAATGAGATGGATGAAACTGGAGCCGATTATACAGAGTGAAGTAAGCCAGAAAGAAAAACACCAATATAGTATACTAACACGTATATATGGAATTTAGAAACATGGTAATGATAACCCTGTATGAGAGACAGCAAAAGAGACACAGATGAATAAAACGGACTTTTGGACTCTGAGGGAGAGGGAGAGGGTGGGAGGATTTTGGAGAATGGCACTGAAACATGTATACTATCATGTAAGAAATGAATCACCAGTCTATGTTCGATACAGGATACTTGGAACTGGTGCATGGGGATGATCCAGAGAGTTGATATGGGGTGGGAGGTGGGGGGGGGGGATTCAGGATTGGGAACTCATGTACACCTGAGACAGATTCATGTCAATGTATGGCAAAACCAATACAGTATTGTAAAGTAAAATAAAGTAAAAATAAAAATTAAAAAAATATGAGAAATACAGAAAAAACTATAAGGATTAATGTTTTGAACACACAAAAAATTCTTGACAAAGTACAAGCAAACTGAGCATAGCATATAAAAGAAATCAGATGGGCAACCAATTAATTAATACACCATTGATTCTAGTCACTCCACAGCTAGGCACTTATTTACCCAACAGTAATCAAAGAGTTCGATTTGGGTTTGATCCCCGGCTCAGGAAGATCTCCTGGAGCAGGAAATGGCATACCATTCCAATATTCCTGCTTGGAAAATTCCACGGGCAGAGGAGCCTGGCAGGCTACAGTCAATGGGGCTGCAACAAGTCAGACACGACTGGAACACTGAGCACACAGAGAAAGCATTAAGTCCATATAAAAAGCTATACAGGGATGTGTATCACAGCTATGTTATGACAGCCAAAACCTGTAAACATCCCAGATCTCCACCAATAACTGAACAGAGAGACACAGACTGAGGTACGATAAAAGGGAATACTACACAGGAACAAAAGGGAGGAATTCATGATACATTCAGCAACATGAATGAATCTCAAAGCAATTGTGCCAAGTGAAATGACAGTTTTATTTAAATTCCACAAGAGACAAACTAATATATAGTGACAACAGATCAGTGGTTGTCTGTGGATGGGAGCAGACTGAGGAGACGTGTGAGGAGTGATTACAAAGGGACATGAAGAATTTTGAGAGATTTCACATATATTTATTACCTTGATTACGAGATGTATTCATCTGGTAAAACATCTCTAATTGTAAAACTTGTGTCCACCTTATTAAATGTCTATTATATCTTGAATAAAGCTATTTGATAAAGAAAATAATAATCAGTAACTTAAAAAAAGAAATAAAGTATTTGAGTCAGAAGTTTAAAAGCTACTCTAATAAAAAAGTGGCTTCAGCTCCCATTTAGGATATAGAAAGTCACTAAGGATGTAGCACAAGAGAGGAAACCAAATAACCTGAAGAATCCTAGTTTCTAAAGCCCATCAGAGAACTAAGAATGCAAATAAACCTAAATCACCTGAAATCTAGATATTAACAAGTCCTTCTTACAAAGAGACACAATATTGTTAAGACTTAATATTAAGGTGTTAAATAGCCCCCAAATACTGTCTGAAAAAAGAGTACTAATGAATGTATATGTAAAACAGACTCACAGATATTGAAAATATACTCGTGGTTACCAAAGGGGAGAAGGGAAGGGAGGGGGATAAATTAGGGATATTTGATTAATTGGGCTTCCCTGGTGTCTCAGATGGCAAAGAATCTGCCTGCAGTGCAGGAGACCCAGGTTCAATCCCTGAGTTGGGAAGATCTCCTGAAGAAGAGAATCGCAACCCACTTCAGTATTCTAGCCTGGAGAATTCTATGGACAGAGAAGACCGGCCAGTTACAGTCCATGGGTAGAGTCAACATGACTGAGCAAGTAGCAAGCGTGTGCACACACACACACACACACACACACACACAGGATTAACAGATACAAACTACTATGTATAAAATAGATAAGCAATAAGGATATACTGTAGAATAGGAAATTATAGTCATTATCTTGTAATAAACTATAATCGAGTATAATCTGCAAAAATACTGAATCACTATGTCATTCACCTGAAACTAATGTAATATGTTAAATCAACTATATTTCAACAAATAAAAGTTTTTTAAAGCTGTTAAATATCCTCAAGTTAATCTATAAATTCAACACAAGTTCAACAAAATTCCAGAAAACTTTAAAAAAGAAATTGACAGTTTAATATTTGAATTTATATAAAATGCAATAAAAATAATAAATAAAAATAAATAAAATAATAACTTCAATAAAAATAATAAAGAAATAAAACAAATTTGGAAGACATTCTTTCTGATTTCAAGACTTCATATTATATAACATTAATTAAGACTGTGGTGTTGGCATTAAGACAAACAAATATATAAATATAACAGAATGGAATTTAGATTTGACTTTTGACTATGGGTCCAAAGTAATACAATGTGAAGAGAAATCTTTCAATAAAGCATGCCAGAACAATGAGAGTCAGTAGCAACAAAATGAGCATAGGCCCATTACGCTCCACCATAGACAAAATTAACAGCACATGGATCAGACACCAAAACTGAAAACCGAAAGCTATAAAACTTCTGGAAGAAAACAGAAAATGGCTGTGACCTTGAGGCAGTAATATAAAATGCCAAATTATAAAATAAACACATGTAATGTGTGCGTGCTAAGTCAATTCATTTGTGTCCGAGTCTTTGCAACCCTGTGGACTGTAGCCCACCAGGCTTCTCTGCCCATCAGATTTTTCAGGCAAGAATACTTAAGTAGGTTGCTGTGGCCCTCCCCCAGGGGATCTTCCTGACCCAGGAAATAAACCCACGTCTCTTAGTCTCCTGCATTAGCAGGTGGGTTCTTTAACACTAGCACCAAATACTTATTTGGAAGCCCAAAATAAACATAAATAAACTGAATTTCATCAAAATTTAAAAGTTTTGCTCTTTAGAGTTAACCACTAAGAAAATCAGAAACGCGACATTTGAGTGATGCCCCCTCACCCCCAGCCTCAGCAGAAAGCAACTCATGGAATGGCCATAAGGAACAACTAATAGCACCTAACTCTGTTGCACTCAAAAGAGATTCCAGGTGAAAGAGGAAGAAGATCTGTGCTTTGGGTTCAAAGCCCATCAGCTGACTTAATTTCTCATATATATCCATCCTTGAACAGCGCCATTGCTCAAGAGATAAAGCCCTGAGCCTTTGGAGTGGGAATACTGACTCCAAGACCCTAGATTACCAGAGAACTAACCCTAGGGGGTATCAAATAGTGAGAAGTCACACAAAGGAAACCACTGGAATACAAGACCTGGCATCACCCAACCACTAACAGCACCCTGTGCAGGACGCCTCATCTAAACAACAAACAAAGCAAAAATACAAACCCAATCATCAGCAGAGAGTATTACCACCTCACTCAGCCTTGGCCATCAGAGGAAAAACAAACAAAAACTTAGCACAAATCTCACCCTATAAGAAGCTTACACAAACCACTGGACCAACCTTTGGAGAGCAGAAACCAAAAGGAAGAAAGAATTCAATCTTGAAGGCTGGGAAAAGGAGACCTCAAACACAGTAAGTTAAAAAAAAATAATGAAAAGGCAGAGAAACACTACACAAATGAAGGAACAAACTAGAAACACAGAAGTCCAAATAAATGAAGAGGAAATAGGCAAACTACCTGAAAAAGAATTCAGAATAATGACAGTAAAGATGATCAAAAACCTTGAAAACAGAATGAAGAAAATGCAAGAAACAATTAACAAAGTCCTAGAAGAATTAAAGAATAAACATGCAGAGACAAACAACACAATTACTGAAATTAAAAATACTCTAGAAGGAATCAATAGCAGAATATCTGAAGCAGAAAAATGAATCAGTGAGCTGGAATATAAAATGGTGAAATAATTTCTGAAGAGAAAAATAAAGTAAAAAGAATGAACAGAACTGAGGATAGTCTCAGAGGCCTCTAGGACAACATCAAATGTACCAACATTCAAATTATAGGGGCCCCAGAAGAAGAAGAGAAAAAGAAAGGGTGTGAGAAAAATTTTGAAGAGATTATAGCTGAAAATTTCCCCAACATGGAAAAGGAAATAGTCAATCAAGTCCAAGAATCACAAAGAGTCCCATACAGGATAAACCCAAGAAGAAACACACCAAGACACATACTAATCAAGCTAACAAAGGCTAAACACAAAGAAAGAAGATTAAAAGCAGCAAGGGAGAAGCAACAAGTAACATACAAGGGAAATCCCATACACTTAACAGCTGATCTTTCAGCAGAAACTCTGCAGGCCAGAAGGGAATGGCAGGATATATTTAAAGCACTGAAAGGAAAAAAATATACAACCAAGATTACTGTACCCAGCAAGGATGTCATTAAAAATTGACGGAGAATTAAAAATCTTTTTTCAGATGAGCAAAAGTTGAGAGAATTCAGTACCACCAAACCAGGTTTACAACAAATGTTAAACAGACTTATATAGTCAAGAAATACGAGAAGAAAAAAGATCTACAAAATCATCCCCAAACAATTAAGAAAATGGTAATAGGAACATAAATATATCAATAATTACTTTAACTATAAGTGGACTAAATGCTCCAACCAAAAGACACAGACTGGCTGAATGGATACAAAAACAGGACCCAAATATACGCTGTCTACAAGAAACCCACTTCAGACCTAAACACACATATAGACTAAAAGTGAGAGGATGGAAATATATATTTATTCCATGCAAATGTGCAGCAAAAAAAAAGCAGGAGTAGCAATCCTCATATCAGACAAAATCTTCTTCTTAAAGATTACAAGAGATAAGGAAGGACACTACATAATGATCAAGGGATCAATCCAAGAGGAAGACATAACAATTGTAAATATCTATGCACCCAACACAGGAGCACATCAATACATAAGACAACACTAACAGACATAAAAGGAGAAATTGACAATAACACAATAATAGTAGGAGAGTTTAACACCCACTCACACCAATGGACAGATCATAAAAACAGAAAGTTAATAAGGAAACACAGTCTTAAACGATACATTAGATGAGATTGATCTCATTGATATCTTCAGGACATTCCATCCAAATGCAGAAGAATACACCTTCTTCTCAAGTGCACATGGAACATTCTCAAGGACAGACCACATCTTGGGTCACAAATCAAACCTCAGTAAATTTAAGAAAACTGAAATCATATCAAGCATCTTCTCTGACCACAACACTATGGGACTAGATATCAACTACAAGAAAAAAACCCTGTAAGAAACACAAACACATGGAGATTAAACAATACGTTTCTAAATAACCAACAGGTTACTGAAGAAATCAAAAGGAAATTAAAAAATTTCTAGAAACAAATGACAATGAGAACACGATAACTCAAGACCTGTGGGATGCAGCAAAAGCAGTCCTAAGAGGGAAGCTTATAGCAATACAATCCTACCTCAAGAAACAAGAAAAACATTGAATAGACTATCTAAATTTACACCTAAAACAACTAGGAAAAGGAGAACCAAAAAACACCAAAATTAGTAGAAGGAAAGAAATCATAAAGATATGAGCAGAAATAGATGAAAGAAACAATAGTAAAGATTGATAAAACTGAAATCTGGTTCTTTAAGAAGATAAACAAAACTGACAAACCTTTAGCCAGACTCATCAAGAAAAAAAGAGAGAAGAATCAAATCAACAAAATTAGAAATGGAAAAGGAGAGGTTACAACAGACAATGCAGAAATACAAAGGAGTATAAGAGACTATTATGAACAACTACATGGCAATAAAATGGATAACCTGGAAGAAATGGACAGATTTTTTTAGAAAAGTTCAATCTTCCAAGACAGAACCAGGACAAAATAGAAATTATGATCAACCCAATTACAAGCACTGAAATTGAAGCTGCGATAAAAAATCTCCCCCAAAACAAAAGTCCAGACCAGAGGGCTTCATACATAGGAGAATTCTATCAAACATTCAGAGAAGAGCTAATGCTTATCCTTCTAAAATTCTTTCAAAAAATCGCAGAGGAAGGAACACTTCCAAACTCATTCTATGAGGCCACCATCACCCTGATACCAAAACCAGACAAAAACAACACAAAAAAAGAAAACTACAGGCCAATATCACTGATGAACATGGATGTAAAAATCCTCAACAAAATTTTAGCAAACAGAATTCAGCAACACATCAAAAAGCTCATACACCATGATCAAGTTGGATTTATTCCAGGAATGCAAGGATTCTTCAATATATGCAAATCAATCAATGTGATACACTATATTAACAAGTTGAAAGATAAAAACCATATGATAATTTCAATAGATGCAGAAAAAGCCTTTGACAAAATTCAGCATCCATTTATGATTAAAGTGAAGTAAAGTCTCATAGTCATGTCTGACTCTTTGTGACCCCATGGACTATAGCCTACCAGGCTTCTCTGTTCATCGCATTTTCCAGGCAAGAGTATTGGAGTGGGTTGCCATTTCCTTTTCCTCTTCAAAAAAATGGGCATAGAAGGGACCTATCTCAGCATAGTAAAGGCCATATATGATAAGCCTATAGCAATCGTGAGTTTCAATCATGAAAATCTGAAAGCATCCCCTCTAAGATCAGGAACAAGACAAAGGTGTCCACTTTGGCCACTATTATTCAACTTAGTCTGGAAGTCCTAGCTGCAGCAATCAGAGAAGAAAAAGAAATAACAGGACTCCAGACCAGAAAAGAAGAATAAGCCTCTCACTATTTGTAGATGATATGATACTGCACATAGAAAACCCTAAAGATAGTATCAGAAAATTACTAGAGCTAATCAGTGAATTTAGCAAGGTTTCAGGATATAAAATCAATACACAGAAGTCACTTGCATTTCTATATAATAACAATGAAAAATTAGGAAGAGAAATTAAGGAATCAAATCCATTCACCACTGCAACGAAAAGAATTAAATACCTAGGAAAACTTACCTAAGGAGACAAAAGAACTACACACAGAAAATTATAAGACACTGATTAAAGAAATCAAAGACAACATAAACAGATGGAGAGATATTCCATGTTCCTGGGTAGGAAGAATCAATATTGTGAAAATGTCTGTACTACCAAATGCAATCTACATATTTAGTGTGATCCCTATCAAATTACCAATGGCATTTTTCACAGAACCAGAACAAAAAAGTTCACTATTCATATGGAAACACAAAAGACCCTGAATAGCCAAACAGTCTTGAGAAAGAAGAACAGAGCTGGAGGAATCAACCTTCCTGACTTTAGGTTATGCTACAAAGCTACAGTCATCAATACAGTATGTTACTAGGACAAAAACAGAAATATAGAGCAATGGAACAAGATAGAAAGCCCATAAATAAATCCATGCACCTATGGGCACCTTATTTTTGACAAAGAAAGCAAGAATATGCAATGGGGCAAAAAGACAGCCTCTTCAATAAATGGTGCTGGGAAAACTGGACAGCTATATGTAAAATAATGAAATTAGAACACTTCCTAACACCATTCATGAAGCTATATGTAAAATAATGAAATTAGAACACTTCCTAACACCATTCATGAAGATAAACTCAAAATGGATTAAAGACCTAAATGTAAGACCAGAAACTATAAAACTCTTAGAGGAAAACATAGGCAGAATACTCAATGACATAAATCAAAGCATCCTCTATGATCCACCTCCTAGAGTAATGGAAATAAAAAGAAAAGTAAACAAGTGGGATGTGATTAGGCTTAAAAGCTTTTGCACAGTAAAGGAAACTATAAGGTGAAAAGACAACCCTCAGAATGGGAGAAAATAATAGCAAAGGAGACAACTGACAAAGGATTAATTTCCAAAATATACAAGCAGCTCATACAACCCAATGCTAGAAAAACAAACAATGCAATCAAAAAGTGGGAAAAAAGATCTAAACAGACATTTCTCCAAAGAAGACATACAGGTGGTTAACAAACACATGAAAAAATGCTCAACTCACTCATTATTAGAGAAATGCAAATCAAAACCACAATGAGGTATCACCTCACACTAGTCAGAATGGCCCTCATCAAAAAGTCTACAAACAATAAATGCTGGAGAGGGTGTGGAGAAAAGGGAACACTCTTGCACTGTTGGTGGAATGTAAATTGATACAGCCACTATGGAAGACAGTATAGAGATTCCTTAAGAAACTAGGAATAAAACCACCATATGACCCAGCAATCCCACTTCTAGGCATATACCCTGAGGAAACCAGGGTTGAAAAAGACACATGTATCCCATTGTTCATTGTAGCACTATTTACAATAGCTAGAACATGGAAGCAACCTTAACGTCCATTGACAAATGAACAGATAAAGAAGTTGTGGTATGTATACACAATGGAATATTACCCAGCCATGAAAAGGAACACATTTGAGTCAGTTCTGATGAGGTGGATGAACCTAGAACCTATTATACAGAGTGAAGTGAGTCAGAAAGGTAAATATTGTATTTTAATGCACATGTATGGAAAATAGAAAAATGACTGAAGAATTTATAGCAATGGAGAAACAGACATAAAGAATAGACTTATGGACATGGGGAGAGGGGAGGAGAGGGTGAGATGTATGGAAAGAGTAACACGGAAATTTACATTACCATATGTAAAAGAGATATCCAACAGGAATTTGCTTTATGGGTCAGTAAACTCAAACAGGGGCTCTGTATCAACCTAGAGGGGTGGGATGGGGAGGGAGACGGGAGGGAGGTTCAAAAGGGAGGGGATATATGTATACCTATTTCTGATTCATGTTGAGGTTTGACAGAAAACAACAAAAGTCTGTAAAGCAATTATTCTTCAATAAAAAATTTAAAAAAAAAGAAAAGAAAATCAGAAAGGCAAGCCATAACCTAAGAGAATGTATCTGCAATTAATGTATCCAACCAAGGATTTATATTCAGAAGACTGAAAGCATTCTTACAAAACAATAACAAAATACAAATTATAAATGAGGTAAGGAAAATATCTGAATAGCATTTCACAAATAAAGAAATACCAATAGCTGATAAGCAAATGAAAATGTGTCTAACAGTATGAGTCCCTCAGGGAAATGCACATTAAAATCACAAGGAGATACCAGTGCATGACCATTGGAATCACTAAAATTATAAATTAGAAAACAAAACAAAACATTGACCTTACCAAGTGTTATGAGAACATGAATAAATTGGAATATTCATGTCATATTGGTGGGAATATAAAATGATACAACCTCTTTGGAAAACAATTTGACAGTTTTCTAAAGACTTAAACATTCTCCTTCCATATAAACCAAACACTTTACTTCTGCTTTTTATTCAAGAGAAATCATAAGTTTATGTCTACACAACAACATATAGACACATGCATATAGCAGTTTTATTTTCAGTAGTCAAATACTGGAAATAACAAAAATGTCCATCAATAAGTAAACGGATAAAAAAGTGGCACATCTACACAATGATAAGGTGGTCTGGTATTCCCATCTCTTTAAGAATTTGCCACAGTTTGTTGTGATCCACACAGTCAAAGGCTTTTGTGTAGTCAATAAAGCAGAAGTAAATATATTTCTGGAACTCTCTTGCTTTTTCGATGATCCAATGGATGTTGGCAATTTGATCTGTGGCTTCTCTGCCTTTTCTACAGGTTGAACATCTGGAAGTTCATGGTTCATGTACTGTTGAAGCCTGGCTTGGAGAATTTTGAGAATTACTTTGCTAGCATGTGAGATGAGCACAACTGTGAGGTAGCTTGAACATTTGGTGGCATTACCTTTTTTTGGGGATGAAAATTCTTTTTTAGGGGGGAGGTTGTGGAAAATTCTTAAAGAGATGGACATACCAGACCACCTTGCCTGCCTCCTGAGAAATATGTATGCAAGTCAAGAAGCAACAGTTAGAACTGGAAGTGGAACAACAGACTGGTTCCAAATTGAGAAAGCAGTAAGTCAAGGCTGTATATTTTCACTCTGCTTATTTAACTTATATGCAGAACATCATGTGAAATGCCAGGTTGGATAAGCAGAACCTGGAATCAAGATTTCCAGGAGAAATATCAATAACCTCAGAAAAGCAGATGACACCACCCTTATGGCAGAAAGCAAGGAAGAACTAAAGAGCCTCTTGTTGAAACTGAAAGAGTGAAAAAGTTGGCTTGAAACTGAACATTCAAAAAACTAAGATCATGGCATCTGGTCCCATCACTTCATGGCAAATAGATGGGGAAACAATGGAAACACTGAGAAGCTTTATTTTCTTGGGCTCCAAAATCACTGCAGATGCTGACTGCAGCCATGAAATTAAAAGACATTTGCTCCTTGGAAGAAAAGCTATGATCAACCTAGACAGCATTTTAAAAAGCAGAGATATTACTTTGCTGACAAAGGTCTGTCTAGTCAAAGTTATGGTTTTTCTAGTAGTCATGTATGGATGCGAGTTAAACTATAAAAACAGCTGCACGCCAAAGAATTGATGCTTTTGAACTGTGGTGTTGGAGAAGACTCTTGAGAGTCCCTTGGACTGCAAGGAGATCAAACCAGTCAATCCTGAAGGAAATCAGTCCTAAGTATTCATTGGAAGGACTGATGCTGAGGCTGAAACTCCAATACTTTGGCCACCTGATGTGAAGAATTGACTCATTGGAAAAGACACTGATGCTAGGAAAGATTGAAAGTAGAAGGGGACAACAAGAATGAGATGGTTGGATGGCATCACCAACTCAGTGGACATGAATTTGAGCAAGCTTCAAGAGTTGGGAATGGACAGGGAAGCTTGGCATATTGCAGTCCATGGGGTCACAATGAGTAGGACATGACTGAGTAACTGAAGTGAACTACACAATGGAATATTACTCAGAAACTCATGCAACATGAATCTCAAAATAATTATTTGAGTGAAAAAGCAAGTAAAATGGGTATTGTATGAGCATATATATATATATGTAAAAATGAAAATTAATATGTTGTGACTGAAAGCAGTCAGTGGTTGTTTGGGAATAGTGATGAAGGGATGGGTAATGGAAAGGTTTGTTCGTGATTGTGGTTCATAGTTGTATATATGTCAAAACTGGTCAAAGTTTTAACTTTATGTGTTCTAGTATAGTTCAAGTTTTCCCCAATAAGAAAACAAAATTCTATTTATAAAATTACACAAAGAGCTTCTAAAAGCCAAAGCTAGAACAATTTGAGAAACTAACTAAAGTAGTTTTGGATTACAGTCCAAGGTATAAAATCAATATCCATGTGTCCATACAGATAGAGGTAAATGATTAAATAACTGAATTAATAGGAGAGAAGAGAAAAATATTCCAATAGATAGTCTCTCAAGGAGGGGAAGCATAAATCTCCATTACCTATGTTTAGGCTGCACATAGTAAATTTCTTCCCAAAAGTACAGTAAGGAGAGGGAGAAAAAGGAAGTAATTTTACACTGGAGAAACCTGATAAACACTGTCTCAGTCAGATGATCAAAGTCAATATCAGCAGTAATAAATTGTGTTGACACACTACATTCCTTTGATAGGATGTGATGGGAAAGACACTTCTGTGCTTTTCCTCCTAAAGATACATAACCCCAGTCTAATTATGAGGGAAAAAAATCAGGCAAGTTCCAATGAAGGAGTACTCTGCAAAATACTTGACTAATACACAGAAATGGACAAAGTCACCAAAAACAAGAAAAGTCTGAGAAACCATCACAACAAAGAGAACCCTAAGGAGACATGACAATTAAATATAATATGGTATCTTGTGATTACAAGAGATTCTGGAACTAAAAAAAAATGAATCTATGGACTTCAATTAAAAATAATGTATCAATATCAGTTTGTTAATTGTAACAAATGAACCATATTAATGTAAGATATTAATAATAGAGGAAACTGAGTGTGGAGTATATGAGAACTCAAGTAATTCTTCTGTTTAAATTGAAATCACAACAGAAGTTATAGCGAATGCTAATAAAAGTATAATATATTTAAACGCAGGAATTGCAGCTAAGGATGAACTAAGAAAAATATGTATATATATTTATATTATATAATGTACAAACTACAAAAACTGAATACTAAAATATAAATTGGGTAGATGAAGGAAAAGTAATGATAGAAAGTCAATAAAATAGAAAATTTACAAACAGTGGAAAAAGCTAATCCTCTGAAAAGACTTGTCAAACTGCAACTTCAGCAAGATAGGTCAAGACTGAAAAAGAGAGAAAGCAAAAATTATCAATATCAATAAGGAAAGAGACATCACTACAGATACAATGGACATAAAAATGGTAGGAAGGAAATATTATGGGATTTTCTCTTTTTACAAAATTTCAACAACTGAGATGAAATTCTTTGTAAACTAAAAAATTACACAAGAAATATGAAGTCTGCATATATCTGTTACAGACATTGAATGCTTACCTAAGGGAGATATAACAACAATCTTACACAAAAAGTAGACAAAATGGAAATATTTCTGATCTCATTTTGTAAGACGATTATAATCTTCAAACCAAACCAGACAAAGAAATTGCAAACAGAAAACTACAGATCAAATACAATGAACAAATATGCTAAAATTTTTTTTATTAAAGAGTTTTATTACTCTGAGAAATCAAACCTACTAATAACTCACACCTCTTATGTCTCCTGTACTAGCAGGTGGGTTCTTTACTGCTAGTGCCACTGGGAAACCCATATTCAACTAAAAAGGGTATTTAGGAGGGCTCAAAATTAAGAGAGGAGACAAAATGAAGTTAATAGAGGAGTTTGAAGCCTCAGGCATGTACAAAAAACCTAAAACAATGCCCCAATCCTAGCCATAATAATGGCTCACTCCAGAGGACTATTTACCTCAGGTTCCATTACCCAATACCATATGTCTGGATTTCAGCAAAAATTTATAAGGCATGATAAAACAGGAGAAAAACACAGTCTGAGGGATAAATGAAGCAGTGGAACTTGGTATGGTTAGTTTTATATGTCAAGTTGACTAGGCTATGTGCATGCTAAGTAGCTTGACTCATGTCAAACTCTTTGCAGCCCTACAGACAGTAGCCCACTAGGCTCCTCTGTCCTTGGGATTCTCCAGGCAAGATACTGGAGTGGGTTGCCATGCCCTCCTCCAGGGGAATCTTCCCAACCCAGGGATTGAACCCACATCACTTATGTCTCCTGTACCGGCAGGCAGGTTCCTTATCACTAGTGTCACCTGGGAAACCCATATTCAATTAAAAACTAATATAGATGTTTCTGTGAGCATATTTTGTAGATGTAACTAATATTTATAATCAGTTGTCTTTACATCAAGGACATTTGCCTTGATAATGTGGGTGGGCCTCCTCAAACTAATTAAAAAGCCTTAAGAACAGAAACACAAGCTGGAATCAAGATTGCCGGGAGAAATATCAATAACCTCAGATATGCAGATGACACCACCCTTATGGCAGAAAGTGAAGAGAAGCTAAAAAGCCTCTTGATGAAAGTGAAAGAGGAGAGTGAAAAAGTTGGCTTGAAACTGAACATTTAAAAAACTAAGATCATGGCAACCGGTCCCATCACTTCATGGCAAATAGATGGGGAAACAATGGAAACAGTGAGAGATTTTATTTTCTTGGGCTCCAAAATCACTGCAGATGCTGACTGCAGCCATGAAATTAAAAGACACTTGCTCCTTGGAAGAAAAGCTATGACCAACCTAGACAGCATTTTGAAAAGCAGCAACATTACTTTCCTGACAAATGTCTGTCTAGTCAAAGCTGTGGTTTTTCCAGTAGTCATGTATGGATGTGAGAGTTAGACTATAAAGACAGCTGAGCGCCAAAGAACTGATGCTTTTGAACTGTGGTATTGGAGAAGACTCCTGAGAGTCCCTTGGACTGCAAGGAGATCAAACCAGTCAATCCACAAGGAAATCAGTCCTGAATAGTCATTGGAAGGACTGATGCTGAAGCTGAAACTCCAATACTTTGGCCACCTGATGCAAAGAATTGACTCATTGGAAAAGATCTTGATGCTGGGAAAGATTGAAAGCAGGAAGAGAAGGGGACGACAGAGGATTAGATGGTCAGATGGCATCACTGACTCAATGGACATGAATTTGAACAAGCTCCTGGACTGGTGATGGACAGGTAAGCCTGGCGTACTGTAGTCCATGGGGTTGCAAAGAGTTGGACATGACTGAGTGACTGAACTGAACTGCCCATACTATCCAGCAATTCCACTCTTGGGTGTCTGTCTGAAGAAAACAAAAACACTCATTCAAAAAGATACATGCACCCCAATGTTTACAGCAGCATTATTTACAACAATCAAGATATGGAAGCAACCTAAGTGTCCACTGACAGATGAATAGATAAAGAAGATGTGAGATACATACACATTCTTTTATGGTCAAGTAATATTCCATTTTATATAACATAAAGAATGAGATCTTAATATTTACAACAATATATATGGACCTATAAGGTATTATACTTGGTAAAATAAATCAGACAGAGAAAGACAAATACTATATGTTTTCCCTTATATGTAGACTCTAAAAAATGAAATAAAATAAGTGATCAAACACAACAAAACAGAAACAGACTCACAGATGCTGAGAATGAACTAGTGGTTACCAAAGCAGAGATGAGTAGGGAGGAACAAAATAGACGAAGGGAATTAAGAAGTTATTATAACTACCAGTTATAAAATAAGTAAGTTATAAGGATATAACATACAGCAGGTTATAAGGATGTAACACAAGAGCACAGGGAATATAGTCAATATTTTGTAATAACTTTGTATGTTATATAATCCATTAAAGTACTGAATCACTATGTTTTAAACCTGAATCTAGGGCTTCCCTTGTGGCTCAGTTGTAAAGAATCCACCAGTCAATGCAGGAGACAAAGGTTCAATCCCTGATCTGGAAAGATCCCACATGCCATGGAACAACTAAGCCTATAGTCTCAACTACTGAGCCTCTGCTCTAGAGACCCCGAGTTGCAAATACTGAGGTCACATGCTGCACCTATTGAAGCTTCTGTCCCCTAGAGCCTGTGCTCCTCAACAAGAGAAGCCACCACAATGAGAAGCCTGCACACAACTAGAGAGCAGACTGCTCCACAAGTAGAGGACACCCTGCACAGTAGTGAAGCCTAGCACAGTCAAAATTAATAAATAACCTGAACCTAATATAACAGTATAAGTCAACTATACTTCAATTAAAAAGGGAAGAGGACATTTAAGACTTTCTTAGGCAAATAGAAGCTGAGACTATTCACCAGCAGACCTATCCTTCAGGAAATGTTAAAAAGATTTTTTTCAGACAGAAGGAAGATGAAACAAGTCAGAAACTTGGATCTACAAAAAGATGGTGAGAGTACTGGAGAAAGAATTAATGAAAGTAGAATAAAATTTTTAATTTGTTTTATTCTTGATTGAGCTAAAAGATAGTTGTTTGTTTACAGAAATATTAGAAGTAGAGGAAACTGCACACATGGTTAAGTGAGCGAATGACAACATCACGAGGAATGAGGAGGCAGGGATTGGGAACACATGGTTATAAGATGTCTATACTACCTGTGACACTGAATAGTATTATTGGAAAGTATACATAAATTAGTGAAAAACAACTAGAAAAATAACTAAAAATTCTTCAAAGAGGTACAATAGATACTCTAAGAGAACAGATAATGTGGAATCATATAAAATGTTCAATGAAAACCGAAGAGGGTAGAAAAATTATCCACAGGCAATAAGTAAAAAAAACTGTTACAAACATGGATTATATTAATTCAAATTTGTCAATAACCATGCTAAATATGAATAGTTTAGCACATGAATTAAAAGACAAATGTTGTCAAAATGGATAATAAAACAAGATACCACTCTATTGTGTCTATAAGAAGCCCACATTAAACCAAAATCTGTTTGGTTAAATGTTAAGGTGTGAAGAAATATATACCATGCCAGCCCTAATCAAAAAATAGAGTAGCTAAATTAATTTCAGACAAAACAGACTTGAGGTGACATTATTACGAATAAAGGTGAGGGAAACTACACAATCACAAAGAGGTCCAATTCTCCAAGAAGACAAAATAATCCTACCTGTGTTTGTACCTAACAACAAAGCATCAAAATATGTGAAGCAAAAACTGATAAACCCGATAAAGGAAAGGTCTACCATACTACTACAATTAGAGATTTCAAAGTTCTCTTTCAAAAATTGATAGCTCAAATTGGCAGAAAATCAAAAGGGACATTGTTGGCCTGAACAACAAGAATCAATCACCTTTATCCAACTGACATTTACAAATACTCTATCCAAGGACAGCATAATATGCATTCTCATTGTGGGCCATAAAACACACCTTATCAAATTATAGAAAAGTAGAAATCATACAAAGTATGTTCTTAGACCACAACTGAATTAATCTAGAAATCAGAAAGAGAAAAGTAGCTGAAAATCTCTAATTATTTGGAAATGAAACAATACATTTCTAAAAACATTTGCCTCAAAGAGGAATTCTCAAGTTTAATTAAAATTTATTGAATTAAACAAGGCTGGAAATACGATTTATCACAATTTGTTGTATACAGAAAACCTGTGGTTAGAGAAAAATTTATGGCATTAAATGGAAAATAAGAAAGAAAAAACTCAACAAGCTCTATATTGGCATGCATGCTAAGTCACTTTAGTTGTGTTTGACATTTTGAGACCCTATGGGCTTCTCTGGTGGCTCAGATAGCAAAGAATCCACTGCAATGCGGGAGACCTGGGTTCGATCTCTGGATTGGGAAGATCCCCTGGAGGAGGGCATGGCAACCCACTTCAGTATTTTTGCCTGGAGAATCCCTATGGACGGACGAGTCTGGCAGGCTACAGACTATGGAGTCTCAAAGAGTCAGAAACAGCTGAGTTGCTAAGCACATCACGTGGACCTTAGCCTGCCAGGATCCTCTGTCCATAGGATTCTCCAAGCAAGTATACTGGAATGGATTGCCATGCCCTTCTCCAGGAGATCTTTCCCATCCAGAGATCGAACCTGCATCTCTTAGTCTCCTGCATTGGCAGGCCGGTTCTTTATCACTTGCACCACCAAATTACTTTTATCCAATATATGCAAAGAACTCTTAAAACTCAACAATAAGAAAAATAATTTAAAAATTGGCAAAAGATATGCGCCGGTCTAGGTTCGTGCAGGATGCAGGATGCTTGGGACTGATGCACGAAGATAATCCAGAGAGATGGTGTGGGGCGGGAGGGGGGAGGTGGGGGTCGGGATTGGGAGTTCATGTACACTCGTGGCTGATTCATGTCAATGTATAGCAAAGTGAATACAGTATTGTAAAGCAAAACAAACTAAAAAATAAAAATTAATTAAAATTTAAAAAAGACAAAAAAAAAAGATATGAACAAACGTGTCACCAAAGAAGATAAACCAGTAGCAAATAAGCAAGTGAAACAATGCTATACATTATTTTTCATTAGGGAACTGAAAGTCAATTTCTTCACACCTATGAGAATGTATATTATACAGTAAATATCAAGTGTTGACAAGGATGCAGGTAAGTGGGACTCTCATATATTGCTGGTGGTTATAGAAATGGTATAAATACTCTGGAAAACTGTTTTTAGGGTTCCTATAATGATAAGCAAGTTTACCAAAAGACCTAGCATTAGTACTCCAAGGTATTTACCCAACTAATTTGAGAACTTGTCCATGGAAAACTTTGTATGCAACTCTTTGTATTAACTATTTACAGTCACTCCAAACTGAAAACCTTCAGTGGATGAATAAACCAAAAAACATACAAATGTAGAAGGTGACTGTAGCCATAAAATTAAAAGACACTTGCTCCTTAGAAGAAAAGCTATGACAAACCTATACAGCATTTTAAAAAGCAAAGACATCACTTTGCTGACAAAGGTCTGCATAGTCAAAGCTATGTTTTTTTCAGTAGCCATGTACGGAGGTGAGACTTGGCCCATAAAGAAGGCTGAGCGCCAAAGAATTAATGCTTTAGAATTGTGGTGCTGGAGAATGCTCTAGAGAGTCCCTTGGACAGCAAGGAGATCTACCAGTAAATCCTAAAGGAAATCAACCGTGAATATTCTTTGGAAGGACTGATGCTGAAGCAGAAGCTCCAATACTTTGGCCACATGATGTGAAGAGTCAACTCACTGGAAAAGACCCTGATACTGAGAAAGACTGAAAGCAAAGAAAAAGGAGGCAGCAGAGGATGAGATGGTTAGATAGTATCACTGACTCAATGGACGTGAATTTGAGCAATCTCAGGGAGATAGTGGAGGACAGAAGAGTCTGGCATGCTGCAGTCTGTGGGGTCACAAAGAGTTAGAAACAACTTAGCAACTGAACAACAATCCCCAATAATAAAAAGAACTATTGATAAACGTGGGTGAATCTCAAAGGTATGATGATGAATGAATAAAGTCAGTTATAAATGCTGCATGTTGCATAATTCTGTGTGTATAACATTCTTGAAAGGACAAGCTACAGAAATGGAGACAATGCAGAATATATCAGTGGTTGCCATATATCTGAACATATTAGGGTTTGGGAAGGGTGTGGCTATAAAACAGCAACAAGTGGGAGTTCTTGGGGCTATGTATCTTAACTGTGATGGTGGTTACAGTAATCCAAAATTAAAGGGCTGTATATCCAAAAGATCCATCTTACTGTATTTCACAAGTCAAATAAACGACTAAAATGATATATATTTAGTAATTCACATATATACATATATGGTGTATATATAACTCCCTGGTATAGTACACCTCGGAGAAGGCAATGGCACCCCACTCCAGTACCCTTGCCTGGAAAATCCATGGACGGAGCCTGGTAGGCTGCAGTCCATGGGGTCGCTAAGAGTCGGACATGACTGAGCCACTGCACTTTCACTTTTCTCTTTCATGCACTGGAGAAGGAAATGGCAACCCACTCCAGTATTCTTCCCTGGAGAATCCCAGGGATGGCGGAGCCTGGTGGGCTGCCGTCTATGGGGTCGCACAAAGTTGGACACGACTGAAGCGACTTAGCAGCAGCAGCACAGTACACCTCCCTGGTGTAGGAAATGGCAACCCACTTCAGTACTCTTGTCTGTAAAATTCTATGGGCAGAGGAACCTGATGGGCTGCAGTCCATGGAGTCTGCTGCAACTGAGCATATATATAACGCTTAAAAGCAAGCAAGAAATTCTAAACTAAGAGTGAAAGGATTGTAAGAAATGCATGAGAACAGTATTTCTTGTCCTTCAGTCGCTCAGTTGAGTCTTATTCTGTGACCCCATGGACTGCTGCATGCCAGGTTTCCCTGTCCTTCACTATCTCCTGGAGTTTGCTCAAACTCACCTCCATTGAGTCGGCGATATTATCCAAACATCTCATCCTCTGTCAGCCCCTTCTCCTCCTGACTTCAATCTTTCCCAGCATCAGGGTCTTTTCCAGTGAGTCAGCTCTTTGCATCAGGTGGCCAAAGTATTGAAGCTTCAGTTTCAGCCTCAGTCCTTCCAAGGCATATTCAGGATTCCTTTGGGATTGACTGGTTTGATCTCCTTGCAGTCCAAAGGACTCTCAAGAGTCTTCTCCAACACCGCGGTTCCAAAGCATAAATTTTTTGGCCTTCTTTATGGTCCAACTCTCACATCTTGAACGCGAATACTGAAAAAACCAGGACCTTTGTCGGCAAAGTAATGTCTCTAGTACTAGTAACCTTTAACATATGGTATTATTTGGAAGAAACGGGCGTAGCTATATTGAGAGGGTGATACGAAAGTGGGCAGTAAGCTGTGGGCCCGCCTAGGCATCAAAGGAACAGTTCCAAGTCATGGTGTGAAAATACCTTTAAGAGGAAGGTAAGAAAGGGAGAAAAGTCAGAATATCGGTTTAAGAGGCTAAGGGAGCAACTTCAGATGAAATGTGATGCACTGGCCCCAAAGCAGGGCTTGGCAGAAGAGCCGAGACAGGATGGATGGGAGAAAGTTTGAGATCCTGAGAAAGAAAGTGTGAGCAGAAAGCAAGAAAAGATAAAGGTGGGCGCAAACAGTGCGAGGCAGGCAGACGGGGAAAGGCAGGTTATTTCAGCAGTGTCTTTTGCAGTTTCTGAGGCAGATACCAAGGGGCACCTGGAAGAGCGAGCGCAGGCGCCTGGGAAGGCGGTCGCCGGAACGCCCTGAAGAGGTGTCCTGTGCTCTCGCCGGAGACCAGGTCTAGCCGCGGGTGGCAGCTGCGAGCACGCGCGCTCGAGCCGGCCGGCGGGGCGGGGGCGGGGCGGAGGTGGGGCGCGCGCACGTCCACGCGGGGCGAAGGAGAAGCGCGGCAGAGGCCGGTGACGTCAGGGGGCGCGCGCGGCCGCGGGCGGAGCGGAGAGGCGGGCGCAGCGCGCGGCCCCGGGCGGAGCGGAGGGGCGCGAGGGGCGGAGCAGAGCGCGGGAGGAGGCGGGGGAGGAGAGGCCCCCGGACAGCGAGCGGCAGCTGGGGAGGGGGCCGCGGAGCCGGAGCGCGAGAAACAGCTGATCCGGTTTTCCTTTAAGCCAGAGAAAATGGAAGTCGGGTAGCAGCTACTGCGGCGCTGCGGGCTGACTGAGCAGAGCGGCGCGGCAGGTGAGACGGCGCTGGCCGCGGTGCTGCCGGCGGTGGTGGGGCCGGGGCCGCGGGCCCGGCAGGTGTGCTATCCGTCCCAGTGCTGCGTTGGGTGCCTCCGCAGCTTCGTGACGGAGCAGGTGGGCACAGAGGCCGGGCGGCCCCGGGTCTGGGGCGCGGGGGTCGCGGGCACAGCGCGGGGCTCGCCGGCGCGTCTGCATTGCGGGCTCGGCTCTGGACCCCGCGGGCGCTTCGGCCACCGGCCCTGGCCCGACGCGGCGCGCGTCTCCGGGCAGGGTGCGGCGCTCCCGCTGGGTCGCGGACGGTGTCTCCTTCGGGCCCCGGTGCCGTCTGCACTGGAACGTGATGACGGGCTCGGGGAGACCGGCTCCTCGGTCCGTTGAGCGCACTGGGGTCCCGGGGCGCCGGCGGACTCCCGGGCACGGCACGGCAGCATCGCGTGAGGCCGCCGGCCGGGTGCCCGGGCCGTGGCTGCGTGGGCCACCGCGGCCCGGTGAGCCGCTCGCTCGTTCTTCTGGGTCTGGCTGGACAGTGGGCGAACGGCTAATGCAATCTGGCTGTGAACCTGGAGGCCTTCCCTGGTATCTTTTCACTGGAGGGGGTAAAATCGCATTTGCTGTGCTTTAAGTGCTCCTTTAAATTCGGGAGATGTCAGTGATGTCATATTAACAAAAACTTTCCTTCATTGGACACAACCGCCCAAGTGCACCCTCCTCCAGTGCAGCTATTGCAGCTCTTTGAGAATCTTTGCTACAAAATAGATTTGTCTTTGCTCTGTGAACTCACCAACCTTACACAGGAAAAAAAAACGTTTTTTATTTTTATTTCTTGGCTTAAGAATGAGTAGATTCAAGAGAGGCTGAAGGGAAACTTGTTAGATCCTCACAGATCCGGGAATCACTCCATCCATATCACAAGCATCCAGGGGAAAGTCACGCATGACACTTCCATGGCTATTGCCTGGCTTTATCTTTATAACTGAAAGTGAGCCATGAGATGAGAAAAATTAAAAGACATTATATTTGAGGTGGCAGATGATGTATTCAGAAAAGGTAGACAGTGTGGCCTAGATCTTCACAGGCCCTGATTGCTTCAGGAAAATCTGCAGGTCTTCTAGCTCTCCATCACCACCTCCTCCAGGACTCCCCACCATGATGGGCCTGGGAGCAGTCTGCTCTGGAGAAAGGGGTGACAGCTTCTCTGGGGCCCTCCCTGCTTTTCCTGTAGCAGCTGTGTGACCCACCAGCCTCCAAGGCTAGTTTAACACCTGAAGAGAGTTGAGAGAGTGCAGAGGCTGGGACTTAACCTGCATGGCACACAAAGTTCTGGGGAAATTTCTTCCCATAAATGGGAGCAGTGTGCCAGCATTATTGTGTAAGTGTTCCATTAGTATGGACTGTGATGGGAACAGAAGTAAGCAAGTTCCCAAGACAGTCTGCACTTCTACTGAAGCCTATCATATTGAAAGGATATTCAATGAGGGACAAAAATATTGACATTTGTGTATTTAATAGTTAATGACTTCCTAATTGGTGCAAAGAAGCATAGAGCCGGAGCGCGAGAAACAGCTGATCCGGTTTTCCTTTAAGCCAGAGAAAATGGAAGTCGGGTAGCAGCTACTGCGGCGCTGCGGGCTGACTGAGCAGAGCGGCGCGGCAGGTGAGACGGCGCTGGCCGCGGTGCTGCCGGCGGTGGTGGGGCCGGGGCCGCGGGCCCGGCAGGTGTGCTATCCGTCCCAGTGCTGCGTTGGGTGCCTCCGCAGCTTCGTGACGGAGCAGGTGGGCACAGAGGCCGGGCGGCCCCGGGTCTGGGGCGCGGGGGTCGCGGGCACAGCGCGGGGCTCGCCGGCGCGTCTGCATTGCGGGCTCGGCTCTGGACCCCGCGGGCGCTTCGGCCACCGGCCCTGGCCCGACGCGGCGCGCGTCTCCGGGCAGGGTGCGGCGCTCCCGCTGGGTCGCGGACGGTGTCTCCTTCGGGCCCCGGTGCCGTCTGCACTGGAACGTGATGACGGGCTCGGGGAGACCGGCTCCTCGGTCCGTTGAGCGCACTGGGGTCCCGGGGCGCCGGCGGACTCCCGGGCACGGCACGGCAGCATCGCGTGAGGCCGCCGGCCGGGTGCCCGGGCCGTGGCTGCGTGGGCCACCGCGGCCCGGTGAGCCGCTCGCTCGTTCTTCTGGGTCTGGCTGGACAGTGGGCGAACGGCTAATGCAATCTGGCTGTGAACCTGGAGGCCTTCCCTGGTATCTTTTCACTGGAGGGGGTAAAATCGCATTTGCTGTGCTTTAAGTGCTCCTTTAAATTCGGGAGATGTCAGTGATGTCATCATTAACAAAAACTTTCCTTCATTGGACACAACCGCCCAAGTGCACCCTCCTCCAGTGCAGCTATTGCAGCTCTTTGAGAATCTTTGCTACAAAATAGATTTGTCTTTGCTCTGTGAACTCACCAACCTTACACAGGAAAAAAAAACGTTTTTTATTTTTATTTCTTGCTTAAGAATGAGTAGATTCAAGAGAGGCTGAAGGGAAACTTGTTAGATCCTCACAGATCCGGGAATCACTCCATCCATATCACAAGCATCCAGGGGAAAGTCACGCATGACACTTCCATGGCTATTGCCTGGCTTTATCTTTATAACTGAAAGTGAGCCATGAGATGAGAAAAATTAAAAGACATTATATTTGAGGTGGCAGATGATGTATTCAGAAAAGGTAGACAGTGTGGCCTAGATCTTCACAGGCCCTGATTGCTTCAGGAAAATCTGCAGGTCTTCTAGCTCTCCATCACCACCTCCTCCAGGACTCCCCACCATGATGGGCCTGGGAGCAGTCTGCTCTGGAGAAAGGGGTGACAGCTTCTCTGGGGCCCTCCCTGCTTTTCCTGTAGCAGCTGTGTGACCCACCAGCCTCCAAGGCTAGTTTAACACCTGAAGAGAGTTGAGAGAGTGCAGAGGCTGGGACTTAACCTGCATGGCACACAAAGTTCTGGGGAAATTTCTTCCCATAAATGGGAGCAGTGTGCCAGCATTATTGTGTAAGTGTTCCATTAGTATGGACTGTGATGGGAACAGAAGTAAGCAAGTTCCCAAGACAGTCTGCACTTCTACTGAAGCCTATCATATTGAAAGGATATTCAATGAGGGACAAAAATATTGACATTTGTGTATTTAATAGTTAATGACTTCCTAATTGGTGCAAAGAAGCATACCTTAAATTACTAGTGTGATCATACTGGGTCTGTAAGGAATTTGATACCACAGACCATGCAAAAGTTTGAGTCTGGTCAGGAGGGTAAGCTTTCAAAAACCCTAGATTGGTGGGAAGAAAACTGGAAGTAGAGCTTCACCTTAGGCTTTGGCATTCAGGGTGACAGTGGATGGAAACCATTGCATTATGGAGTCTTGCCTCTTGTGGGTCTCAGCCTGGGTCCTGTGTGGAGGCCCCTAGCCCTGGAAAAGGCTAGCTTTCCCCTTTTCCGCGGGAAAGCTGAATTGTCTGTTCTCCCCTGTGGAGAGGAGAGTGGCATGTCCGTCTGAAGCAGCCACGTGTGCGTGGCCTGTCACGTCCTAAAGGTGCCAGATTTATTCACAGTGGCAAGGCTGCCTGAGACAGGAAGCCTTATAGCAGAATTGACTTTATACATCTTTTCAGCAACTTTGCCCCGCTGCATATGGTTATTTTAGAAATCCACCTTCTAAGTCATTGCTGAGATTTTTTTCTGTAATTGAAGTAGCCTCAAGTGTGTGAAAATTGGCTTTTAAGTCTCTGAGCTATGAGCTCTTTAAAAATTGAATCTGTGAAACCACTCTGGCCACATATCCTTTTTTTTTCCCCACCTGTAGACCTGTGAAAGTATTCCTTGTAATTTTTTTTTTTAATTTAACTCACTATAGTACTTTTGATAATACAAAGCAAGTGGTTTCACTAAATGTTGAGATATTAGCCACTGGTTTCCTAAAACATTTCAAAATCCCTCACTTTAAAGCCTTTTCATACCCCTTTCATGCTTAGAGTATCACATCCAATTCTAAAAAGCCAAGATTGCCTTGGCTTTTCTTTGTTTCCTTTGCATGTTAAGGTCATTTAATTCTTGTCTTAGGCCCAAAAGATAAAGGCTGAGTCAGCTCCCGAGGGGCCAGCAGGGGGCGTGCTAAATGCATCTTGGCAGGCCTCTACCTGAGCCACCTTGGAAAGTATGGAGGATCCCCAAACTAAGGGTGCGTACCTGTGAGCCCCACATCTCTGTGTGCCGATCGCCCAAGGGATGGACATTGAAGGAATGATATGCTTTAAATAGCCAGAGGTTGTGGCTTCTAGAATGGGTCTCCCTCCATGGGGCAGCTTTCATGGCTCCATGTCTTTGGAGAGTGATGGTTGGTCCCAGTCAGAAGATTCAGTGCCTCCTCAGATAGCAGAAGGGAGAGTGTTGGCTTGGAGAGGAGCGACTTGGCCTCACAGAGATCCCTGCCTACATCTTGGCCCTGGAGAGGGCATGATGGTGCCAACCAGGACAGCCAGTGGACGTGTCTCCCATCCCCAGCAATATTTTCTCTTGGGTTTGACAACTATTGACTTAAACCCCAGGACTCTGTGTCAGTAGCACCTCTCAGGGGGTTTATTTGCTGGCCTTGCCAACATTATTGCCTCAGAGGTTCTCAGATGAAGAAAAGCAAATGTTTAATCCCTGTATGTGTTTTTACCTGAAGAAAATGCAAACGGAAGAAAAGAGGCAGCTGTGCTTTTCACTTCAATGTGCTTAATCTGATTTTAAGTGTGCACCATGTTATTCATCAGAAAGTTCCTAGTGGGTCTGGAGAGCTGAGTTCCTGCTGGGAGGGTCGTCTTGCCAAGCTGGGAGGGTTGTGTCTCAAGGCTTGGATGACCATCAGCGTTTCTAGTTATGGTGACTTCCTTGGGTTCCTTGTAGAGCCCAGATGCTGAAGGGAGAGATAATACCTTGAAGGGAATAGATCTTTACTGGACACCTATCCAAATGCTATGACTGGATAATTCTTTATACTTCTTATTCTGTCAAAATGCTTGTAGAATTGAACTGTTGATTTTACAGAGGTAAAAGGAAAAAGTCTTCCAGCTTTGTGCTTCTCTTGGAGCACTTTAAATGGCTACAGGGGAAATGCCACTCAATTAAAGACAGGTGGCACCTGATCCTTTTGGAAGCTGTCCATCCCTGAGGATGACCACAGGATATCCTACTCAAGAGGGAATCCTGAGATCCACAGGCTTTTAAAAGGAAGCAAAACGTGCTGGTTCCTTTTTATGGTATATCTAATTTGAAAATATTTTACCCTTGGAAACTTGGAAGCAGAGTTTCATTTGCCCTTGATAGACTGCTGCATCCCCTGAGCAGTCTGTGTGTCTGACCAAGAAGAAGATAACTTTAACACATATGTGACAGAGCCAGTCAGGGAGAAGCTGCCCTCTCGTTTTGGGGATGAAGCTCCTTGCCATTCATAGTAACAGAATGAGTACATGAGTTGAAAACAAGTCATTAAAATTGTGAAAATGAGAGGTTGATGCTTCCATTTTTACCTACCCAGTTGTGGAGGTGTGTTTAGCTGGCTGGTTTACACATGGTATTTCTTTTGGAGCTGGGAATGTATGGACTATGGTTAAGGCAGGGATTAGGAGAGAGTAGACCTTACTTTTCCTTCTGCATTAGCCACAACCTGCCACCCTGAATGAGGCATGGCCCTGTCATGCTCTGCTGCTGCTAAGTTGCTTTAGTCGTGTCCGACTCTGTGCGACCCCATAGACGGCAGCCCACTAGGCTCCTTTGTCCCTGGGATTCTCCAGGCAAGAATACTGGAGTGGGTTGCCATTTCCTTCTCCAATGCATGAAAGTGAAAAGTGAAAGTGAAGTCACTCAGCCATGCCTGACTCTTAGCGACCCCATGGACTGCAGCCTGCCAGGCTCCCTCATCCATGGGATTTTCCAGGCAAGAGTACTGGAGTGGGGTGCCATTGCCTTCTTTGTGTCATGCTCTAGGCCACTCATAAGAAAAGGAGAAAGTTAACCTCCCATGTCTCCAAGGCCTTATCTAGTAAAGCTGCAGGATTCCACAAACCCCTAGTGCTTGCTATTAGATTTCTGCTATCCACTATCTGACATTCTAAGAAGTCAAATGTACCTTCATGCCAATGCAAGTTCTAAATACATCTCTCTTGCACATAGGGATAAAATAAACTCATTTTCTGGGTTTAAAGGATCTCACCTTTCTCCTTGCAAGGAAATATTTTTTGTTTGAGCTTTGTTTATCCTTCCATAGTTTTCCTTATAAATCTGATGGATATTTGATGTCTGAGTGAATATGCATACATAAAATGCAGTATAACTTTTACGAAATACAAAGAGATACGTCTGAAGTTCTTTTTCTTTTCTGCTCAGTGTTTCATTCAATTGTTTTATTAGATTAGCCGTTTCTCATGATGCTAGGGATGGATGTGAATGGACCACTCACCCTCCTTGAGATTCAGTCTCTCAGTTGCTGAGATGAGTGTAGGAGCAGATGTCCTGGTGTTGCCCCTGCCAACTTGAGCCTTGCTACTGCTATGAAGGCCCCAACTTCTGCTGCCCCTGAAGCTGACACATCCATGGCTTACTCAGATCATCTCTGTGGTTCCATATTAGAAGTTGCCTATGATGTGGGGCTCCCCAGATATTAGAGTATGCTCAGGGCTGGCCTGGCAGGACTGTGGAAGAGACCCCACGATGGACCACATCCTGGGATGTGGTGTGCCTCCTTCCAAGAAGGGCACCCTAACCCTCAACACTGAGTCAGTACCCTTTCATCTTGGGGGTCCAAAGACGATGGTTCCAATTCATTTCCCCACACTTCTTGTAATGATGATTTGAAGCTTTGGGAATATGTATATTATCAAAATATGAGGCAACACATTTGCATGTGTAATTTTTCATGAATTAAAAGGAATTGTCTAGCATCCAATATATATATTGTTCACTTTTTCTTTTTATTTGTTAATTGAAATATAGTTAATTTACAATGTTAATTACTGCTGTACAGCAAAGTGATTCAATTATATATATACATATACATACTATATACACATTCTTTTTTATATTCTTTTTCCATTATGGTTTATCATAGGATATTTAATATGGTTCCCTCTGCTGTACAATAGGACTTTATTGTTTATCCAGTCTATATATAATGGTTTGCATCTGTTACCTTCTGCCTCCCAACTCATTCATCACCCGACCCCCTTCTGCTTGGCAGCCATTAGTCCGTTCTCTATTTCTGTGATTCCATTTCTGTTTCATAGAGAGGTTCATTTGTATCATATCTTAGATTCCATATAAGTGATATCATATGGTATTTGTCTTTGTCTTTCTGACTGACTTTACTTAGTATGATAATCTCGAGTTGTACACCTTTTCTTCTTAAAATGGAGTATGTTTTGTCAGTCTTTTAAATAATATCATGCTATCTCTTGAGTCATCCCTGAATAGAAAAAAAGATGGACGAGTTGCCAGCTGACTTGGACAATGTGACAAGCTGTGTGACCTTGGGCACAGTCCCAAGTGGCCCCCCAAGAGGAGAATCTCTTCTCTGGTTTTGTGTGGTTTGGGGGAGAAGCAGATGAGAGAGTGGGCAGTGAGTCCTTCAGTCCTAAACAGATCAATCATTCCAAGAAAAGGAAGTAGGAGGCAGTGTGCCCATCTCATTTACCACGAGCCCATTGCTCTCCCTTGTCAGTGTTGTCAATTAATGGATTTAACAGTTTACACTTGTAACTCAAGTCCTAGCTTCAATGAACTTGCTTTTAACTTTTTAAAGAGAAAGAAGGAGGCATGGGTAAGAAGAATGGAGAACCTTCTTTGTCTTAGTGATTCTTGTCGTTTGTCTGGAATTGCCAGCCAGTTCTGTTAAAAGAGGCTAAAGGAAGTTCCTCCAAGTCAGGTAGACTACAGACCCCCTGAGAGTTGGGCTGCATCTCCTACCTCTAGCAGGTCCCTCGGTCTCATCAGATGGATTCTTAGAGAACAAACACACTTTCTTACTCTTGGAGTTGATGGAAGATTAGCCTTTTACATGGACAACTTGTGGGTAGAAAGAGAGGAAGGAGAAAAGAGATGGGGTCCTGCTAGTCCCAGGGATGGGGGAGCCTGGTGGGCTACTATCTATGGGGTCACACAGAGTTGGACATGACTGAAGCGACCTAGCAGCAGCAGTCCCATGTCTGTGAGGGGCAGTAACCATGGCCTGAGGCCCCACCAGCATGGGTGGTCTTAGCATTTACCCTTGGGGAAAGTGTGTGGCTAAGCTCTGTGTCTGCACTGCTCTCCTCACCCTGAAAGAGCCCCTTGGCAGGGCCGGCTGCTGTTCTTGGAGCAGGTATCTGGCCTCTGAGACCAAGGGGCATCCTCTTGTCTTTGGTGTTAAATATGGTACAGGGCAGAGAAGTCTCTGTAGCTTCTGAGGGACAACGCAGGCCCCCGTGGGAGGAAGTGGCTTTTTTGCAAGCCCTGTCACTTGCTAGGTCACGTGAAAGCTCTGTGGCTGTTTCACTTGGCACTGTGGCTGCATAATTATTGGTAGGCAAATTGAAAGGCCACACTGGATCTCTTGGGAGCCTGTGGCTTGACTTGTAGGAATGGGTTGCACTTCGTGTCCACATCTCTTGATTATTTCATTTGTAAAGTCTGTCTGGTCTGAGGTGCCAACTGTGAACTAGGCCCTCAGGGCCCCCTGGTTCAAAGTGGCTGGCAGACTGGCTTGTCAGGCCTGGCATGAGTGGGCAACCTCTATCTCCCCTGGGTCATCTTCCCACACTGCCCATGACTGACAGCATTTCCTAAGGTTTCTTCCACCCAACTCCACTTATCCCACGAACAGTCTGGAGGGCCCCGTGTTCAGAAAGACATTGTCACATAGGGTACATAAGGCTTCTGGGGTTTGAGAGGGGTGATACAGGCAAGAAATTCCACTGCTTCAAGTTAGAGGTTTGTTAGAAGACTGCTGTGCTGCTGCATTTAAATTAGGAGATCCTGTGGAGGTTGCAAACACCACAGTAAAGCAAAGCACATGACGTTTTTTGGTTCCCAGTGCCTATAAAAGTTACATTCACACCACCATCCTGTCGTCTATTAAGTGTACAATAGCATTATGTCTAAATATATATATTTGTATATATACCCCTTAATTTAAAAATACTCTATGGCTAAAAAAATGCAAGCTATCATCTGACAATACAAGGTTGCCACAAACCTTTAGTTTGTTAAAAACAAAAATGCAGTATCTATGAAGTGCAGTCAAACGAAGCAATGAAAGGAGGTCTCCCTGTACTAGGCTGTGGAGTGACTGGAGGGCCAGGTGGGAAGCATGGCCATGGAGGAGAGTCTGTGTGTGGCCCCTGCAGGTCAAGGCCAGGCCTGCTGGGGGAGACTCCCAGCCTCTGGACCAGGCCCCCACCTTGGGCATCTCTCTAGGCCTCTGTTTCACAGGTGAGGTGGAGACAGGTAGCTGTTTGACCTCGGATACCTCATTCAAGTTCATATTCTGTGCCCAGAAATCCCCTCCTTCTCTCCTAGTGCTGACTAATCAGAGGAAAGAAAGGCCCACTCACTGCTGGGAGAGAACAGCTAGGGAAAATCAGGTGTCTCTTGGAATGTTTGTATCGGTTCCTCATGCTGAGGAGAATACAGAGCATTTGAAGAATTTATAGTTAGAAGTGGGCTGTGTGGTCAGCATCCCTCCTTCTGACTGTGAGGCTCCGAGGAGAAGGCTGTGCCCCAGCCTGTTCAGAACAGGCTCTCCATGTGTGTTTATGAAATGTATTCACTAGTCCTATGGGACTTAAACTTAGAAATTTAATTATTCTTTCTAGAATCGTTTAGCTCCCATGAGTTCAAAAGTGTTAGAGTTGAGAATGCGGCTGATGTCAAATTTGATACATTTTCAAACTTGAGCCCCCCAGTTTGGCAGTGAGCAAAGATACAAGCAGCAAACTATTTACCGATTCACCATGATGTGGCACACTGCAGAGTGTCATTCTCTGCGGAGGTATAGTTCTATCTTTTCCATATGTGTGTCACAGACACTGTATGCAGTCTTAGGGAATATTAGCTACATCTATTTGATTAGGAAAATAATTGCATTCCTGATTTCTTTTAAAATTGGAATATAATTGCCGTACAATGTTGTGTTAGTTTGCACTCCAGATTTTGAAAAACCCTCCTCCCCACCTCCCTTCACTTGTCTGGGGTACGGAGGGCCTTAAAGAAAGGAGCAGTCTGCATCATCCATGCAGCTCAGCCTGGGGAGTGGGTGAGACCTCAAAGTTAGTACTTCCTCTGGTACTCCCTCCACATACTGACACATGTTCTGCCCTCTCTGGCCCCCTGAGCAGCACTGCCTTCTTGCTCCCTGCCACACCTCTCTCCTTGGCTTGTCTCCCTGCTCTGGGGAGCCTCCAGGGGGCTGCTGGTGCCCCCAGACCTCGCCCCTGAGCAAGATTCCGTACTACCCACCTCCTTTTTATTTCAGTTTGGCAAAAGGATAAGATCTATCCAACTTCCTGTAACAGAACCATGACACCATAATGGACAGGTTTGTCTCCATGATATTGAGTGGGAAAATGATGCTTTCTGGATAAAGTATGCTAGGATTTTTTTTTTCTTTTAAGTATTGATAAGACTTCTCTGTCACTGTCCTCTGTTGGTGTTCTCTTGCCTGCAAAAGTTGTCCAAGAAGGAACCACCGTACTCATGATGATAAAGTGGAGGTTCATGATTCAACACTGTAGCCTTAGTGTGAAACAGCCCTTTATGAGAGTGGAAGGTCAGTGGTCCTCCCCTCCCTTCCCATACCCTGAGTGAGGCCAGGCATGGGGCCCTGAGGATGGGCATTAATTACTGAGAACAGGCTTGTGATTAAGTAGTAACCCCTGCAGTAAGATGATGCCCAGAGCACTAGAAAGTCTAGTGTTTGAGAGTGTTTCTGGTGGCTCAGATGGTAAAAAATCTGCCTACAATGCTGGAGACCTGGGTTCAATCCCTGGGTCAGGAAGATCCCCTGGAGAAGGGAACAGCTCCCCACTCCAGTATTCTGGCCTGTGGAATTCCATGGACAAAGGAGGCTGGCAGGCTACAATCCATGGGGTCACAAAGAATCGGACATGACTTAGCTACTTTGACTTCCTTTTCACTTGGAGCAGTCTGGAGACCAGACCCTTCCCCTGCCAGCCCCCAAATGTACATTCTTCCCTTAAACTAACCCTAACAGAGAGGAGAAGAAGCAGAGACATTTTCCGATCAGGAGAGGGTATTGGCCATCCACTCCCTGTCATGATGAAACAACCTGTCTAAATGCATAGCACTGCCAAGCCTGCAGCAGGGAGGACTGGGTTCCTCATGTTCCTCCCACCAGTTCCTTGTGTTGCCCAAGAGATGGGCAGTGACATTTTGTCCCGGGTTCCTGGTGGCCTCTGTGGACCAGTGGGCAAAGGCATGAGAAAGCACCTTTGACATAGACGGCTGGGTGTGCCAACAGCAGACTTCCTCTGAGGGTCCTGGGAACTGGCCTGGGCTGAGCATGAGTGACACAAGGGAAAATGGGGCATGCATGATCACTGGGCAGCTATCAGGCTGGAGGGGAGGTCACACCTGAGGCATCATGTCAGCGGAGCTCAGCCAGGCGGGAGCCATGCTCCTCCATGATGGATGAGTCGGGTGGGGGCCTCTGGGCCCAAGCACTTTCTCAAGGGAGGCAGAGCTCTTCACAAGCCCAGGTTGGGTTTCTTCATCTAGACATGAGAGTGAATTTTGTAAATTGTTTAAGACTGTGGCTCATACAGTAAAGAATCTGCCTGCAGTACAGGAGATCTAAGTTCAGTCCCTGGATTGGGGAGGTCTCTTGGAGAAGGGAATGGCAACTCACTTCTTGACTGGAAAATTCCATGGACAGAAGAGCCTGGTGGGCTACAGTCCATGGTGTTGCAGAGTCGGACACAACTAAGCCACTAACACTTAAGCACTTACACAAATGTAAGAAACTGTTCTGAGGGTTTTTTTTTTTAAATTGTTGTTATTGTTACTTTTCAGAAACAGAAATAAAAACCTGAAATGTAGAAATAACCTAAGTCATTTGGAGACAGGTAAAATTTTGTGTGAAGGTATTAGGTGGCTCCTAGTGGTTCACAGAGGAGAATGGCCCCTGGGCATCTGCTTCAGGCCCAGCAGGCTAGAGTTAGACCCACAGGCTGCACGCAGGCAGAGCTCAGCTGAGATCAGGCTGTGGGACTTTTCTGTGGGACCCAGCAGGCATGAGGCTGCATGCCCATTCCCTGGTGCTGTGCCACTTCCTCCCCAGGGCTTGTGTTTGCCCCAGTTCCCTGAGTGTTTCCAAGTACTTGACTCTGGCTAGCTGGTGAGTGTCTGCTGGATGCCCCCCCGTGCTCAGGGCACTGAGTGGAGTGGATCCAGATCAGATCCCTCCTCTGACCACCCTATGGTTTTGCACTTGCTCTGTCCAGCCACTCCCATGGGGTCCTCTGTCCCCAGCATACTGCTTTTCAGAGAGTCCACAGAGGAGGTTGTGGGTACCCAAGTGACACTCAGAGCCTGAGTGTCCAGGCCAGTGGGGTGGGAGACTGCCATTCCTGGGTCCCCTGTGGGCAGGGGTATAGGAGAGGCTCTACTTTGGGGTCAGGCACACTGGGCTCCATTTCTATGTGCTGTCTCCTGCTGTGAGTTCCTGGCTGGGACAGGTTGTCTCCCAGCCTCCGCGTCCTGCCAGGTGACAGCAGACCCAGGGGTATCCGTCAGCTCTCTGCAGCTTCTCTCCAAGCTCCTCTCTGTCCAGGATGGAGTCCTAACCAACTGGGCATTTGTTCCTTTCCAGCAGAGTTGGGAAGAGACCTAGCCCATCACTGGGGACCCTGGCGACCTTGGGAAGGGGTCTCATTACTCTGAGTTCCCATTTACACATCTGGAAAAAGGGATGCCCAGGTTCCTTGCTGGGTTATTGTGAGGACCACAGAGGCTGGTGGATAGGTGTTTGTGTCAAGATCAAAGAGAGATCACCCTGGAAACAGAAGGGAGAAGCAATCCTCTGGGAGCTCCAGAGTGAGTCCCACAAGCACCATCTTCCTGAGTTGGTGGGATGCTCCAGGACACAGAACAACCTGGAGTAGGACAGGGTAGTCTAGACCCTTTGGGCATTCATAAGAATTCACTTTGCATTTTCCTTTCCAAGGAACAAACTGGAGGATCCTTCAAACCTTTGTCCAGTGTGCGTCATCGACATTCATTTTTCAATGGATTATTAATAATTTAGTTGACATCCGGGGGAACCTATTTGACTGCACTTTGCTCTTGGTGTTTTGAGCATAAACCATTTGTCTTGGAGAAACTGTTTGTAAAACACATCTATACAAAATACTGAAATCTAGAAAACAAAACTAATACAGATCTTGGCACATCCTATCCCCAGCCCTACAGAAAGGCAGGAGAACAGGTTATTACTCCATGGAAATAGAAAGCATACTAGCTGTTACCCTTTCTCCTTTGCTCATTCAATTTGGTTAAAAAATGAGAAGGCTTGTATTTACACAAGCTAACAGAATTCAAACAAAACAAGAGTATATAGTAAAATGTGAGTCACTTTCTTATGCCAGGCCCAGTCCCTCTCTCAACAGGCACTGTTAATTGCTCCTGTGTATCTTTCCGAAAAAATTCTGTGGATGCTCAAGTAGTATTTTTTTTTCCATATTTAAACACATGGGAGCATATAGTGTCCATTTTTCTGTAGTTTCCCTTTTTCTCACTTAATCATGTTGGAGATTATTACATTTTTAGTCTTTTGGCCTATATAAAATGTACCCATCTAAATTTAATTTAATTTAATAATGATGCATTTGCTGAATTTAAGCTCAGTGTCTTCCATCTTGGAGTTCCCAGCATGTCCCTTCCTGGGCTGGTGGGCCAGCCTGTAGTAACGCCATAGTCCTAGAGTATGCAGTGGCCGGCCCATCACAGGGCTTCTCTCTTCTGTTTCCAGGGTGATCTCTCTCTGATCTTGACACTAGCACCTGTCCACCAGCCTCTGTGGTCCTCACAACAACCCAGCGAGGTACCTGGGCTGGCCCTTGAGCAGGAAGGAGTGCCCCTCTATCCACACCCTGCCATGTGGGTTAGGCGGGTACTCAGAAAGAATAATTAACTAAGGAGAAGCTTAGTCTCCATTCAGCCCCTGTAAAGTTAGGGGAAAATTCTGAAATGTGTTTGCCAGCTGCCATGAGTGGTATCAGCTCCGCTCTGCTCTGAAAGCTGACTGAAGTGTGTGTCCCGCCTTCTTTCCTCACCCTCCCGTTCCTCCTGTCTCATTATTCATGTTTCCATTCCTTCCATGGTCCAGACACATACTATTTGCCCTCTCATGGGTAACCTCAGTTTCCGGTTACCTGGTCTTTGTGCTGTGTTTAGATGGATTCCAGGATCACACAGTACTGGTCCTTTATTAGTAATTCTAGAGGAATTGTCAGGGCCTTTCTTTCAATTCCTCTTTCAGTTGGAGTTCATTGTAGAGTTTGTGGATTGTGATCCCCCACTGTCTTCTTAAATGGCTCATGACCCTCAGTGGAGAATTTTTGCAAGCTCTAAAATACCTCTTGCATGAGTGTAAAACTCTTGAGTCCCACCTTCCCTTTAAAACTTTATAGAAATATTTCTGTCTTTTAGCATTGAGGATTATTGTTAAGATATTTGAGCTCAGCCGACTTCTGCCTGGATGTTCATATGATTCTTTTGATTCATTAACTTCTCCAGGCTATTTCTGTACGTTCATCTTTCTGTATCACTTTTTTAAAAAAAACTGTGCATATATATCCCATCATCTGACAGAGACAAGTCACTTTATCTGTGTGGTGTTTTTTCTGTGTCTTATGTCATTTCTTTGAGAACCTCAGTATTTCACATACTTTGCCATTTCATTTGCTTGTGTCTTTGCTTGGTTGGTTGTGTTTATTCTATTTTTTAATGGCTTCTAATGTGCTCATCATTCCTACCACATTTATTTTCTTTTTCTCCATTTCTTTCCCAAGATCTTGTCTTTCTGTTGGTTAATAATAATTTCTTCTTTGATTTTTAAAAATCTTTTTAGTAGAGTACAGTCGGCAAGATAAAGGCCCCTAAAAGATATCAATATCCCAATCTCCAGAATCTGTGAATATATTGGGAGAAATGGAATTGGAAAAGTAAAATTGAATATGGAGTGAAGGTTGCTAACTGCCTGACTTCAAAGTAGTGGGATTATCCTGGGTTATCCTAAGTGGGCCCAGTGTAGTTAGAGGGTACGTGAAAGGGGAAGATGGAGGACCAGAGAGCCGTCAGCACAAGAAAGACCAGGCCTGATATTGTTGGCCACAGGAAGCCGTGACCCAATGCATGTGTTTGGCCTCCAGACTAGATACAGCAAGGGAAACAGGGCTTCCTGCAGTGGCTGGAGTCATGACCCCCCAATGATGTTCATGTCCCAACCTCCAGAACCTGGGAATATGTTCATTTATTTGGAAAAGGAGACTTTGCAGATGTAATTAAATTAAGAATCTTGAGTTGGGGAGATTGGCCTGATTTTTCCAGGTGGACCTGAGTAACCCCAAAAGAGGCAGGAGGAGCAAAGTCAGAGCAGACCTGAAGATGGACTCAGAGCTCAGGGATGCAGTTTCTGGAAGGGGAACACCAGCCAAGGAATGGGAACAGCCCCTGGACACTGTGCAAGGTAGGGCACCTTCTCCCCTGAGCCTCCAGAGAGAACACTGTCCTGCAATACCTTGGCTTTAGCCCAGTGAGACCCATTTCAGACGCCTGATCTCTAGAACTGTAGGATGATATGTTGCTCTTGTTTTAAGTCAGCAGATTTGTAGATTTGTTGTGATTTGTTTCAGCAGTAACAGGAAACTCACAGAGACTGTAGGGGAGTATGTTACTAAAAAAGTTCTTTACCTCTTTCCTTAGGAGGCTTTCCTCTGGGCCTACAAATGCTTACCCCCCTCCTCCACTCCATTTCTAAGCCTGATTCCTGAATTGGTTACTTTGTGACTTTAGTGAGTGCATTTTTGAAGAACGGGGTAGGGTTGCACTTCATTTCAAGTTTATAGTCTGGAATGCAAGAGTACACTCTTCAAGTGTATTTCTTTTGCCCAGTTAGGAGCTGTGTTCCCCAGTTCTTCATGAATAAATTGGGTGTTGCTCCTAGCAGGCTTCAGTGTCACGTATTTGGTACCTGCCTCTGCCTCTATCCGAGGCCGAATCCACAGGCCACAGTCTGCTCAGTGGTTCTGCGCCCATGTCCACATGAGCCTTTGCAAGCTGCCATGGCAAGGTCTTTATCTCCCCGGGGGTCAGGAGTGGGCTCTGGCTTGCTGTGTCTCTTCCTGATTGCATTGGTCTGGTCCACCCAGAGATTTGTGCACTCTGCTCTTGTCTGTTTTCTAGATTTGTCAAAAGTGAAGTATATTTCTCTTTCCAATTCTCTGTCTCCCTTTTCATTGTTTTGAGGGCTTTCAGAGAAAGTATGGAGGAGTAAACCATTCACTGGAAACTGCTTTCTGGTGAGTGCAGGTATAGATGCTGAGGGATTTTACTCATCATCTTTGGGGAGCTCCTTGTGCTTTGAGAGAGAGAAATGGGCCACCGTTTCTCTTGGGGTCTGGGCATTGTTGAGTATTTGTGGCTTTGGGATTCCTTTTCTAAGATTTTTTTGTTTTACTCCAGAATGCTTTTTGTATAAAAGCCCTTCCATTAGATTAGACAAGCTATTTATAAAAGATTTGACCTCCCATGCTAGCAGCCTGGGAGAAGGTGGCAGATACGTGCCACACCGGACCTCTGCCCCAAGGCTTCCCTACCTCTGAGGCCAGATCCTGCCCCTGCCATGCCCAGCAGTCTTGGACTCACTTCCTGTGTCTCCGAAATCTGTGTGGCTTTTTGTATGTTAATCAATAAAGTCTGAATGAACACTTGCTGCTTTAATCACTAATGAATATTAAATTAATGCTGTAATCCCTAAGCAGTAGAATAGCTTCCAGTGATTGCCATGTGTTTATCTGACATTATCTGGTTTAAATCTCACAGCCATCCTGTGAGGCAGGTGTCACTGTTTAGCCTCATTTGGCCGTTAAGCCAGGTTGGCGTGCCTGGAGATGCCATTTGTCTGTCTTACGAAGCCCAGGCTGCCTTCACAAAGGCTAGACCTGGTCCTTGACACCCAGGAAGTGTGTACTTACTTTGTTCGGTTGAGTTGAAGCTTATGAACGATGAACATCTTTCATTCTTTTCCAAGTTCTTTGTGTGTGCAGATCTGTTGGCCCCAAATATGTTTGGAACAGCTTGCTTGTAGTGATCGAAGATTCATGTGTTTTAAATATTGAATTTTAGATAGTTATGTGTTAGCAACCTTCAGTTGTGCAGTGTTTCTCTGTCATTCAAAACCATGGCCACTTAAAGGTAGGAAGCCCTAAATTCTGAGGAATGAGAATTCATGAGGCTTTTGCTCTAGCCAGACCCGTTTTGGGCTGTCCTGTGCACACACAGCCCCTCTAGTTTGTCATCCCTGGGGTGACAAACTAGTTTGCCAGCCAATCAGTGTACAAGGAGGAGAGTGCCCACACTGTCTCTCTCCAGTTACTGGGAGAGAAGTCCACTGTGCAGTAAAGAGAGTAAACTGATAAATAAAAAGTAAAAAGATAGTAAACTAGAATCTCTAATTTTTTTTTTTTGCCTGCCTTCCATTTTGTAGGGTCCATAGCGTTGTATGGGGAAGAGTGACTGGTGGGGTATGGCTCAGAGAGGCCTACCAGGTCAAGCCTGGCATCCCTCTAGACAGATGGTCAGCAGCACCCGAGACTCAGGTGAAATGATCACTGTGCTGTTGCCAATGTGGTGGAAGGACAGAGTGTACCTGGTATTTGAGAAAGACCATGTCCTTGGGTTCCCTGTACAACCAGAATGTGTGAGACTGAGAGAACATAGCCCTATAGCCTTCCTGAAGCTTCTTTGGACACCTGGGATGTTGAGAGAATGAACTTCCTCCTGCCCGCTCCTCTGGGCCTCCCCCGGACATGATTCACGCTCGGATCAGTTCTGTGACATCAGCTTTCAGCTCTTCAAAGATTGCCTGTTACCACTTCCCTCTCTTCCTTCCTCTCCCAGCTTGTCATTTATTAGTCTGTGGGCTTCCCACGTGGCACAGTGGTAATGAATCCACCTGCCAGTGCAGGAGATGCAGGAGACAAGGATCTGGATTGGGAAGATCCCCTGGAGTAGGAAATGGCAACCCACTCCAGTGTTCTTGCCTGGAAAATTCCACGGACAGAGGAGCATGGCAGGCTACATGCAGGTCATAGAAAAGCTGGACATGGCTGAGCGACTGAGCATGCACATTTGTTCTGTTATCCTGATTTTTCACCAGTTCTCTTTCAATTCGCCTTCATTTAGCCCCCTGCAGTGCATTCTGGACACTTTCCTTGGTGTTGCCTTCCACTTGGCTAGTCTGCCCTCTACCTGATCCACATCAAATCTACTGTAAAGAGCAGTCACTTGGTTTTAAGTTTCTGTGATTGTGTTATTCATTTCCATAAATTTTCTTAATTTCCCATCTTCTTGTCTTTTTAAGAGATATCATATTATTTACTTAGGGTTTTGATCACTTTAAGAAGTACTTGCATCTGTCATTTAAAACTGTATGTTATGGTCTCTGAGTAATGATTTGTTATCTGAACTTCATGATGGTGGTGAGCTGGGAGTTTTTGTCTGGTGTTACTGTTTGCTGGGCCTACTGGCCCTGTTCTTGGGGAATTGCTCCCCCCAGAGACTTGTCTCTCCTCACTTGATTACAGCCTCGTCTTTGCTTGGTGCCAGGGTGGGTGCATCTGGCCAGTGAGATTGTATTTGCTTCTGTTAGGTCCACAAGGGGCTGTGAGTCCAGGGTCCCCTTGCGTGTCAGCTCCCTGGGTTGGTGGTTTTGGAAATGGTGGCTGTCTGACGTGAGCACCCACTGAGACTTTGCCCCTCATCTGTTTGTCATGTGGCCTGCAGGGAAGGCTGTGGCAGTGCTATGTCTGTGGCCAGGATGCAGTCAGTGGGAGGTCAGGACTGAATTGGCCATAAGACACAGCTCCTGTGTGCCTGTTGAAAGGGTGGCTAACTCTGAAGTTGGGACCAACTTGGGGAGTAGAGCTACTCAATGACAGGGCAGTGGTGAGTATGTATGTTTGTGTGCCAAGGCCTGGGAATGCCTCGAGTGGTTTCCTGACAGTGCCCTGTGGTGGTAGGAGGCCCTGTTGGCTGTAGAGACAAAGGACTGGCAGGCCCTTCCCAGCTAAGCATACTGCAATTTCCGGAGGCTTGCTTGCTTCTTTTTATCAAATCAACAAGTTTAAAGGCAAAGCTTTGGATGTAGAAGAGCACAGGATACCCCAGGAATAAGTGCCAGGTCAGTACAGGGAAAGGAGGAAGGCAGTCCGTACTCTCTGCTGGAATATTCTTGAGCCTGTTACGTGGATGCTGTCTGAGGTTTCAGCTGTAGAAAACTTGAAGAGAAGAAGAGCGCAAAGCATTTTAGAGTATTGCCTACAGCTAGGGCAGTGGCACCCCACTCCAGTACTGTTGTCTGGAAAATCCCATGGACAGAGGAGTCTCATAGGCTGCAGTCCATGGGGTCGCTAAAAGTCGGACACAACGGAGCGACTTCACTTTCACTTTTCACTTTCATGCATTGGAGAAGGAAATGGCAACCCACTCCAGTGTTCTTGCCTGGAGAATCCCAGGGACAGAGGAGCCTGGTGGGCTTCCATCTATGGGGTCGCACAGAGTCAGACACGACTGAGTGACTTAGCAGCAGCAGCAGCAGCAGCAGGGAGCCACTACTTGAAAGTTCAAGCTTAGACACTCCCTCTAAACGGACTGGTCCAGCCTGCACCCTCGCCCCGGGTACACCACGGTTCATGGATCTCTTGCCACATCTTGGCTGCTGGCTTCCCCGCCCATCCCTGGATGCAGAGCCCTTCCAGTGCTAACCCCTGCGTCTCCCATGACACCTTTATGGTTTCCCCACTTATGGAAGCCCTGCTCTGTGTCACAGGGTGTGTGCTCTCCCAGGAGCATGAAGGGCGGGCTGCAGCTCTTTGCGTGTTGGTGCACCCATGAGATACCTTCTTATGGTGACCAGGCCATGACATTGGAAAAGCTCATTAAAGTTCCAAAAGAAGGGAACACTTAACTGTGTTGCAAGTCCTTGTACCCTTAGTGCCCCCTGTAAAGCCTTGCAGTACCCACCTGCCCGCCTGAACCTGTGCACACTGAGGTAACTTTGTTGCTTCCCAGGAGTGTAGTACTCATTACCATGTCACTGTGGCCTGGGTCTTCACAAAGAGCACCTTCTTCTGGTCGTAAAGGGTGGGACCACGGTTAGTTGTACTCAGTGGAGGAGAGCTCCTGTCACGCTCTGACGTGCTCCCATACCCTTCATTCATTCCCATCGTCTGCTCTGTGGTGTGCTAGTGTGCACTGCTTTCCTGCTGTGGACGCTGTTCTCCTGCACGTAGGGAACCAGGCAGCATTGTCTCAGGAGTACAAGGCTTCAGTCACCTCTACAGTCGGCCCTTTGTATCCATGGGTCCTGCATGCATGCGTTCAATCCACCACAATCAATGATGTTCTAAGAACTATTCCATAAAGTTCCAGAAAGCAAAACTTGAATTAACTGTACTTTGGCAAGTATTTACATAGCATTTACATCGTAATAAGCATTATAAGTAATCAAAGGGTGATTTAAAGTGTAAGGAAGGATGTATAGTGAGGTATATGCAAATATATCATTTTACATAAGGGACTTGAGCATCTGTGGATTTGGTGTGCTCAGGGGTCCTGGAACCAACCTCCCATGGATACTGAGGGATGTCTATATTTGCTTCTGGAAGGTTTGAATCAGTTGTGCTTTTATATAAAATATCTCCAGATGTTCCTGTTACATCTTGAACTTCCTCTGCAGTCTGACCACTGCTGCTGCCCTGACACACAGGGCTCATTCAGTCCAACCCGGTCCACTCAAAGGGATGGCAGACCTACTGGGCATCCGTCTTCCTCGTTATAGTTTAGGGGAAGGGCAGGGAGGACTCTGTGGTGTCCCCCACAGTCCAAGAGTGGTAGGACATTTTATTAACTGTCTCGGCATTTAATTTTTTGCAAAATTATGCTGCCCTTGACTTTGTGTCATCTCATTCATTCAGCAGACATTTTGTCTAAACATTTTCTTCCTCCTAAAAGTAAACAATAGCCTTTGGAAAAAATACTCAATGGAAAGGAAGTAATCATGTGCAAAGAATGTTTCCTCCGGTTTTATTTTCCTCTTTACCTGGCATTACTTCTTGAGCTTTTCCCACATTACTGAATAGCCTTAAACTGAGGTCCCCATGGCCACATGGTGCTGAGTGGGCTGAACGTGCTATAGTCAGTGAGTGATCATGGACTGTAGGCTCCGGAGAGCTAGGCAGGCAGCCCCGCCTGGCACGTGCTCCAGGTCAGACAATGGGTCATCCAGTGCAGCGTGTTGGGTCACTACACATGGGAGAGCCTGTTATTCCTGATGCCGCTGCCAGAGCTCTCCTTTCAGTCCTGATCAGGGGCCCCTGAGGTAATTTTACTCTGGTCTCTGTCACACACCATCATTCCAGCTTTCTGAACTTAGCAACTGTCCCCAAGAAGTTTACGATTCCACATCCTTCCTCTACAAGCCACCAAAAGGACATTTGGGGCGGTAGACAGAACAGTAGCCACTCTTGGACCAGCAGAAGGAATGCAGCACCAGGAGAGGTTGTGTGGCTCAGATTCCAGAATTTGGGATTCTTGGGCATCTGAATTGGGGAATGTGGAGAATTCAGGCACCTGCTAATGACAGGAGAGGCCCAGGAGGCAGGAGCTGGAGAGAGGCTGGGGGACAGCAACCAGCAGTGGGTGGGCCTCTGGGAGAGTGGACCAGAGCAGCAGGCTGTAGGGGCAGGAGGCTGGAGACCCAGTCCTGCAGCGGGTGGAACCAGCGTCAGCAGAGAGGAGCAGGAGGAAGCAGCCTGGATCCCACGTTCCCGGGGCTGGGCCGCTG
>SJXQ01009397.1:850818-968762 GCA_006408695.1 Aepyceros melampus
AGAGACACCAGTGTGCCCCAAGGGTCTGCTGGCCTCTGTTTGCTATAGGCAGAGTGCTGGCCTCTCCGCCCCCACAGGCCCTTCTTCACTGTGTGTAGGACCAGGCTAGAGCCTGGGGTCCTGGCACATCAGTGTGGAGAGAAAGGAGGTGCAGTAAGGGAGGGAGTGTCTCTGGAGATACTCGGAGGAACCTGGTGGGCAGAGCATTGGGCAGTCGAGGACCCCCAGGCAGGCCCCATCCCTCACAGTGGGTGTTTGCCTGAGGTCTCAGGATTTACAAAATATGCCAGGCCGATTCTCCTGCTCAACTGGCTCCCCTGGCCGCTGGGGTACATTGTATGGCAAGAACCAGTGTGTGGCCAGCTTCACGAGGGCAGAGGATTGAGAAGGTGGCTGGTGTCCCGGGGGCACACAGGTCCACCTGCCTGTTGGGAAAGCTGGGGCCAAGCACTGGAGGAGAACAGGACGGAACTCCAGGCCTCGTGCCACTTGGTGGCCTCTCCTATTCACCTCCTATTCAATGTACCCCGGCGGCCAGGGGAGCCAGTTGAGCAGGAGAGTTGGCCTGGCATCTTTAATAAATCCTGAGAGCAAGGCCCAGGGTGGCACAAGGTGTGTGTAGATGTCAGGGTGCAGGGGTATGCCATCCAGGGCAGGTGAGGGCATGCCTAGGACCATTCACCGTGGGGAAGGTTAACACATCAAGGATCCTGCTTTGTAAGATTATTATTGTAAAACAAGTAGTATGATGGGAATAGGCAGGTGTTTGGATGGCAAGGAGCTGTCGTATTTGTGGTACCTCTCAGGAGCCCAGCAAGGAGGAGCAGCCTCAGGCCGGCTGCAGAAGGGAGAATGGACGCCGGGCTTGCTGCCGGGAAGCGGTGTCTCCTGGCTCCCCTCTGTGCTGCTCTGTAAGTGATGGCCTCGCCCCTGGCTCACGGGGACAGTGAAGCCATGGGTGGCGCCCTAGACGGCGAGCAGAGCCCAAGCACACCTGCAGGATGTATATAAGTGCTGTGCCCTGGAGCAGGGCAGGCCTTGCCTCAGGCCTCACCTCAGGCCTTGTTCCATGGGGCCCACCTGTCTACCTGCTACTAGCTCTTACCTTTTGTGCAAGGTTGGGAGGGTTAAATTTGGAATTTAATATGTGTTATTTATTTAAAAGTCCTCTCTCTGAGTCCTTAACCTTTGAGGGGCCCTCTGTGGTCTGTGGAACCAGACATTCTGAGTGCCCTTGGGCCGTGTGTCAGGACCAGGGAGACAGGCAGATGCAGCTGTGGAACTGCTTGTGAGTCTTGGTTTTGTTTTCCGTTGCCTTTTGTGCCGCGGTGTGTGGGTGCCTGGGCCACTAGAGCAGCCTCAGCCTGCAGGAGAGAAGGAGAGGCTGTGGAGGAGGCAACGGGGGGATGATCTTCCCCATCGGCGCGGCCTCGGCCCGGGGACCAAGAGAGGGGAGGGCTCAGGTTCTCTGGGAAATTGTGGAAAGATGTTTCCAGATGATGACCAGGGGATAAAGGGTCATTGTTCTCCCTGTTTTCAGATTTCCCATGAGCATGTCCTTGGAGATTTTGCTGGACTTTGCAGAGGAAATTTCACTTGAAAGCTCGAGGGTGTGTTACACTGGCTAGGCAGTCCTCACACAGGCCACATGTTAGCTGGGCCTCTGTGACTCCAGGGCATCCTAGGTGGTCAAAAGTATTTTGGTGCAAGCTCGGAGCTCACCCTGCACGGAACGGAGGTTGTTCCTAGACTGTACATTGTATGTAACAGACGGGCCCCACTAGTCCTTAAACTATTTTGTTTGAGTCACAGGACATAAATAAATAAATAAACAGGCCAGAAAGGATTACTGTGACATGGCCAGGGTTTGTGCATTGTCACTGAGCCCAGGGAAGGCTCGTCTGTGATGCTGCTGCAGATGTTTGCAGGAAACGTGGCCGTCGCCTGCCGTGAGCCTGTCAAGTGGACGTGGTACCCACTTTCATTTTAAGTTGTAAATCTTTTTTCATGTTCTTTTCCAATATGGTTTGTTACAGCATGTTGATGAATGGTAAGATCTTGTTGTTTATCTATCTTATATATATAATAGTATGTATCAGTTAATCCCAAACTCCTAATTTATCCCTCCCTCCCCTCCTCCTTTGGTAACCATAGATTTGTTTTCTATGTCTGTGAGTCTCTCTATTTCATAGATAAGTTCACTTTATCATATATTTTAGATTCCATGTATAAGTGATATCATATGGCATTTGACTTTCAAATTATACATTTTTAAAAGAAGAGCTGGAAACAGAACTGGTGGAAAAAATTCATTAATCTGGTCTCTTTATTTTCGAGGAAACCATTTAAAAAATTCTTGTCACATGGAAGGTGGAAGCTTCCAAGAGAAATCTCCCAGGAGATGGGTGAGATTGGCTTCCGTGTGTCCAGGGCATTTTTCTAGGGCTGTCGGGAGGGCCATCCTGGGGAGGGCGGACAGAACAGGGCGGCCAGGCCCGGTTGGCCTTCCTTTGCACGTTTCCCTCGTTGAGTGAGGACCGAGGTCTGCACAGCTGCGGTGCGGGGCTGGTCACACAGCTGGCAGCATCTCAGCCCTCTCCTGCGGGTACCATGGCATTCATTGCAGTGCATGTTGCACGATCCTTTGGGATCTTGGGGGCAGGTGCTAAAGGTAAACCCATCTTTCAGATTGTGATGAATTGGGGGTTTTCTTCTATTCTACTCTTGCCTCAGTCAGGAGAGACATGCTTTAAATAGGGAAGTGGCAATGTCATTTCCAGGCGCTTTCCCAGCACTAAGTAGGTCAGGGTTTTGTCACAGTTTTGACGAGATCACAGGTGAGTCACTGTAAATTTGGAGAGAGTCACGAATCTTGTCAGAATACAGAGTGCACTTGCAATCTGGTTCAATGGTCTTAATTCCTGGCCTGTGGAGAGTCCTCTCGCTCCCCACTCCCCACATCCCTCCTCATGGCACAGTCTCTGCTGAAACCGGGCCTTAGAGGGTGGGGGAGTGGTGGTGCAGTGGATCCCTGGGGACATGCCCTCCCTGCTGGCTGAGGACCATTGTCTTCTTGCTTGTCTGACAAAACCAAGTCCTGGAAGTGGATGAGAGAACCGTCCCCTCCCCCGACCTGAAGCTTTTTGTGCAAGCACAGCCTCATTCAGAAAGGTACATACTGCTAAGTCACTTCAGTTGTGTCCGACTCTGTGCAACCCCATAGACGGCAGCCCACCAGACTCCTCTGTCCCTGGGATTCTCTAGGCAAGAATACTAGAGTGGGTTGCCATTTTCTTCTCCAATGCATGAAAGGGAAAAGTGAAAGTGAAGTCGCTCAGTCATGTCCGACTCTTAGCAACCCCATGGACTGCAGCCTACCAGGCTCCTCTGTCCATGGGATTTTCCAGGCAAAAGTACTGGAGTGAGGTGCCATTGCCTTCTCAAGAAAGGTAAATAAGCACACACGAACTGACACCCCTGTGATCACAGCGGCACCCGGCCACTGCTGTCCCGTGTCTCATGCCACATACCTGCCTGACCTCTTGCACTTCCTGTCTGCGAGATCCCATAGCACATGCTCTTCCTCTGGCTCCATTGGCTCCTTGGGGTGTTTGTGGGGTCCGTGTAGGTCCCCATGCTTCCCTGGCTCTCGTTCATTCCCAGTGCTGTATGAGTAGGCGACATTTTCTGCTGACAGGTGTTGGGGTGGCTTGCAGGGTAGGATCTTGGGAGCAGGGGGCTGTCCTGGAACATGTCTTTGCTGGACATTTGGCTGCATGTCTGTTGGGAGCACACCTGGGAGTGCAGGTGCTGGGTCACAGGGCTGTGGAGCTTCAGTTTAGGAGACCCTTTGGCTTCCCCAGCAGGTAGAGGCCAGACTAGAGTTTCCCAGGCAGAGAGAATAAACCCCAGTGGCAATATGGGACTTACTGGATTGACATGAGTTCAGGTAAGGATCCAAAGCCACTTTAGTCAGCAGTTATACTCAGGCAGCTGACAGAGGAGAACTGGTCTTTATAGAGGTGGATTCTGCATTTAAATGAGGGGTTTCTATCCCACTGTCTGCTGTGTGGCTCACGTAACTTTTTTCGCTGTGCTCAGCTGATGTTATCTACCAATAGGACATGTCCTGCCCTGATAAACCCACTCGGGTGGGGGGTGAGGGGCTAAATCACATCTTCCTACTCCCCAGGGGTGGGCAGAGGCTGAGTAGGCCCGCCATGCTGTCACTGCTTGTTACATGTGCTGCAGAAGCTGCATCTTATATTGAGCTGTGTCTCAGGATGGCCCTGGGGCCAAGGAAACCGCCACACATGTGTCATGTCCTGGGCACCTCATGACTTAACTTGGGCTTTGATCAGCATCACATCCACACCCTCTGAGGTTGGGGATCAGAGACAGGGCTACCCTCTTATCACAGATGATGAAACAAAAGTTCAAGTTAAGTACTGGCCCAGGGTTTCAACTTGACTAATAAGAAAAGGCGGTCTGTCCTGTATCTCTGGCCACAAACCCCGTGGTATTCTGCTACAGTGCAGCCCCCTCCCCTGTTTATCAAGCAGGTAATTGGAAGGTGGTGCTTTATTTTACAGTGACTCTTAACAGATTTGTCTGAACAACTGTCTCCTTTGGTCTTGGCAGAGGGCAGCCTTTGCAGCCCCCTCCTTGCACAGGTGATGGTGAACCTCTCCAGCCACAGGAACAGTGGTCCCACCAGGGTGAAACCATCACAGGCCTGTCATTTGGGTATCCACTGATGTGCTAGTTCACACCAATTCTAAAAAGTTATTTTAGAAAATTCAGGATGTAGTCGGTCAAGTCATGTGAAATCTAAATCTTCGAGAACATTTGGCAGTAGTGTAGATTTTAACCTTTCCTGTTGGTGTGTGGTATTTTCTGAAAACTTAGAGTTAACCTCAAAAGCATATTTTCCAAAATTATTGATGTCTATGATAGGAAGAAATAAATAGACCAAGAAATAGTATAGTTAACTTCATGGTATGTCTGTCATTAAAGGAAGCTTGATTACCTCCAAAATTACCTTTGATGATTCTAATAAAAAACATTTTTATTGTTTGCAGGGTGAGCTTTGTGCTGTGACTTTCTAATATCTATAAAATTATTTCAGAAACTGCCACCTATACCTTGAAATCTTCAATGGAGAAGATCAGTTAAAATTAGTTGGTTTTATTATCAAAAGAGACTTTCATTTTGTGTAAATTGTTTAGGTCAGTTTGGACCAAGTTAAAGAGCTATAAACATAAAACAACAAAATAACCCCTAAATTGTAAAGTAAATAAAACAGCTTCCTGTGTCACTTATCATTTTTTATCTGTGTAAGTGATACAAATCATATCACTCCCAGAGAAGCAATTTAGCGTTTAAGGATTCCAGCCATGATGTGAGAGTTTACATATCACAGTAGGTGATCCCAGGTCGGGTTTTTATCAGGGATGTGGACTCTCTTGTTCCTCCCAGAAATCCTGCAGGAGAGACACCAGTTCTCACTCTGATGGCGGGAAACCAGCTAGCAGTGGCCAGAGCTGTGGAGACATAAGGAGGCTGGAGCGTCTTCGTTGGCCTTTTCCTCCACCCGTTACCTCAGTTTCAAATTCACTTGTGCTCACGGCTTTGGAATACCATCGTGGTGACGGGTGATGGTGAGTTTCCCTGGCCCATGGCATCTGTGAGGGATGTCAGCGCCGCTGACACACCCCATGCCTGTGCTGAGCAGAGGCCAGCGCCGCCTTCAGGAATGGGATGTTTGGGGGGTCATGTTTGACTCTACTGTTTCAGAGCCTCAGATGATGGTGTGTTCCCTTCAGAGTTCAAGGTGAAATCCCTCTGAACCCTCATCCTGTCGGTCACTCTGTTCTTTGGTCCAGGAACCCTCAATGTGCTGGCAGACCTGCTACCAGCAATGGCAGAAGGAACGGCACGTGAAAGGGAGGGCCTGCTTACCAAAGCAGCCACTGCCGAGTGACTGTCACTGCATGGAGGGACATCCAGTGCCCAGATCAGCATCCGCCCACTACAGGGAGCAGCACGGTCACCGCTGCTAGCCAGGGGGAGGAGGAGAGGGGGTGCGGCTGGCTTCTACATTGTGCTTAAAGCCATGCTCAAGCTAGAGGGGCCTGAGTGCCCGCCAGCCATGCCTTGGACATGGAAACCTGCTGGGAGGACAGCACACCCAGCATCTCACAGCCCCCAAATCAAGTGTGGGATCACTTGATCCATGAGATCTGCTATGATGTTGTGCAATCTCAAGGATCCTGTCTGGATCATGATCAGAAGTGAATCTGACAAAGGTCTCTCTGACTATTAAATGGATTGTGAAGGATTTGGGAATTTGATTCTAAGAGAGGATCCTAGAGATCAATTAGGATGATGGAGGCTCTCCAGATCAGGGGAGGGTCCTTAGGATCACCGAGGAACAGGGTGGGGTGGTCCTCGGATTCACTGAGGACCTCAATTCACTGAGGTCTTGTAGCCCTGTGGGTCCTGGAGACAGTTGAGGGCAGTTTCGGCTCATGTGATGGAGGTGGAGAGAGGCCTGGCTTTGGCATCTGGTCAGTGGTGTGCAATGGACGGGTGTGAGACAGAGGCCTGTGTGCAGGTGGAACCAGGGCCTGGTATGACCCTGGGGGATGTGCTGGTTGGCTGAGGAAGTGATACTTGAGCTCCGCTAGAGCGTCTTCTGCCAATCAGAAAGTGTTGTTTCTGTTTCCTGTTTTTAATTTTGAAGTCCAATGTATTCTTTTTAGCTATTGATATCATGTCTAAGAACTTTTCGCCTAGGCTAGCTCCTGAAGATTTCCTCTGATTCTTCTAAAAATTTATGGTTTTACATTTTCCATTTGTATATTTGATCCGTTTGAGCTAATTTGTTCAGGTGTGGTGTCTCGCTGGAATTTCAGTGTTCTGCCTGTGCCTGTCCAACCAGCCCAGCACTCCTGATTGAAAAGATGAGCCTTCCTCCACTGGATTGTTTTTTCACCTTTGCCAAAATCAGTTGGCTGTTCTTGTGTGGGTCTGTTTCTGTTTTGTTTTTACTTCTGCTCACTGATCTACTTGTCTGCCTCTTGCTAATATTTCACTGCTTCAATTACTGCAGCATTATGGTAAGCCCTAGTCTCAAATACAGCGGTGTCTCAATCCCATTCTTTTTCAAAATTATTTTAGCTGTTCCAGTCCCTTTGCTTTTCCATAAACATTTTAGAATAATCATGTTTATGTCTATTAAAAACAGCTTGGATGATTTGAGAGAATAGCATTGAAACATGTATATTATATGTGAAATAGATCACCAGTCCAACTTCAATGCATGAGACAGGGTGCCCAGGTCTGGTGCACTGGGATGACCCTGAGGGATGGGATGGGGAGGGAGGTGGGAGGGAGGGCCAGGATGGGGAATGCATGTACACCCATGGCTGATTCATGTGAATGTAGGGCAAAAACAACCACAATATTGTAAAGTAATTAGCCTCCAATTAAAATAAAAAAACAAAACAGCTTGCTGGGATTTCCAGTAGGAATTTGGATAGAATTGACATCTTTACTACATTGAGCCTTCTAACCCATGAAGATGGTTTGTCTCTCCATTTATTCTGATCTTCTTTGATTTCTTTCATCATTTCACAGATTTGAATATGTGTCCCATACATGTTTTGTTCAGTTGACACCTAAGCACTTAATTTTATCTGAATGATTATAAATCATATTGTCCTTTTCCACTTTCCACATGTGCTTTGCTATTATGTAGATTTTTGAATATTGATCTCTTATCATGTGACCTTACTGAATTCATTGAGTTCTAGGCGGTCTCCTATAGATTCCTTAGGAATTTCTTTGTAGACTATGTCATTATCTGTAAAGAACATTATTTCTTTTTCAGCCTGTTAATATATGCCTTTTATTTTCTTTTCACACCTTATTCTACTTGCTAAAACTAATATTGTGTTGAATAGCAATGGTGAGAGTGGACATCCTTTCTTGTTCCTGATGCCCTTAATCAGTGTGGGAAAGATCCCTTGAGTTCCTAGTTGCTGAGTATTTTATCATGGGTGTATGTTGGATTTTGTCAAATGTTTTTCTGAGGCGGTTTATATGACCATGTGACTCTCAGATGGGAAGCCCACGTGGTCCCTGTTGATGAGGGAATGAGGGCTATGGGTACTCTTTTGTGATGTCTTTGACAGGTTCTGGTATTATGACTGTGCTGGCCTCATAAAATCAGTTCACAGTATTCTTAGTAAGCCTCTTTATGAAAGAAATCGTGAGTTTAACATTTCATTGCAAATTTTTTTAGGTATTCTCAATTTAAAGTGATTTAAATTCATGAAAAGTGTGGGAAAGAAAAACAAAATACTTCAGAATAAATTAAAAGTGATTAAGTTATACAAGTAACCTCTTCTAGGTTCCGTTCCAGTGAGAATAGTAAAAGACAGCATCTGTACCACAGTTCTGCATTAGAGTATTTAAACATTTCAGCACCAAATACCACCTTTGGAGTTTGCCTTAAATATGTATCTTGAGTAAAAGGCAGATTATAAAACAGTGCTGAGTTTCAGGGAGGAAAAAAAAAGTTTTTTTGTTTTTTGTTTTTTTGGTTTTGCAGTAGTGCAATCATGAGGGAAGTATTGAGTTGGTCATCTCAATCCATATATATATATATATATATAAAATAATTAAATATTTAAATCTAGATCCAAAAATAGGGCAGTTTTGGAGAACAAAGAGGAAGCTATAATTTAAAAAATTATGAAACAGTAATTGCATTTCCTGTCCAGCATATCCAGCTGTAGCTGCCTCTGGCTGACTTTTTGCAGTGAAAACCAGTGACATTTTTGTCTTGTTCCATATTGCTTGACCATTGTATTTGGTAACCAGTAGAGAGGGTTTCAGGAAGAGCAAACAAGTTTATACTTCCTTTTTACTCACCAGATATAGCAAATAAAACTATAAGCTGCCTATTTTATCATAAATATTGCAAACTTATTAAAAACATTTATTGTTTATGTGAAATTCATTTTTAACCAGATGTCTGTTTTTCATCTGGCAGCCATAGATTTTTCCTTGTTTTTTTCTGTACTTTGAACCTTGCTCATTTTCATTCAGGGTAAAACCATCAGAAGGTGCAGAAGAATGTCAAAACTCTGTTCAGTTCAGTTCAGTTCAGTCACTCAGTCGTGTCCGACTGCAGCACGCCAGGCCTCCCTGTCCATCACCAACTCCCGGAGTTCACTCAGACTCATGTCCATCGAGTCAGTGATGCCATCCAGCCATCTCATCCTCGGTTGTCCCCTTCTCCTCCTGCCCCCAATCCCTCCCAGCATCAGGGTCTTTTCCAATGAGTCAACTCTTCGCATGAGGTGGCCAAAGTACTGGAGTTTCATCTTTAGCATCATTCCTTCCAAAGAAATCCCAGGGCTGATCTCCTTCAGAATGGACTGATTGGATCTCCTTGCAGTCCAAGGGACTCTCAAGAGTCTTCTCCAACACCACAGTTCAAAAGCATCAATTCTTCGGCGCTCAGCCTTCTTCACAGTCCAACTCTCACATCCATAGCAGTTGTTTTATTTCGTGTTAGACAGTTATCTTTTCCTGGCAGGTAAACATGATGGTGGACCTTGTGTGATATTTCGTGTTTTTTCTCTTACGGGTGCCTGCATCAAGGTGTGAAACTCTGGGTGGAGGTTCTACCCTCCAAGGAGTAGTCTGTACGCTGTACCAACAAGGCCTACCACTCACACTGTGCAGTGATCTCACTTCATTCTCTTGCCAGCGTCTCATGATTCAAGAAGATTCTTACTCATCCATATATTCCCACCTCTGTCTCATTTGCAGTTACCCTCTTAGGACGCTGCCTGAATTTGGGTCCATGCGATATAGCTACGTCATGTGTCTTTCATACTCCTGGGTCAGATGTGTAAGTAGAAACAGTTTTTCTGTTGCATGCATTGCTTTGTGCTCGTGTCGTCTGTGGTGCCTGTATTAGATGGTGAGTTTGTGAACACCCTGAGGCTTCAGGTATCAGCAGGAGGAGGCCTGGTCTCAGCCACCATCCTGCTGTCTCTCTTTCCAGCAGCACTAATCTCTAGACGCCCCAACCTGTCCTCTTCTGCTTTCATTCTGTCGGGCAGCTGACAAAGCCACACTATGAACTTGAACCTCTTTGTTGTGGCCAGTGTCCTTATATCTGTTAGAATTCATTTTAACCCGAGGACAGAAATGCCCCTGACTCTTGTTTGTATTTTTGGCTGCTTTGGGGACACATGAAGCTGTTAGAATCACAGCTCTGCTAAATAACAAAGATAAAGAGAATTGCCCTTGTAAGGGCCAAATACTCTTTTATAGTCAAGTCAGAGAAAAAGCATTATAGTCAGTTTACCAGCAGCTAAAACGAAGTCCTTCCTCCCCACACCATGGTCTTGATGTTTCATTTGTAAATTCCTAAACAACATGGGGCCCTGGATGGGGACGAGTTTGGGGTCCCCCTTGAAAGCAGCGTGGCAGTCTCTAGTGTCATTTTCTTCATGCTTGGTGGAAACTGAACTCACTGTTCCTGCTTTTGTGATTGATCTCAAACTTCTAAATTTCCAACTAAATTCAGTTAGAATACAGGTTAAAATATTCCTTGTGTTGGGCTATTGTATTTACTCAAAATACAGAATTGAGAAATTTGATAATTTCTAGTATCTCTGGAATTCTGAGGATATTTAAATCTGGCCTAGTTCCTAAAATGTCAAGAGATTTTTAAGTATAACATTTTATATTGACTTAAGTATGTTTTATTGCTTAACTTGCATAAATATGTATTTCCTAAGAATTGGGGTTTCAGTGCTCAGAATGTATATTTTTGTATAATTTTGGAGTTAAAATAGGAAGGACAAAATTTACTGCAGTTTTATTCCCGTTTGGGGGAGTGTTTCTGAAGCCATTAAACCTGAATAAAGACTTTTCCAAATGGAAATTGTTTCTTTTATAAATATTTTCTGTTTATTGACTTTAACACTTAAACGTAAAGAACTTGCTTTGGTTTCTGAGAACTAGAAGTTATACACACACTTGCATTAAATAAACGTTGGCCAAGCCTTGTGTGCACGCATGCAGGGGACTCCTCAGAGTCTGGCAGTTTAAGGGTATGCCCCTCTTTTATCCCCTGGGACTTCTTTGCCTCAGTTCCCAACTGTGAGCCTCTGGACCTGCTGGGAAATTATGTTGTAAATAAGCCATCTTTATTTCCTATGGGAAAGGAGCCTAGAATTTCTTCTTTTTTAAAAGATATTAAGAATGTTACCTTACCTTGATTAGAAGGGCTATCATTCCCCTCCCCACATCCTTCACCCCACTGCCAAAAATTAACCCAGCAAGTAACACATGTTGGGGCTAAGATGTGGCTCTTGTGTACTGCAGGTGGGAGTATAAAATGGTACAGCCACTATGGAATATAATACAATGGTTCCTCAAAAAAATAAAAATAGATTTACCATATGATCTAGCAGTCCTCCTCCTGGGTGTGTACTTAAAAGAAGTAAAAAGCAGGGACTCTAAAATATATTTGGACACTGATATTCATAGCAGCATTATTCACAGTAGGCAAAAGCTGGAAACAACCCAAGTGTCCACTGACAGATGAACAGATAAACAAAACTTGGTATTAGCATCACAGGAGTTGTTGTTCAGTCACTCAGTCGTGTCCAACTCTTTGTGACACCATGGACTGCAGCATACCAAGCGTCCCTGTCCTTCACTATCTCCCAGAGTTTGCTCAAACTCATGTCCATTGAGTTGGTAATGCCATCTAGCCACCTCATCCTCTGTCGCCCCCTTCTCCTTCTGTCCTCAATCTTTCCCAACATCAGAGTGTTTTCTAATGTGTCGGCTCTTTGCATCAGATGGCCAAAATATTGGAGCTTCAGTATCAGTCCTTCCACTGAATATTCGGGCTTGATTTCCCTTAGGATTAACTGATTTGATCTCCTTGCTGTCAAGGAACTCTCAAGAGTCTTCTCCAGCACCACAGTTCAAAAACATCAGTTCTTTGGCACTCAGCCTTTTTTATGGTCTACATCTCACATCTGTACATGACTACTGGAAAAAACCATAGCTTTGATTATATGGACCTTTGTTAGCAAATGAAATAATATCAAATGAGATATTAATCTTAAAAAGGAACGAAGTTCTGACACTTGTTAGAACATGGATGAATCTTGAAGACATTGTGCTCAGTGAAGTAAGGCAGGCACATAGGACAAATACTGCTTATTTGCACTTGGTGAGGTGCCTAGAATAGTCACATTTATTGAGACAAGAGGTAGATGGTAGATGCCAGGCACTGAGGGAGAGGAGAAAGGGGACCTATTTGTTTAAGCGGTCTAGGGTTTCAGTTTGGGAAGATGAAAAAGTTCTGGAGATGGATGGTGGTAATGGTTGCAGGGCAGTATCAGTATACTTAATGCCGCTAAATTGTGCACTTCATTGATGTTGTCATGTTGTCACCAAGTCATGTTTGTCTCTTTTTCGACCCCATGGACTGTAGCCTGCCTGGCTCCTCTGCTTATGGGATTCTCCAGGCAAGGATACCATTTCCTTCTCCAGGGGATCTTCCCAACCCAGGGATTGAACCAGCATCTGCTGCATTGGCAGGCAGGTTCTTTACTGCTGAGCTTCCAGGGAAGTCACAAACAGTATGCTTAAAAGTGGTTAAAAAGGTAAATTGTATATGTACTCTGCCAAAATTTTTTAAAAATTATCATGGAGGTGTACCCATCTAGAGGTCAAGGGACTACTTACTCCTTCCTGTGGGTTACTTACAACACCTTCAGGCACTTTAAGTTTTGTTTCAGAGTCTGTACCCTGAGCCCCCATATGTTTGTCTGGCTCCCCAATATTGTTTGGTGTGGACAGTGGGTGAGAGGGCAGGATGCTTGAAGCACCTTTGGTTCAGGCTGGATGGTGGTGGGGGAGTCTAGATTCTGAGCCTACCAGCTCCACTTTTTCTTTTCCCTTTTTTGGGGAAGTAAAATGGAATGCACAGACTGTAAGAATACTTTCAGCTGAGTCTCAACAAATATGCATCTGTGAAAATCCACATCCCCATCAAAATATGGAAGGCTACCATTAACATCGTGCCTGAAAATTTTCTCAGAACCTGCCTCCAGCCTCATCACCCCAGACAGCTGCTTTTTTAATTTCTCCATGATAGGTTAATTTTTCCTGTTTTAGAACTTTTATGAAAGGAATCAGGTGGTAGGTGCTCAGCACAGTGTGGGGTTTCTGTGAATATTTGTATTGTTGCTTCATCAGCAGCTTGCCCCTCTTCCTTCTTGTCTCTCTCTCATTGTCTCACGGTGCCAGGGCTGGTTTGGCTACTTGCTCGTTGCTGAAGTGCTAGGCTGTCCCCAGTTTGGGGCTCTTATGAATAAGGCAGCTGTGAACATTTTGATGCAAGGCTTTTTGTGGACCGATGCTTTTGTTTCTCTTAGGTTAATACCTAGGAATGGAATAAATGGGTCATGGGGCAGGCTTGTAAAAGACTGCTAGGCCATTTTCATACCCCTACCCATGAGGCCTTAGGGTTCTGGTTGCTCTGCGTCCTTGCCAACATTTGGTACTGCCAGCCTTATTTCCTTTAAGGCATCCCAGTGGGTGTGCAGTGGTGTGTCCCTGAAGGTTTCATTTGCATCTCCCCCTCGTCCCCCCCTCCCGGTGACTAATGATGTCAAAGTGCCTAGCCAGCTCTTTGCTTCACTTTTCACCGGGTGGTTTGTCTTCATATTATTGAGTTGTAGTTGTGACTTTAAGCAGAATTTTAAAATGTCTATGAAGTTATTAATAGCTTGTCATTTATCAGTTATATATATCATTGCTTTTCGTGTCCTAAAAAATCTTTTGCCTACTGTAAGTCATGCAGATATTCCACTGTAATTCTTCTTGAAGTTCTGTAGTTAAACTTTACTGAGGTTGTGATTCAACTTCAATTAATTTTTGCATATGGGGTGAGGTAGGGTTTGAGGTTCATCTTTTTCCACATGGATATCCAGCATGGTTTTCTAGCACCATTTGTCCCAAAGACCGTCCTGTCCATGCTAAATTGTTGTGGGGGCTTTGTCAAAAATCATATGGTCGTGTAAGAGAGGATATATTTCTGGGCTCTTTATTCTGATCCATTGATCCATTTGTCTCATTATGTCAGTATCATACTGCCTTGGTTACTGTACCTTTATGATAACGTCCAAGATCCTGCCCATCACACTCTCCTGGCTTTGCAGGGCGATACAGTAGATGATATTCACATTGTTTGCTCCTCATTTTCCTGGTGTGTGAAACTGTGGTGCTGCTGCTGAGTGGTGGTGATGACCGTGTGAATTACCTGTGGTGGCACCTGGCACAGTGCCACGCACAGGACATGTTCAGTAAGTGTTTCTCTTCCTTTTTGATTGTGTACCTTCACTATATTTCTGGCATGACTGGAAGATCAGTAGAGAAGCAACAGGATGAAATAATTTTTTATTGAAGTGTAGTTGATTTATGTGTTAGTTTCAGGTATACAGCAAAGTGATTCAGTTATATAGCTAGACAGATATTCTTTTCTAGATTCTTTTCCCTTAGATTGTTACAAGATAAAATCTAGAAAAGAATATCCGTCTAGCTATATAACTGAATCACTTTGCTGTATACCTGCAACTAACACATTATAAATCAACTACACTTCAATATGGCTCTTGTTTGTTTTATATAGAGTAGTCTGTATATGTTAATTCCAAACTCCTAATTTATCCCTTTACCCCACCTTCCCCTTTGGTAACCATAAACTTGTTTTCTGTGTCTGTGAATCTGTTTCTGTTTTGTAAATAAGTTCATCTGTATCTTTTTTTTCAAATTCCACATATAAGCAATATCATATGATACTTGTCTTTGGCTTACTTCACATAGTATGATAATCTCTAGGTTCATCCATGTTGCTGCAAATAGCATCATTTCATTCTTCTCTTATGACTGAATAGTATTTCATTTTATGTATATGTGTGTATACATATATATATATATATATATCTCACATCTTCTTTATCCATTCATCTTTTAGTGGACATTTAAGATAAAATAATTTTAGTTATGATCCTGGATTCTGTGGCAGAAGAAAAAACCAAGGCACTGTCTCCTTCGTTTCAGTATTGACCTTGACAGTTTAATTTCGCAGCATTCCCTAATTTTTTAAAGTGTACTTCTCTAACCTCGTTTTTTTTATATGTAAAATGAAGATAATATCCTTCAAGGTCACTGTCAGACGCATTTGTATTAAAGCATGTGAAAACACTTTGTTGGAGCAAAACATTTTAATAACGTCAATCGCCATCTTTCCCATTCTCTGCCTGCTGGGATTGCTAACATTCAGGGGGCAGGGTATATATTTTCCCCCTTTTTGTGTTTTACTCAGGCATGAGAGCTCACATCATTGATCTGGTACCTCTTTCACTTTTTTCATTGTCATTAATGTAACTGCTTCTATCAGGATTTTCTTAAGGACCACAGATAACACAGTGTATTTGAGTTCCTCTGGTGTTTATTGTCACACTTTACAAATAATGCATTAAAATTATTTAGTAGGAGAGACTCAAAGAGACAGCTCCTTCCTTGGTTTTGATTTAAGACACAGAGCAGGGCAGGTGTGAAGCAGCAGCAGCGATTGTAGAATGCAGGCACCCAGACCTGAGTAAGTGGCAGATGGTGGTGTGAGACTGACCGTCTGCTCTCGAGTTGTCTGTGCATCCTGGGGTATGTCTAGAACATTCCCTAGCCCCTTAACACAGAGGAAAGGTGGGAGTCCCCTGCAAGGGCAGAATGGGTGTGCAGAGGTTGAGAGAAGGGTGAAAAGTGTCTCCCTGGAGGCAGAGATTGCCGGGGTCATGCTGAGCCCTGAGTGGAGGCTTTGAGAGCTGTTTCGGGTTAAGTGTGTCTGGATCTCAAGCAGCAAACTCAGGTGTCAAGGAAGAGCCCTTTTCCTTTGCCATCTGTCTGCTCTGATTCTGATGCTGAGCCTCCATTCCCTGCTTCACAGTCATCTGGAGTGCGCTCTGCCTCCCTGCGTTGTGCTGTGGGTGGGCTTTTCAGAGCCGAAAGGAGATGGTGTGCAGAGGGAACAGCTTCCCTCCCGCCAGTGGTCCACACAGATGGACCCGGAGTGTCCAGGCTGCCACCTGCCTGATTGTGTGTGCACCTGGAGGAGGTCTGTATCTCTGGCACCTTGACGGTGACATCCTGACCTCTCGTGTGCTCATGTCACTGCTTGGTGGCTTCTGCTCCCTGGAGCTATCACCCTGTCGGGGGCAGAGACCTATGGAACCAAGAATAAGACTACAGTAACTTTTAGAACAAAACTGGCATGAATGAGGATGAAGTGTGGGAAGCCTTACCTTATTTGTATTGATGACCCCAGAGATTTGCTGGAGCCGAGGGAAGTGCCAGCACATACCTGCCCTGGCCTGGACCTAGGACCACACTCGCCGGAGCAGGGGGTGCCAGCTTTGTGCCTCCAGACTTGACTTGCAGACTCTCCTGTGACTGCCTCCTGGTGTGCTGTGCTTGCTCTCCATGCCCTGCCCTGCGTTGTTTCTTCATCTGGTTAACTTGTTGACTCAGGATTCATTCCTGTAACAGATGTTTATTGAGCATGTACTATAGATCAGGGACAGCCAATGCAGAAGGAAAAGAGCACTTTCTGTCCTCAGATGAAGTCAGGTCAGTGCTGCTGGGTGTTCACATGTGATCTGCCTCATATGTGCTAGTGTGACCTGGCTCCCAGCTCAGGGACTCGCCCCAGGCGAATAGGGAGAGGGAGGTCTGGGATCCCCACCCAGTGGGTGGGCCACAGTGAACACCTTGTTATTAACCAGCCCTACAGTAGATCCAAAAACCCAGGGAGGCAGGTTCCCAGGACAGAGGAAGTCCAGATGGATGAGAAGATATTTCAGACATATTTCAACCAAGGCCTTATATTTTCTCAGCCTAATCAAACAGTTTACTCCACACTCTTTCTTTGATAAATAGCTGATCTCATTCAGGGATGACTAAGGACTACAAAAGAATTATAAGAGAAACAGGAAAATAAAGAAAAAGAAGAACACAAGCCAAGATTACGGGAAAATGTGGATGATTCAGAGACTAGCTCAAGAGTTCAGAAAAGTAAGTTTCCAGGTGCTCAAAGAAAATGCTGGCATCATGATCTCTTAAGCAGAATTGAGCACAGAAGAAAGATTCAGAGGATTGAGTGAGACAGAACAGAACAAAGCCCATGATGGCAGAATTTAGGGGAAAAAAGTTGGAGGAGAAAAAAGTAAAAATGATAGCAACACAAAGACTAATTCAGAAGCCAAAAATAGGCCTTATTGGACAGGGACAGGGTGGAGGAAATGCCACAAAAGGAACCAAGTGTCACCATGATTTGATTTCCTAACAAAGAGTTTTAGAAAAAAAAAGGAGGAAATTAAATAGACAATCAAAGAAAACTGTGTAAATAGCCAGACCAAACTTGACTCTGTCATTCATAAGGAATTATTGCATTTAGTTAAGCTTTTTAAAAAATGACCAAAAGTAGACCCCTATCTTACTGTTCAGTTCAGTTCAGTTGCTCAGTCATGTCCAACTCTTTGCAACCCCCATGGACTGTAGCACCCCAGGCCTCCCTGTTCCTTACCAACTCCCGGAGTTTACTCAAACTCATGTCCATTGAGTCGGTGATGCCATTCAACCGTCTCATCCTCTGTCATCCCCTCCTCCTGCCTTCAATCTTTCTCAGCATCAGGGTCTTTTCAAATGAGTCAGTTCTCCACATCAGGTGGCCAAAGTATTGGAGTTTCAGCTTCAGCATCAATCCTTCCAATGAATATTCTTGACTGATTTCCTTTAGGAAGGGCTGGTTGGCTCTCCTTGCAGTCCAAGGGACTCTCAAGAGTCTTCTCCAACATCACAGTTCAAAAGCATCAATTCTTTCGTGCTCAGCTTTCTTTATAGTCCAACTCTTAATCCATACATGACTACTGGAAAAGCCATAGCTTTGACTAGATGGACCTTTGTTAGCAAAATAATGTCTCTGCTTTTTAATATGCTGTCTAGGTTGGTCATAACTTTTCTTCAAAGAAGCAAGTATCTTTTAATTTCATGGCTGCAGTGATTTTGGAGCTCCTAAAAATAAAGTCAGCCACTCTTTTCACTGTTTCCCCATCTATTTGCCATGAAGTGATGGGACCAGATGCCATGATCTTCGTTTTCTGAATGTTGAACTTTAAGCCAACTTTTTTACTCTCCTCTTTCACTTTCATCAATACCTTCTTTAGTTCTTCGCTTTCTGCCATAAGGATGGTGTCATCTGTGTATTACATTATACCAAAAAAATCACTCAAAATGGATTAAAGACTTGCATATAAGACCTAAAAACCATAAAACTCCTTGAAAAAAGCAAAGAGCATAAACTCCTTGATGGTGGTCTTGGTGATGGTCTTTTGAATATGATACCTGAAGCAAAGACAAGAAGTCAAAACGAACAAGTGGAACTACATCAGACTCCCAGCTTCTGTACAGCAAAGGAAACCATCAACAAAATGGAAAGGCAGCCCGTAGGGTAGGAGAAAATATTTGCAAATCATATATCTGATAAGGGATCAACATCCACATATGTGATACAACTCAATAGGAAAGCAAAACGAAACAAACAGTTGGAGTAAAAAAAGTGGGAGCAGAGGCCCTGAACAGACATTTTTCCAAAGAAGACATACACAGGACCAACATGTTTAGGAAACGGTGTTCAACATTGGTAATCATCAGGGAAAGGTGAATTAAAATCATGTTGAGATATCAGCTCACACCTGTCACTTAACTATCATCCAGAAGGCCAGAGATGTGGGTGAGTATCAGTGAGGATGTGGAGAAAAGGGGACCCTCCTACTCCGTTGATTGGAATGTAAGCCAGTATAGCCACTGTGGAATACAGTATGGAGGTTCCTCAAAAAATTAAAAATAGCACTAACATATCCAGTAATTCTACTTCTGGATGTATATCTAAAAGAAAAGAAAGCAGGCTCTATCTGTATTCTCATGTTCACTGCACCATTATTCACAGCATTTGCACACAAGACTGTATATGTATAGACACACAGAGACACAAAGAAATATTATTCAGTCATGAGAAAGAAGCAAGTCTTGCCATTTGTGACAACACGGATGAACCTGGAGCACATTATGCTAAGTGAAATAAGCCAGGAGAGAAAAACAAAAACTGCATGATACCACTTATTTATGGGACCTTAAAAAGAATTTTTTTTTTTAAACTTAGAAACAGAAAATAGAAACATGCTTGACAGCATCTGGGGGTGGAGGAAATAGGGAGGAGTTGATGAAAGGAACAACTAACAAACAAAAAGAATGACTGAGTCGCCGTGATTTTCTTCACTTCCTTGCTGCCCTCCATCTGGCATCAGGGCAGAAAAGGTAACAAGCATCAGTCACGGTAGAACATGCCGTGCCAGCCTCTGCCGAGTTGTACCCTCTGAAAGGAGCCTGGTGGATTCTGAGTGGAACAATGGATGTCCCAATAGTTCCTTATTTAGCCAAACTGACCAGTGTAAAGACAGAGACAATGGACAGATATTCTCAAGCATGCCAGAAATCAAGAGAGCTTAGCTTCTGTGAACCCTTCCAAATAAGGGTTTTGAATAAAACCATTGAATGTAGACATCCAGCCGAAATAGAAGTGTATAAAAGTTCCACACTTGTTATAAGATGGATGGTGCACCTCAAATCTGTTTAAATATAGAAATAAGAAAGATCAGCCATCTGTGTGAGTTATAGTGGCAGCACATAGTATTGATAATATAAACCTTACAAATAGTAATATAATTTAGGAAAATCACTGGGAGGGAAACAGGAGGGGTCAGGGAAGTATGTAATGTCTTCATCTTTCTTAGCCTTTTCACTGTTGAAAATGCTTTTTTACAAAATGAGAGCTGTAATTTCAAGGTTTTTCATAATATTTATGTTACCTTTAGAGCTGTCTTTTAAGAAGATGTCTTCTATAGCAAAGAATTGTTTCTCTGAAATTTAGCAATTCTTTCTGTTTTACTGTCACATCCTTGCTTCCCTTTCTTTGTCCTCAATGAAAAATGCTGCTCACCAGTGCTCAGTGTGCCGTAGGGATTGAGAATACCTAGTGAGCTGGCATTCGTGAACAGATGATGAGAGTGCTATGAAAGTGAAGCAGGTGAAGTGATCGAGAACAGAGAAGCAATGTGGCTGAGGAAGGCCTCAGGAAAGAGATGCTTAGATCAGTCCAGATGCTGCTCTGCAGCCCGCCACGCTGAGGAGCAGGCTGTAGAACCCTGGATGGGAAGGGACCTGTTCCAGAAACAGAACAAGGGCCTTGTGTTTGGTGCCTGCTTTGTTAGTATGCAGCAGATGGCCTGTCTCCTGTGTAATCCTGTCCCTACTACACTCTTCCTGCCTTGAACTGTGTCATCGTGTTTTTTACTTGCCTAACCATCACTTAGAGCTGTTTGGAAGATACCCAGTAAGGGTAGATGAATGAGTGAACAAATGAGTGAGTGGATGGATTTTTGAGGCTTTAAGGTTAATGACATATTAGAGTTTGTGCCATTAGCCACATTTTATGTTTAAAACTTAGTATTTTTTTTAATAAGATTGCTTTTTGGGAGCCTTGTAAAATCCACATTTAGGCAGCTAATGATGGCCCAGGACCATCCAGCTCAAGATTCTAGCCTCTCATGAACCATATAGATTTATCTTCTGAGGGTTTTAGGTTCTGGGGTACTTGTGCACTAAGAGAAATTAAGTTCATGGCCAAGATCCTCATCTGTGTTTATCTGAGAAGAGAGTGAGTTAAGATATTTTCTATCAGATTCCAGAGGCAGTGCCCTTCTGAAAGCATACTTTGGCTAACTTCACCTGTTCTTTGCCATGAGATGTTGAAATCACAGATATGGTGACTTATGGAAGCAGGGTAGTAAGTCATTTTATTTCCTTTAGGATAAATGTGTCCTCTCTGTTGGCAAGACTGGCTGGTGGGAATCTGCATTTTCATGATCACATATAGATCCATTATGTTGTTTAAGGTGATGTACTGCTCTGTATGTAGAGTGTTCTGGGTCTGAAGCCTGTGGAATGAGACAGTGGTGGCCTCCACCCTAGAAACCCAGGTTAGTGAGATTTGAGAGAGGTTGCTGACTTAGAGAGAGATGGGGCAAGGTCCCAGGAGTGGAGCTCTGTGGACACATTATTTTTTGTCTTTGAAACATGAGCTAGAGCATCCTTGGAACAAATGTTTTTCAACACTGCAATCCCAGCTCCATCAGTCAAGCTTTTTTGTCCCATTTCACTCTATAGTTTATATGTGGAACAGTAGATATTTTCGTTTTCCACACAGAAAATTTATAAAATTGAGTTTTGTGTTGCTTGTTTTGACCAGTCATGGTCCATGGAGACTTTGGCAGCTTCCATTCGGCCACTAACTGTCCCTCTACCTTGAGGTTCTGTCTGCACCTGGATGTTTCCTGAGCTCGTGTTACTTTTGTCTTTGAGATTTGCCTCCTTGGTTATATCTGGCCTGCTCTTCCTTTCTGAGCGATTCCACTGGACCAGCCAGTGTGGTCACAAGCACTACCTCTTGTCAGCTCCTGGCCTCCCTCCAGAATTGAAGACGAAGCCTCTGCTGACTGACTCCTCATTTCTCTTGTGCTGGAAAGTCAGGGCAGCTGATGCAGTGTGCTATTGAAAGGAAGCTCTCTGTGTACCTCATTGCAAGTGAAGATGCTTGTCTGCTGCTTTGTGATGCTTGTATTTTGCCCACAGGGAGGCTGGGGGCCCATGTCAGAATCCTAGTCCCTCAATAGGACCTGATCCTCTTGGAGCCTCTCTTTTCTCATCTCTAAACTGGGTACACTGGTCAGACTTCTTGTTTTCTTCATTGTTGTTTCTTCGTCTTTTTGCTGGCAAACAGATGAAACTAGACAGAGCTGATAACAGATCTCCAGAGCCCCAACGAGTCCTCATCACATCCAGTGGGTCTCAGGTGTGCTGACCTGAGAGGCTGGTGCTGGCAGAGCCCAGGCCTGCCTCCCCCTCATGTTTCTACCTATCACACATCCTCCTGCATTTCTCACGGTGTGACTGTCATTCTTTTTCCACGTGGGCTGACTCCATCCTAACTCCCCTCATCTACCTGGTGGCAGATGGCTGCCAACAGCTCCCTCGCTTCAGACAGCTACCACCTATGACACCAAAGCACAAGCAAGTCATTTTATTTCCTTTAGGATAAATGTATCCTCTCTGTTGGCAAGACTGGCTGGTGGGAATCTGCATTTTCATGATCACATATAGATGTTTAGGGTGATGTACTGCTTTGTATGTAAAGTGTTCTGGGTCTGAAGCCTGTGGAATGAGACAGTGGAGCAAAATAGATAAGTTACACCACATCACATTTAAACTTCTGCACCACAAACAAGAAGGAAGTGAAAAGACAACCCAAGGAATAAGAGAAAATATTTGCAAAATCATATCATCAAAGAAGTCATATCCAGCACATATAAAGAATTATTACAACTCAATAGAAAAAAAGACAAATAAATAAACCAATAGAAAACAGACAAAAAATTTCAATGGACATTTCTGCAAAGATGATACATAAGCAGCACATATATTTCCCAGGTGGTGCTAGTGGTAAAGGACCCACTTGCCAATCAGGAGACTTAAGAGGCATGAATTTGATCTCTGGGTTGGGAAGATCCCCTGGAGGAGGGCATGGCAACCCACTCCAGTATTCTTGCCTGGAGAATCCCATGGACAGAGGAGTCTGGTGGTCTACAGTCCATGGGATCTCAAAGAGTTGGGCCCAATTGAAGCACCTTAGCACAAGCACCACATGAAAAGATGCCCAACATACAATCATTAGAAAAATACAAATCAAAACCGCTATGAGAGTCTACTTCACACCCACTAGGATATCTGGAATCAGAAGAAAAAGATCAGCATTGTTGTGGAGGTAGAGAGATTAAAACCATTACACATGGCTGGTAGAAATATAAAATGGTGTAGCCTCTTTGAAAAACGGCTTGGCAGTTCCTCAAAAAATTAAACAGAATTTCCATATGACCCAGCAATTCTGCTCCTGAGTATATATTGAAGAGAAGTGAAAACACATGTCCCCACAAAGGCTTGCACATGAATATTCAACATTTTTTATAACAGCCAAAAAATAGAACCAACCCAAATACCCATTAACTGATGAATAAATAAATGATATGTATTCCAGTCCACCATGGAATGTTATGCAAAGTAGAATCCTTTTGTAAGTACATGGGGACCTTGTACCCCTGTAACAAGAACCTGGTGAAGAGCTGAGTTAGAGGGAGCAGTGGGTGTCCATGTGGGAAGATGACAGTGTGTGTATCAATAGTGATGTCAGGATGAAGATAAATAATTGCCTGTGAATCATTTAGTCAGAGCCTGGCACACCATGCACACCAGCTGCAGCGGTTCCGTCAGTGTCCTGCTACACCTGGAAGAATGGACAAATATGGTGCACAAAACATGATCCCATGATAAACTTAACCTCAAGGAACCTGAAGACCGGTCTGAGAATATGAACTGATACTGCTCAGTTGCCTGCTTGTGTGAGAATGTTTACAGGCTTCTGTCTGTATTGTACTGTCATCACTTTCTCTCGTTGCTTCCTGTGATATTAAATATTAAGAGGTTGCCAACAGAAGTGAATAACAAGATCATTTGAGGGGAGTCAGACAGGGATGAGCTTTGTGATGAACCTTTGTGTCTGACACTTGGAGCAAGAGTTCAATATAGGTTTACTGAAGTGTAATTGATTTACAGTATTACATTCATTTCAGATGTACAGCATAGTGATTCAGTATTTTTATAGATTATACTATGAAGTTGTTTTAAAATATTAGCTGCATGCTCTGTGCTGTACAATATATCCTTATAGTTCATTTTTATTCAACATCTCAGGCATCTCATCTGCCATGTGAGCATTGCCGACTTCCCACTGTCCAGGTGATGAGGACAGGGAAAAAGGGAGGAATTTGTGTACCTGGAATAGTCACAAAGCCATAATTACTGTGGTGATAAGTTCAATATCAGAGCCTACGTGAGTAATATATGTATAATATATTACATATGTGTACATGCATGCAGACTTCATTTTATCGCACTTTATGCACTTCTCAGACATTAATTTTTTACAAATTGAGGATGTGGGGCAGTCTTCATGCAATTGTTTCTTTCCCTGAGGAGACAGTGTGTCAAGAACTTGGCACCATTTTCTCTGATAGCATCTGCTCGATTCTTGTCTCTGTCTCACATTTTAGTAGTTCTCCTAATATTTCAAGTTTTTAAATTGTTATTGTGTTTGTTATGATGATCTTTGACAAGTGATCATTTTTTTTCTTTTTTTACTGAAGTATAGTTGTATTCTTTTCAGGTGTATAGCATAGTGATCCAGTATTTTACAGATAGTAACTATAAAGTTGTTTTAAAGCATTGGCTACATTCTCTGTGCTGTATAATATATCCTTGTAGCTTATTTATTTTACAGAGTGCTAATTTGTAGCTTGTAATCCCTTCCCCTTCTCTGTCCTTTTTCACTACCCCTCTCTCCACTGGTAAGCACTCCTTTGTTGTTTGTATTTTTGAGTCTGTTTTGTTATATTCATTTATTGGTATTATTTTTTAGATTCCACATATAAATTTAGCCTATAATATTTGTCTTTCTCTGACTTACTCTTCTCAGTTTGATAATCTCTAGGTCCATCAATGTTGCTGCAAATGGCACTTTTTAATTATTTTTTTTATGGCTGCCTAAGATTCCATTAGGCTAGTAAAGTAATGCTCAAAATTCTCCAAGCCAGGCTTCAGCAATACGTGAACCGTGAACTTCCAGATGTTCAAGCTGGTTTTAGAAAGGGCAGAGGAACCAGAGATCAAATTGCCAACATCCGCTGGATCATGGAAAAAGCAAGAGAGTTCCAGAAAAACATCTATTTCTGCTTTATTGACTGTGCTGAAGCCTTTGACTGTGTGGATCACAATAAACTGTGGAAAATTCTGAAAGAGATGGGAATACCAGACCAGCTGACCTGCCTCTTGAGAAACCTATATGCAGATCAGGAAGCAACAGTTAGAGCTGGACATGGAACAACAGACTGGTTCCAAATCAGGAAAGGAGTATATCAAGGCTGTATACTGTCACCCTGCTTATTTAACTTCTATGCAGAGTACATCATGAAGAAATGCTGGACTGGAAGAAGCACAAGCTGGAATCAAGATTGCCAGGAGAAATATCAATAACCTCAGATATGCAGATGATACCACCCTTATGGCAGAAAGTGAAGAGGAGCTAAAAAGCCTCTTGATGAAAGTGAAAGTGGAGAGTGAAAAAGTTGGCTTAAAGTTCAACATTCAGAAAACAAAGATCATGGCATCCGGTCCCATCACTTCATGAGAAATAGACGGGGAAACAGTGGAAACGGGTCAGACTTTATTTTTTTGGGCTCCAAAATCACTGCAGATGGTGATTGCAGCCATGAAATTAAAAGACGCTTACTCCTTGGAAGAAAAGTTATGACCAACCTAGATAGCATATTCAAAAGCAGAGACATTAGTTTGCCAACAAAGGTCCGTCTTGAAGTCAAGGCTATGGTTTTTCCTGTGGTCATGTATGGATGTGAGGGTTGGACTGTGAAGAAAGCTGAGCGCCAAAGAATTGATGCTTTTGAACTGTGGTGATGGAGAAGACTCTTGAGAGTCCCTTGGACTGCAAGGAGATCCAATCAGTCCATTCTGAAGGAGATCAGCCCTAGGATTTCTTTGAAAAGAATGGTGCTGAAGCTGAAACTCCAGTCCTTTGGCCACCTCACGTGAAGAGTTGACTCATTAGAAAAGACTCTGATGCTGGGAGGGATTGGGGGCAGGAAGAGAAGGGGACGACAGGGGATGAGATGGCTGGATGGCATCACTGACTTGATGGACATGAGTCTGAGTGAACTCCGGGAGTTGGTGATGGACAGGGAGGCCTGGAGTGCTGTGATTCATGGGGTCGCAAAGAGTTGGACACGACTGAGCGACTGAACTGAACTGAACTGAAGATTCCATTACCCTGGAGTAGGAAATGGCAACCCAGTCCAGTATTCTTGTCTGGAAAATTCCATGGACAGAGGAGCCTGGCAGGCTGCAGTACATAGAGTTGAAAAGAGTTGGACATGACTGAGCAATATTCCATTGTAGTTACACACCACAGCCTCTTTATCCATTCATCGGTTGATAGATACACAGATTGCTTCTGTGTCTTGGCTATTGTAAATAGTGATACTATGAACATTGAGATGCGCATATCTTCTCCAATTAGTGTTTTTGTTTTCTTTCAATTTATACTCAGTAATGGAATTTTTGGATCATGTTCTATTTTTAGTTTTTTGAGAAATCTATGAAATTTTCCTGGAGAAAGCAATGGCAACCCACTCCAGCACTTTTGCCTGCAAAATCCAATGGACAGGGAGCCTGGTAGGCTGTAGTCCACAGGGTCCCTAGGAGTCGGACACGACTGAGCGACTTCACGTTTACTCTTCACTTTGATGCAGTTGAGAAGGAAATGGCAAGCCACTCCAGTGTTCTTGCCTGGAGAATTCCAGGGACGGGGGAGCCTGGTGGGCTGCCGTCTATGGGGTCGCACAGAGTTGACCACGACTGAAGTGACTTAGCAGCAGCAGCAGCAGCATGCAGTTTTCCATACTGTATGCACCAGTTTACATTCCCACCCACAGTGGGACTCTCTTTTTCTCCATACCCTCTCCAGCATTTGTTATTTGTAGACTTTTTGATGACAGCCATCCTGAATGCTGTGAGGTGATATTGTTTTGATTTGCATGTCTCTAATATTTAGTTGGGCTTCCCTGGTGGCTCAGATGGTAAAGAATCTGCTTGCAAACCCAGGGAGACCTGGGTTTGATCCCTGGGTTGGGAAGATACCCTGGCAGGAGAGCGTGGCAACCCACTCCAATATTCTTGCCTGGAGAATCCACATGGACAGAGGAGCCTGGTGGGCTACAGTATGGAGCATCTTTTCATGTGTTTGTTAGCCATCTGTATGTATTCTTTGGAGAACTGTCTACTCAGGTCTTCTACTCATCTTTTGATTGAGTTGTTTGTTTTGATATTGAGCTATATGAATTTTCATGTATGTTGGATAGTAACCACTTGTTGGTCACATCACTTGGAAATATTTTGTTCCATTCCATAGATCTTCTCATTTTGTTGATGTTTTCCTTTGTTGTACAGAAACAAAATTTTAAGTTTAACTAGGTCTTATTTGTTTATTTTTGCTTTTGTATCCGTTGCCTGAGGAAATAGATCCAAAAAAATACTGCTATGATTTTTGTCAGAGTGTTTTACCTATGTTTTCTTCTAGGAGTTTTATGGTTTCCAGTCTTATGTTTAGATCTTTGATCCATTTTGAGTTTATTTTTGTATGTGGTATGAGAAACTGTTTTGAATTCTTTTACATGTAGCTGTTCAGTTTCCCAGCACCACTTTTGAAGAGACTGTCTTTTCCCCATTTTTATTCATGCTTCTTTTGTCATAGATTAATTGTGTGGGTTTCTTTCTGGGCTCTCTGTTCTGTTTCATTAACCTCTGTGTCTGTCTTTATGCCAGTACCATAGTGTTTCAGTTACTTTAGCTATATAGTATAGTCTAAAGTCAGAGAGCATAATACATCTAGCTTTGTTTTTTTTTGTTTTTTTTTCACTCAAGACTGTTTTGGCTATTTGGGGTCTTTTGTGATTCCATATAAATTTTAGGATTATCTGTTCTACTTATGTGGAAAATGTCATGAGCATGTAGATAGAGATTGTATTAAATCTATAGATTACACTGGGGAGTATGGACATTTTGACAGTATTGATATTTCCAAATCACAAGCACAGGGTATCTTTCTACTTCATTGCATTACCTTCAGTTTTCTTCATTAGTGACCTGTAGATTTCAGAGTACAAGTGTTTTGCCTCCATGGTTAAATTTATTCTTATATGTTTTATTCCTTTTGATACAATTTTAAATGGATTTTTTGTTGTTGCTTTCTCTTTCTGATAGATCATTGTTAGGATATAGAAAAGCAACAGATTTTTGCATAGTAATCTTCTTAAAACTTTACTGAATTTATTTATTGGTTCTAATAATCTTTGGTGGAAATTTTAGTTTATGTATGTGTATATACACACACTATCACACCAGCTGCAAACAGTGACAGTGTTACTTTTTCCCTTCCAATTTGGATGCCTTTTATGTCTTTCCCTTGCCTGATTGTTGTGTCTCAGATTTCAAATACTTTGTTAAACACCAGTGGTACGAGTGGACATCCTTATCTTGTTCCTGATTTTAAAGGAAAAATTTTTAGCTTTTTACCATTGAGTATTATGTTAACTCTGGGTTTGCCATAAATGGACTTTTTATTATGTTGAGACATGTTCTCTCTATATTGGCTTTGAGAGTTTTTATCATGAATAGTTATTAAATTTTGTAATATAATTTTTCTACAAATATGAGATTACCATATGACTCATCTTCCTTATTTTAATGTGGTATATCACATTCATTGGTTTGCAGATATTAAACCATCTTTGCGTCTGTGAAATAAATCCCACTCGATTGTGAGGTATGATCATTTTTATAATTGTTAAATTTAGTTTGCTAATATTTTGTTGAGGATTTTCGCATCTACTGATATATTTATCATAGATATTGGCTTGTAATTTTAATTTTTATAGTGTCTTTATCTGGTTTTGGTATCTAGAGTAGTGATGACCTCATAAAATGAATTTGGGAGTATTTGTTCCTCTTCAATTTTTTGGAGTAGTTTGAGAAAAATAGGTATTAGCTGCTCTTTATATATTTGGTAAAATTCACCCATAAAGTTGTCCAGTCCCAGATTTTCATTTGCAAGGAGGTTTCTTTAAATTCTTATTATTACTAATTCCATTTCACTACTAACGATTGATCTGTTCAGATTGTTTGTTTCTTCCTGATTCAGTCTTAGAGGATTATATGTTTATAGACATTTATCCACTTTTTCTGTGTTGACCCATTGTTTTGGCATATAGCTGTTCACAGTATTCCTTTATGATTTTTTTGTATCTTTGAAATATCGGTTGTAAATTCTCCTTATTCTTACTTTGTTTACCTGAGTCCTCTCTCTTTTTTTTTTTTCTTAGTGAGCCTGGCTAAAGTCTTGTAAATTTTGCTCATGTTTTCAAAAACAAATTCTTGGTTTGACTGATCTTTTATTACTTTGATTTTTCTTTTTTTGGTCTCTATTTTATAGTAATTTCCTCCTGATTTTTATTATTTCCTTCTGCTGTTGGGTTTGTTTATTCTTATTTTTCTAATTTCTTTATATGGTAGGTTAGGTTGTTTGATTTTTTTCTCATTCCTTGAGGTAAACCTTTCTCACTCTAAAATTCCCTTTTAGAACTGATTTTGCTGTATCTCTTAGTTTTTTGTTTGTTTGTTTGTTTTTTAGATTTTTGAAAGTTGTGTTTTTATTTTTATTTCTCTCAAAGTATTTATGATTTCCTCCTTATTTCTTCACTCACCAGTTTTTTGTAGTGTGCTGTTAAATCTTTGTGTGTTTGGTTCCCTGGTTTTTTCCTTTTAATTTGTTTCTAGTTTCATACTGTTGTAGTTAGGGGAAATTTTTGATATAATTTCTATTCTCTTAAATTTGATTAGACTTGTTTAGTGAGCGCCATGCGCTCTGTCTTTTTTACTGTTTTTGTGTGGAATGGCCTGTAGATATATATATTAAGTCCAGCTAGTTTAATATGTAATTTAAAACCACTAGTGCCCTATTAATTTTCTATCTGGATGACCTATCCATTGATGTAGTGGGGTGTTATAATCCTCTACTATTATTATATTATTGTCAGTTTATCCCTTTGTGTCTGTTACTATTTGCTTTATTTAGTTGCACCTATATTAGGTACATATATGTTAATGAATATCATAGCCTCTTATATCGATCCCTTTATCAGTATATAATACCTTTCTTTGTCTTTTGTTATAGGGTCTTTTACAAAGCCTAATTTGTCTTTTATTAGTATTGCTACCCCAGATTTCTTTGGTTTCCATTTGCATGAAGTATCTTTTTCCATTCCATCATTTTTGGTCTGTGAGTCTCTTTTATTTTTTTATTTTTATTTTTTTATTTTTTTAGTTTGTTTTGCTTTACAATACTGTATTTGTTTTGCTACACATTGACATGGATCAGCCACGAGTGTACATGATCTCCCAATCCCGACCCCCACCTCCCCCCTCCCGCCTCACACCCTCTCTCTGATGCTAATCCAGTCAGCCACTGTTTGTCTTTTGATTGGAGCATTTAATCCATTGAGATTTAAGGTAATTGGTGATAGTTATGTACTTATTGCCATTTTGTTATTTGCTTTCCAGTTGTTTTGTTTTTCTTTGTTCTTTTTTCTCTCTGTTTCTTCCCTTGTGTTTTGATGATTTTCTTTAGTGGTATACTTGCATGCATTTCTCTCTATTTTTTGTGTATTCATTGTAGGATTTTTGATTTGTGGTTACCACGCATTCATATGTGCTGACCTATAACCATAAGAGCTTATTTTAAACTGTCATTTAAGTTCAGACACATTCTATAAGATCTACATTTTGTACTCTCCTCACACACAAATTTTGTGGTTTTGATGTCATATTTTACATTCATCCCTTATCTGATTGTTGAAGAGCTGATTTTACAATTCTGACTTTTAATCTTAGTGCTAACTTATTTAAGTGGCTGATTCATAGCCTTTACTAGTGGGACTTTGCCTTTCCTATAAATTACTACTTCTTGTAGCCTTTTCCACTTACAGAAGACCCTTTAACACTTATTTTAGGGCTGGTTCAGTATTTATGAAACTCTTAGTTTTTCCTTGTCTGCTGCTGCTGCTAAGTCGCTTCAGTCGTGTCCAACTCTGCGCGACACCATAGACGGCAGCCCACTAGGCTCCTTTGTCCCTGGGATTCTCCAGGCAAGAACACTGGAGTGGGTTGCCATTTCCTTCTCCAATGCATGAAAGTGAAAAGTGAAAGTGAAGTCACTCAGTCATGTCCAACTTTGTATGACTCCATAGACGGCAGCCCACCAGGCTCCTCCGTCCCTGGGATTCTCCAGGCGAGAACACTGGAGTGGGTTGCCATTTCATTCTCCAATGCATGAAAGTGAAAAGTGAAAGTGAAGTCACTCAGTCGTGTCCAACTTTGTACGACTCCATAGACGGCAGCCCACCAGGCTCCTCCGTCCATGGGATTTTCCAGGCAAGAGTACTGGAGTGGGGTGCCATTGGCTTCTCTTTGTCTGAGAAGTTATTTTTTCCTCCTTTGATTCAGCATGATAACCTTGCTATATAGAGTATCCTAGGTTGTAGGTTTTTCCCTTTCAGCATTTTAAATATGTCATGCCACCCCCTGCTGGCCCTTCAGAAAAAAATCAGTCAAAATAAACAGAAAGCCTTGTTTTCCCTTGTACATGCCTCTTTGCTTTTCTCTTGCTGCCTTTAAAATTCTCTTTAACTTCTGCTATTTTAATTATGATATGTCTTGGTGTGAGTCTGGGTTCATCTTGTTTGGGGTAGGTGCCATTGGCTTCTCTTTGTCTGAGAAGTTATTTTTTCCTCCTTTGATTCAGCATGATAACCTTGCTATATAGAGTATCCTAGGTTGTAGGTTTTTCCCTTTCAGCATTTTAAATATGTCATGCCACCCCCTGCTGGCCCTTCAGAAAAAAATCAGTCAAAATAAACAGAAAGCCTTGTTTTCCCTTGTACATGCCTCTTTGCTTTTCTCTTGCTGCCTTTAAAATTCTCTTTAACTTCTGCTATTTTAATTATGATATGTCTTGGTGTGAGTCTGGGTTCATCTTGTTTGGGGTTCTCTGTATTTCCTGTACCCGGATATCTGTTTCCTTCTTCAGTTTCAGTAAGTTTTTTGACATAATTTCATCACATACATTTTTTAACCCTTTCTCTCTTCTCCTATGGGACCCCTACAGTGTGAAAGTACATTTGATGTTGTATGAGAGAGAGCTTCACGTGGCCTCATTTTTAGTCACGTTTCCTGTTCGCTGTTCTGATCAGGTGATTCTGTTACACCGTCTTCTAGATTACTTATGCACTTTCTGCGTCACCGAGTCTGCTGCTGGTTCCTTCTAGTGTGTTTCATTTCATTGGTTGTATTCTTCAGCTCTGACTGCTTCTTTTCTCTCTTGTCTAGTCCCTTGTTAAAATTCAAATTGTGTTCAGCTGTTCTTTTCTCAAGTTCAGTTACTATTTTTGTTAATAATTCTTGAATTCTTCACTGGTAAATTATTTATCTCTATTTTATTAGTTGTTTCTTCAGGATTTTTTTTTCTCTTTCATTTATAACAAATTCCTTTGTCTTCTCATTTTGTATATCTTTCTCTGTCTCTATCACATTAGTTGAAACAGTCACGTGTCTGGTCTCGAAGGGACGTCCTTGTGTCGGAACCTCCTGTGCGATTTGTGTGTGTCCAGCGGCTGGGGAGCTGGATCTGATGTAGCATTGGGTCATATCTTCCCCCAGGATGTGTTGGCAGCTAACAACAAGGTGGGGGGTGGGGCTGGAGATGAAGCGGCTAGAGCCAGGGCCAGGTGTGAACCACCTTTCTCCTGGGTTCAGTGACCATCATCATTCTATCAGGGGCAGGGCAAAGAAAAGGTCAGCTCAGTGTACTTATCTTCCTGGTGTCAGATCCTAGGACTGGGTGCCCAATATGTGGTTACCACCCCTCACTCCCTTGGGAGGATCTCTGAGCTCCTGCAATACTTTTAACTCTTCTATATCCCCTCCCAGCAGTGCTTGTACTGATTGCTGTCTTCCCTTCCTGCCTGACTGTGTATGGCTTTCACGGCCTTGACTGTAGCAGTCTTCCTGCAGGTCGTTGTTTCCAGTAGGAGTGTTCCGCACGTAGATTTATTCTCGATGTGTCTTCCTACTCCACCATCTTGATCTCAACCCCTGATCAGTGATCTTTGATGTGACTGTTGCAAAAAGATTACAAACTGCTGAAGGCTTGGCAGTTAGGTATTTTAATTAAGATACATACATTAATTTTTTGACAGAATGCTATTGCACACTTAATAGACTAGGAAACCTAACTTTTATGTACATTGGAAAATAAGAAAATTTGTGTGATTCACCACTTATTGTGATATTCGCTTTATTAAAGCAATGATCTGGAACCAAATGCATAATATCTCCAAGGTCTGCCTTTATAGTATATAAACAGTATAACTTTATATGAAAATTAGTTATTGAGTTGTACACCTAATATGTGGTCACCTTTTAAAAAAGATTATGCAAATAAGTTGAAATCTTAAAATTCCATCTTATAAATAACCACTTTTGATACCTACCTGGAATGATTTTGTTTCTGTTCAAACGTATAGATTGTATTTTTTCCCCTGAACATATATGAAATATCCTTGTGTGCTAATAAATGCAGATTTATAACATCATTTTTTTTTTTACTTTTTGTTTTCAGATAATTTTAGACTTACAGGAGGCTTGCAAATATAACTTTACTTAAGTTTCCTACATTTAACTTAGTGGCAGCTTCCTTGGATCTATTAGGCTTCCATAGAAGTGCATACTTTTTAGCTTTTGGTTTTTTTCCCTGAGCCATTTTGCCCAACTAAAAACAACTGATGGACTTCTTTTATCCACAGTTAATAACAGTAGAGTAAGGGTTCTGTCCTTCATTAGATCCTTGCTTTTAAACTTTACTTTTGTAGATCAAATCCCACTGTTGTTTTAATCTCCTAGGATTTGGAGATTAGAAGCTGTTTCATTTTGCACTTGGCAAATCCGTAAATTTATGGGCTCTCTCTCCTTTCATGACTACTTGCAAATCAGCCAGTTCTTTTCTGAGCTCATGTTTCTTGTTTCACCTTATCAAACCCAGCGAACAGCAAACCCCATCAGTTCAGTTCAGTCGCGCAGTCGTGTCCGACTCTTTGCGACCCCATGAATCGCAGTACGCCAGGCCTCCCTGTCCATCACCAACTCCCGGAGTTCACTCAGACTCACGTCCATTGAGTCTGTGATGCCATCCAGCCATCTCATCCTCGGTCGTCCCCTTCTCCTCCTGCCCCCAATCCCTCCCAGCATCAGGGTCTTTTCCAATGAGTCAACTCTTCGCATGAGGTGCCCAAAGTACTGGAGCTTCAGTTTTAGCATCATTCCTTCCAAAGAAATCCCAGGGTTGATCTCCTTCAGAATGGACTGGTTGGATCTCCTTGCAGTCCAAGGGACTCTCAAGAGTCTTCTCCAACACCACAGTTCAAAAGCATCAATTCTTCGGCGCTCAGCCTTCTTCACAGTCCAACTCTCACATCCATACATGACCACAGGAAAAACCATAGCCTTGACTAGACGGACCTTAGTCGGCAAAGTAATGTCTCTGCTTTTGAATATACTATCTAGGTTGGTCATAACTTTTCTTCCAAGGAGTAAGCGCCTTTTAATTTCATGGCTGCAGTCACCATCTGCAGTGATTTTGGAGCCCAAAAAAACAAAGTCTGACACTGTTTCTACTGTTTCCCCATCTATTTCCCATGAAGTGATGGGGCCAGATGCCATGATCTTCGTTTTCTGAATGTTGAGCTTTAAGCCAACTTTTCCACTCTCCTCTTTCACTTTCAACAAGAGGCTTTTTAGCTCCTCCTCACTTTCTGCCATAAGGGTGGTGTCATCTGCATATCTGAGATTATTGATATTTCTCCCAGCAATCTTGATTCCAGCTTGTGTTTCTTCCAGTCCAGCATTTCTCATGATGTACTCTGCATATAAGTTAAATAAGCAGGGTGACAATATACAGCCTTGACGTACTCCTTTTCCTATTTGGAACCAGTCTGTTGTTCCATGTCCAGTTCTAACTGTTGCTTCCTGACCTGCATACAGATTTCTCAAGAGGCAGGTCAGGTGGTCTGGTATTCCCATCTCTTTCAGAATTTTCCACAGTTTACTGTGATCCACACAGTCAAAGGCTTTGGCATAGTCAAGAAAGCAGAAATAGATGTTTTTCTGGAACTCTCTTGCTTTTTCCATGATCCAGCGGATGTTGGCAATTTGATCTCTGGTTCCTCTGCCTTTTCTAAAACCAGCTTGAACATCAGGGAGTTCACGGTTCACATATTGCTGAAGTCTGGCTTGGAGAATTTTGAGCATTACTTTACTAGCATGTGAGATGAGTGCAATTGTGCGGTAGTTTGAGCATTCTTTGGCATTGCCTTTCTTTGGAATTGGGATGAAAACTGACCTTTTCCAGTCCTGTGGCCACTGCTGAGTTTTCCAGATTTGCTGGCAAATTGAGTGCAGCACTTTCACAGCATCATCTTTGAGGATTTGAAACAGCTCAACGGGAACTCCATCACCTCCACTAGCTTTGTTCGTAGTGATGCTTTCTAAGGCCCACTTGACTTCACATTCCAAGATGTCTGGCTCTAGATTAGTCAACACATCATGATGATTATCTGGGTCATGAAGATCTTTTTTGTACACCCCATGCATACCTGATACTGAGGCCTCCACCCTTAATTGCAGGATCTGCCCTCCAGTTGTTACCTGGAAATAATTTCAATGAACCTTTCCTGATTCTTGCAGTCTCAGATAAGAGTGTCCTTCCTGCTCTTTGCCCAACCCCCACGGCCACATCTACATAAACTAATATCATTTACAATAGCAACCCACTGCTAGATACCCATTTCTTTTTTTTTTTTTTTTAGTATATATTTTAAAATTTTATTTATTTATTTATTTTTTGGAGACTAATTACTTTACATAGATACCCATTTCTGGGTCATTCACTCTAAGCTCAGTTGTGCTTTGGTAACAACTTTAGGATTGCAGTGGTTTACAATGGGTTTATTGCTCACTCCTTTTGGGCCTATCCTGGGTTGTTAGCAGCCTGTGGAATGCAGACTGATGGAGTGGCCCCTGCAGAAAATGTTGCAGGTGGACAGAGGTGGAGGTGTTATGGGGAACTGTGCATTGCCCATCAGGCTCCCTCCAGGAGGTGGCAGGACACCTCTGCCTGCTCTTTTATTTGCCAAAACAAGGCTGTGGCTTCGTTCCCAGGGGCAGGGGAGCCACTGTCACCCATCACCTGGAAGGAGACCAGACTGCCTCAACAGCAGCAGCAGTGGTGACCATAACACCCTTTTGTTGAAATTATCAGCTTCCATTTTTCTCCTTAGAAACAGAGATGTTATGACCATCTTGTGTCCATACCTCTGTTTGATCCTATTCATTCATTTTTCTGAGGATAAGTTGATAGACGTAGACTAACTGTTAAAATGTTTGATGTCAAGGCTGCTACTGGCCCACATGGCACGTCTATGTGTACAGATAGGAAGCAGGCAGGCGGGTTTGTCAGGTAGGTGGCAGCTTGGGGTCAACAAGAAGGTGGGGTCCTTAACAGCCTGGGCCTGGGGTATGTTTTGGTGGAGACTGGCAGCTCAAATTCAAGCTCCACTGGCCCTCCTCCCCTCAGAGAGTAAGGCAGTATACAACCTTAGCTGTGGGAAGGATTTACCAAAAACCCAGAACGTGCAGGTTGCCATTCAGAACCAGTTCGTGCTTTCAAAAACCACTCGTGTGTACTGACTTGCGAGCAGTAAGTGAAGAAAGGCCCAGAGTAGAAACATTCATTGTATACAATTCCTTCTAATCTGTAAACGATATTGAGTTTCTGGATAGAGCACGACGCAACAGAAAAACGTGACTGAAATGCACCAAATCTCCTGGTGTTTGATGTCTTATTTGTGAAAGGGAAGCTGCCTGCCTTAGAATTCTGTGGTTTTATCAATGCTGGCTTCTCCAGACTTGTAGCAAAATCTCTCGGGAGAGCTGTGGGTGTTGGGGAAATGAGCCAGAGCGGTGTGAAGACAAAGTGGAAAATATGTAATGGCTGAACTTGGAGGAAAAGCTCTGGGCAGTAACCTGAGTGACCTTGAAATAGGTAGGGCTCGGAAACCGGCAGGCTGGAGACCCTGTCACATGATGCTGTCATAGACAGAAACCACAGTGTTCATAGCCTCGGTCCGGACATACCCAGGAGCTGCCTTGCTGTTATTTATTTCCAACTTGGGTTCCCATGAATGCAGCTCTACAATTTTATTGCTTTTGTGAGTTCAACTAGAGAGGGCAGTTTGGCTTTTTAAATTTGTTTATTCACTTGTCTTCTTATATGTGTTGTTGCGTGACAGGTTCAGGCCCCCTTTCCAGTGCCCTCCTCTGAGCACGGAGTGGGTGGTCCCTGCTGGCTGTCATCCACTCACATTCCATGAGGGTGGGACCTTGTCTCCCCCCACGGTGGACCCTCCCCTGTGCGCTTCTCAGCACCTGCCTTAGAACTTACTGGTTGTTTCAGTCATGTTTCACTGATACGCTGCATGGTTTTTTTAAGTACCTAAGGCAGTTGTCTAGTCAAGGCTATGGTTTTTCCAGTGGTCATGTATGGATGCAGAGTTGGACTGTGAAGAAAGCCGAGCACCGAAGAATTGATGCTTTTGAACTGTGGTGTTGGAGAAGATTCTTGAGAGTCCCTTAGACTGCAAGGAGATCCAACCAGTCCATCCTAAAGGAGATCAGTCCTGAATGTTCTTTGGAAGGAATGATGCTAAAGCTGAAACTCCAGTACTTTGGCCACCTCATGCAAAGAGTTGACTCATTGGAAAAGACTCTGATGCTGGGAAGTATTAGGGGCAGGAGGAAAAGGGGACGACAGAGGATGAGATGGCTGGATGGCATCACTGACTTGATGGACGTGAGTTTGAATGAACTCCAGGAGTTGGTGATGGACAGGGAGGCCTGGCGTGCTGCGATTCATGGGGTCGCAAAGAGTCAGATACAACTGAGCAACTGAACTGAACTGAAGGCAGTTATAACTCTCATACATATAAATCAAATTCCAGCAGAAATGATGTTTGCCAAAGGATTTACTCTAGGATTCTTTCAAGTAGCAAGCATCTCAATGTACATTTAACACATGATTATAATTTTGAAAATAAGTTTCCTTAATACAATAGGATCAATTGTAAAGAAAAAAACAAAAACCTAGTATTTCAGACACCTTTTTCCCTTCTCTTTTCTGGCCTTATGAGGAAGGAATAAAATATTGTCTATGTGTCTTCCAAGAAAGGCAACCTGAAATTGTATATGTAGACCTGGTCCTACCACCCCAGATGTTCCCTTTGATGAATTTGATGACTAGACGTGTCCAGAGCATGCTGCTTGTGGTCTTCTGACCCAAGGTGGGAAAGTAGCATCCTCGCCTTGGCAAGGTCCTGGGGGCTGGCAGGGCCCACCCTGGAACCCCCGGGCTGTGACTGTCACCTCGGGGGGAGTGAGGCTCAGGACGTAATCTGCTCCACCTTTCCTGCAGTTTGGGAATGTTGGAGGGACCACTCTCCTTCAAGAGGCCCTGGTCCTGTTGGCAGAGAAACAGGCTGCAGATAAATGTCCACGCGCAGGGGAAGCTTCCCGTCATTATTCTTACCGGATGCATCCATATGTGTGTCATAATGTAGCTTGTGAGCAACCATCTAGGAGAGTCTGCAGAGGGAATGCTGTCAGCTGGTTTGCCCACCTCTTCATATCCTGGTGCTGCTTCCAGAATGAACCCACCAGGTTCCTTCCAGGATGGGCAGATCTGGTCTGTGGGTCTTCTCAAAATCAGCTCCCACAGAACATTCCAGCCCTTCCCAGGCCTTGGCTGAAGGACAGTGGCAGAGGGGCCAGAAGCTCCAAATGCCTAAAGAATCAGAATGTCCATTATCCAGGTGACCCAGAGCTGGTACCTTGCTGGGAAGATGTGTCTTCATCTGTAAGAGAAGATGAATGTACATCACCCTGCTGCCCTCCGGGATGGCCGTGATGATTAGGTGGAGGACAGATGTGAGGGGTCACCCACATTTGGAGCCACGAGCTCACAATGGCAGAGTGCTTGCACTGTGAGCCATCTGATTCATAGCTCTTTGTGAGGGGCTGTTACTTTTGCTGCTAAAGTTGGCTGCCCATAAAGCACTGTGCCTCAGAGGGAGCAGAGCGCAGGATATAAGCCACCATCTGCGCTGCAGTTTGGGAATGTGGGAAGGACTGCTCTCCCTCAAGAAGCCCTGATCCTGTTGGCAGAGAGACAGCCTGCAGATAAATGTCCATGTGTGGGGGAAAACTTCACAAATGTCCTGGCAACATCACAATAAATGTGAGGGGGAAATTTTCACAAATGTCCTGGCCAAGAGTATTTGGGGAGACATTTCCACATGGCATGGATTTGAGCGACTGCAAACCTAGTACAGCATCCTGGGCCTCTTGGGAGGCAGGGGCAAGGCTGGGAGTTCTCATTTGTGCCTCTTCCTGAGGAAGCAGGGACAAATGCTAATAAGGAAGGCCCACTGCCTCCTTCGCAGCCTCTGGGACTCCAGAGCTGGGGCAGGTGACCCTGAGCGTGTGGAAGGTCCTTCCCATCTTCGCAAGGGAGGTCAGTCACCCAGAGCGGTTGTATCAAGATACTTGGCCAATGTGTACGTGGATTCATAGCTGTGTACATATTCCATGTCAGGAAACATGGAACTTAGCATGATTTTTAAATTCCATTTTCTTAAATGTTAGGATCCATCTTTATATCTTAGCATTGCTGGAGTTAGGATGCTGGAGGCATGCCATGACCAGGGTGGGCAGGCCTTCCAGCCTTCCAGGCTTTTGACTCCCAGCAGGCCTGTGTCCCAAGCCTGGGTGGTGGGGCGGGCCCTGGAGGATGGTTCTGCCCCATGTGGGAGTGATTGTGTGTCTCCTCCAGGCTGGAATGTTTGTGTGCAGGTGTGTGACCCTTAAGAGCTGTCCTGCCCTCTCCTTGGTGATGAACAGCATAGGGGTGGGGTGAGGGCTGCCCCATCAGTCTGTGGCCCTGAAGTGGGAGAGGTCCTAGAGCACCGCCTGATCGACCTGAGTGCATGACTGGACCACAGGGGCTGGAAATGAATCAGGTGGGTGTGAGCTGCTAGGGTATTGGCTGGAACTGATGCTCTCACTGCTTTTTCCTCTTTTCCCCTTTTTTTTCCCCTTTCCTCTTTTCCCCCTTTTTCTCTACAAGCAGTTATCAGACTGATCCTGTATCTTAGAACCAAGACAGTATGATAATTCCTCTGGTTGTTTTCCAGCCTTCCTGGCTAAGGAATCTTCAGGCATTCTCAACAAAACCGGAAAGAAGACACTTGTCTTCAGTGGCAGGAACTGGGCATGCACATTTCAGGAGATTCTTATTTATTGAAACACGTTGAAAACTAAAAAACTGCAAAAATGGTGAACCTGGAGGTTTCCCATTTATGTTTCATGATGCTAAAATAGGTTCTCTTAAAAGATAATGGTTTCCTTCAGTAAGTTTGGGAAAATGTTCTACACTCTCAGTTTGTCCTTGAAGATTAGCAGTGCCTACTAGAAGATCAAAGTCTCTGAGAAGACCTGCAGTTTAGTCAAGCAGAATCCAGTATTTTTCAATCCTTCTCTACCCATGCCCTCTACATCTCTCAGCCCAGTGTTTACTAGGAGGTTAGTATATGAAATGTGGAATTTGCCGAATCCTGGTGCAGTAGGATAATGCTTGATCCCATCTAAAAGCTGCAGGATGTGTCATCAAGGAAGTCATTAGGATATAGTGCTTATTATGACATAGTTATTCCTTTTCTAACAGCAATTTTTTGAGCTCCATCTGTATACAAGGCTTCCTATCCTGGCGGTACGTAGAACACTCATGTCGGGCCCAGGACCCTGAGCGTCAGTGTCAGTGTGGGGAGGGCGCCCGGAAACCTGCAGGTCCTTGGCCCTCACCAGCACTCGCACAACAGGGCTGTCCTGGCACAAGGCCTGGGGATCAGCATGGAGAACACGCAACATGTGACAGATTCCCTGACCTGTGAGAGACCCCACATCAGATGCCTTGCTTCTGCCCTCTCTCTGCCTGGGGCTGGGTTCTGGAATGTCCTGGCCTGGAAGACCCAGCATGGGACCCCAAGGGAGCCCACATGATGGATGAGTCTAGACCTCATGGCTGTGTTTGTGCGCTTTAGAAACAACAGCTGGACACCTGTATTTTAGTGGAGGCTGTCACGTGTTAGGGTCAAGGCCCCTGAGGACCACAGGGAGAGTTCACCAAGGTGGCCACTGCGAGGCTGAGGGGTGGGTAGGGGGCTGGGGGCCAAAGCCCTGGACAGGGCTGTGCTTCCCGTGAGGCTTGGTGCAGTGGAGGGCCTGGCCTTTGCACCTGTGGCCACGTACCCACACAGTGGTGCGATGGAGGGAGATGCTGGTGGGGATGGCAGGAGAGGGGACTTCACAGCGGCTGGACAGGCTCTTCCCCATGGATGCCTTGCCTTTCAGCCGTCGTGAGAGGGATCTGGACTTCTTTGATGAGGCAGTTCTTCTGGAATTTGTTCAGGCTCAAAAGACATAAATTGGCCCTTTAATTGGGGCCATGACATGACTTCAGGGCTTGAGTTTTAACTGTGCTGTGAAGCCTCTCCCAAGGCTGCGGCTTCTCTCCTGCAGCAAGTGCGCTGGAAATGAGGCAGAACAATTCAACTTCTGCCCCTTCTACATTCAGATGACCTTGCGGTGGCTGAACACAAGGTGTTGTCCTCGGCCAGCAGATGCTGTAGCTGCCCGATTCTGCAGGTCAGCGCCATGGGCACAGGGCCTCCGGGGAGAGTGGTAAAGCCCCAGATGGACGTCCCTGGAGATGGGTTCAGTGGGGACATTCTGGTCTGATACGGCACTGAGTGTGGTGATTCAGGGGCGCTTACAGAAATAGGGAAGTGAGGTCCCATTCCCAGAGTATCTTCGTTAATGCTCCCCAGGTGCACCAGCTGCACAGCTGGGGTGTGAGGCTGGGGACGGGATTGAGCAGAACTCAGGTTAGTGCCTCGCCCTTGAGTGGCTGAAGAGCAGGTCTCAGGGACCCAGCATCTTCCTCTCTGCTCACTCCTCCCCACCAGGTCTACTTGGGCCACCCTGCATGGATGGGGAAGTGATGAGCGAGACACTGGCCCATCAGCACCCCTCTCTTCGCTCCACACAGCCTAGGGGCCTCACTCCCAGCTCTCCTCGCCTCCCTGGCTGAGGCCACGCCTCTCCCTGCAGCATGTGGGTCTAGGTGGCCTCTGTGGGCCCAGTCCTTCCTGTGCTTCCCTGCCCCTCAGCCCTGGAAGTGATTCTCCAACTGCCTGCAGGATGCTTTCACCTCCAATGCCCACATATGTTCTCATTCCCTTTTTCCTCTCAGGACCAAAAGACGTGTGTGCTCATGACACACACACACAACATGCACAGTAAGCCACAACTTACCCTCATATGGGCTTCCCTGGTGGCTCAGACTGTAAAGAATCCACCTGCAATGTGAGAGACCTGGGTTTGATCCCTGGGTCGGGAAGATTGCCTGGAGAAGGGCATGGCAAACCACTCCAGTATTCTTGGTTGGACGAGTCCATGGACAGGAGGCAGGCTACAGTCCATGGGGTAGCAAAGGGTGAAACACGACTGAGGGACTTTCACTTCACTTGTGCTCATACATGTTTATGATGCTGCACACACCACACACACATGTGTGCAGTCACGTGCACTCACACACACACACACCATGCACAAGTGCACTTATGTACATACATATGCATGCCCCTCCTGTACAGAGAGCCCAAGGAAGTGGCAGTCTGATGCACTAAATGCCCTTGGCCCCTGTTGATGGGGTAAAGGACAGGGAGGAAAGCCAATCAGCAACAGGCAGCAGTCTTCCCAGGCTCCCTCCAACTCCCTGAAATTCCATGGACAGTGGCCTGGGATGCACTGTGAGAGTCCAGGCTGGACCTTCTCCAGGGATCAGGGTCGGGAGCCTGGAGGAGAGGCAGGGGCTTTGCTCAGCCATTGACCGCCCTGTCTATACAAGTCCTTTCCTGCTGCAAGCCTTGGAGCTGGGCCCCTCCCACCCTACTCTTGGTGGACACCTGCCAGCCCTACTCCCAAGCTGACTGCCTGGTCACCTGTGTTCCGGTTCTCATCTGTCACCAGGACCCTTGCTGGATTCTTATTATTCCCACTGCCTCCTCCCACTATAGACACATACAAGCCACACACATAACCATGTATACACACACACCACGTACATCCCGTGAACCATACATCACACCCCTCATCTTCTCCATACCACGTGACATACTGTGCACACCCCCCCCAGCATGCATACCCATCACATCAATCACAGGTCCCTGTAATTCATTTATTCACTCTATCTGCCTCCCTCTGTCCCTGCTATCCTGTTGCAGCCATCACTGTCTTCCTCTGACCTGAAATATTATTATCTTTTCCACCAAATGTCATTTAAATTGCTCCTAATGGTAGAGACTGAGACAAGAGGTTAAATCTGTGCGCCCACTCCACAGTGCCCATTATGTGCATAATGCATTTAATGCATTTTCTCCTTGGCTCTGCCCCTCCCTCCTCAACAGGACACCCTCAGACCCGGCTCCTGTGGTGTGCACATGCCAAGGCTGCTCCGTCCGCGGACACTTAGCATGGCATGAGCCTGATTGAATATGGGGCTTTCCCATAGAAGAAGCCCTGCCTTGCCCTGCTGGGTGTCTCTCAGCGTTCAGAACCTCCTGGGCACAAATGTTAAACTGACTGACATTGCAGAGCTGAGAGAGACAGGTGTTTGTGAGCAATTCCAGAAAGGACCGAGTTAGTCCTTAAAGCACCCACCCTCCAAGCTTAATCCAGAACCACTGGGGATATGGCTCATTTTAGCAGCGCTTAGAGGCTGCTGAAATTACCAGTGGTGGTGGTGGTTGTATTAATCAGCTCAGGCTGCCTTTACAGGACTCCATAGACTAGGTAGCTTAAACAATAGACATTTATATCTCACAGTTCTGGAGGCTGGACGTCCAGGACCAAGGCACCAGCATGCTGGTTTCTGGTGAGGCCACGCTCCTCTGTTGAAAATGGTCACCTTCTGTCCATGCCTTCACCTGGCCTCTTCTGTGCACGCATGGGAGCGAGAGATCTCTAGTATCTCTTCTTCTTCTTGAAGGACACTGATCTTACCAGATCAGGGCCCCACCCTTAAGACCTCAATTAAGCTTAATTACCTCCAAGACTCCTATCTCAAAATATGCTCATGTTGTGGGTTAGGGCTTCAACAGGTGAATTTGGGGAGCATGCTATTCAGTGTGTGACAGTGGCAGAGTTTTCAGCTCAGCTCCTCAACTGCTTGCTCTGGCCTCCCTCAACTGCCCTCCCTTGTCTCCTGTGTGCCCTTCATGTAGGTAGGTAGCTAGCTCTCTGGAGCTCTGGGTGTGAGCTCGCAGCTAGGCCGGCATGCCACACTGGCAGGGACACTTTCTCTGCCTCCTGGAATGGTCTCCCTCCTCCTGCTACCCGATAAGCTGCATTGTCCTCTTCAACCTGACTGCCTGGTACTAAATTCTGCAAGAAGTGCTGGGGAGAGCCTGGTGCAAGTCTTTTGGATTTATCACTGTATATTTCCCTGGAAATGGGGAAAAGACACTCGATGTCAGTGGGTCCAATTAGGTAGACTTTGTGGAAATCTTCAGTAGATTAAACAGTAATATTCCAGGAAGATAATTATTATACCTGTTATCACTGAACATATCTCAGTGTATCAAAAATCTGTTCAGGTATAAACAGAAAACTGACCAGTGGATTGCCCCTCACACATAAGGAAGGAGGTTCCTAGCATTGGTCCAGAGGCTTCACCCTGTGGTTAACATCTCTGTAATTCTCCTGACCACCTGGCCACAAGATGGTTGCTGAAGCACTAGCCATTGTGTGCTGGTTCAAGGGAGAAAGAAGGGTCAGTGCCAGATGTTTATAATTTTTTTTTTAATTAAGATTGCAAAGATTTCCTAGAAATCTGACAGGGAAGTTTATACTTGGGTTTTACTAGCCAGAGCTGGGTCATATGGCTACCACTGGCTCAGAGGGAGGCAGAAAAGGACAGCGTTGTCTCACACTAACTGGCATTGGCTTACACTCAGCAAGATCTATGACCTGAGGCCAGGCGCGTGAACCCACCACCACCATTCAAACTAGGTTCTGATGGTGAAGCAAAGGGGACTGGTGCTGGATAGATGACAAACAAAAGCAACCTCTCTCATGGGATACAGTTTACTGCTAAGAGCTGGGATTCAACGTGGCTAGTGCTGCAGAAGCCTGGTGTGCCGCAGTCCATCAGGTCACAAAGAGTCAGACGTAAATTAGCAACTGAACAGCAAAAGAGCTGCCAGTGGTAGAAAGGTTACTAGATTCTCTGAAAGGGACTCTTCACAGTGTTTCTTACCTGGGCTGTGAATAGAAAACAGTGTGGAGGACGAGGAGTCAGGTGTGAATCTCACCTGGGGGAACGCAGGTATGGGGTCCTGACCCGAGTGTGTCCTCCATCTGCTCCTGTCCACCAGCTGCCCCCTGCCCTCCCCACACCTGTCCCCATTCCTGCTGGCATCTGTCGTGCGCATGCTCTGTACCCCTCTGTGCCTTGGCTTCCTGTTGGCTTTGCTTTTCATTCAGTCACCACTTTGGTCAACTGTGCAGGAAGTCTAAAAAGGCAAGTGTCTTCAACAGGTAGTGCTGGAAAAGTGGACAGCTACACAAAGCCAACACAGTGTGACTAGAACTCTCCCTCACACCACGTGCAAAAATAAACACAAAATGGATTAAAGACACAAACATAAAACTTGAAACCATAAAACTTCCAGAAGAGAACATAGGCAAAACACTCTGACATAAATTGTAACAATATTAACAATATTATCTTGAATCAGTCTCCTAAGGCAAAAGAGATAAAAGCAAAAAAAAGGAAAACAACCAAAATAAATGGGACCTGATTAAAGTTAAAAGCTTTTGCATAGCAAAAGAAATCACTGACAAAATGAAAAGACCTACAGAATGGGACAAAATTATTTGCAAATGATGTGATCAACAAGGGAATAATGCCCAAAATATATAAACAGCTCATACAACTAAATTTCAAAAACAAACAACTAAATCAAAAGATGGGGGAAAGAACTGAATAGCCATTTCTCCAAAGAAGACATACAGATGGGCAACAGGCACATGAAAAGATGCTCAATATTTCTGGTTATTAGAGAAATATAAATCAAAACAATGATGAACTATTACTTCATACCAGTCACAGTGGGGCTGTGACCAATAATTTTATCAATAACAAATGTTGGCGAAGATGTAAAGAAAAGGAAAACCTTGTATACTATTGGTGGGAATGTAAATTGGTGCAGACACTATGGAAAACAGTATGGAGGTTCCTCAGAAAACCTGAAGTAAAACCACCATATGATCCAGCCATCACATGTGCAGAGAAAAACGAAAACGAATTCAAAAAATTCTGGTGCTGTCTGTTTTAGAAAGTTGTTAATTACTAATTCAATTTATTTCACAGATACTGGCCTATTCATATTATTTATTTCTTTTTTTTGTGAGTCTGAGAAACGTGTCTTTCAAGGAACTTGTCCGTTTCATCTAGGTTATCAAATTTGTGAGCATAGTGTTCTTCACTGTATTCTTTTATTATTTTTATTATTATTATTATTATTTATTTATTTTATTATTATTTTATTATTTATGCTCAAAAAAGGTAGTGCCCCCAGTATCCTCAGTGGCACTATTTTTAATAGCTATGATATGGAAGCAACCAAAGGGTCCTTCAGCAGATGACTGGACAAAGATGTGCCATATATGTGTAGTGGAATATTACTCAGGCATAGGAAAAATGAAATGCTGCAGTTTGCAGCAATGTAGATGGACCTAGAAAAAAAACAGAAAAAAACAAATGCTGTATGATGTCACTTATCTGTGACATCTGAAAAATAATACAACTGAATGTATATGCAAAACAGTGACTCACAGATACTTAAACAAACTTGTGATTACCAAAGGAGAGCCTGGAAGGGGGAGGGGCAAAATAGGAGTATGGGATTAAGAGATACAAGCTACTATGTATAAAACAGATAAGCAACAATGATACATTGCATCACATAGGGAGTTATAGCTTTTATCTTATAATTACTTATAGTCTGCAAAAATACTGAATCACTATGCTGTATACCTGAAACTAACGTAATATGGTAAATCCGGTGTTGTTAAGTAAAAAGTAAAGTTAAAGAAAGGCAGGCTGCTGGGTGCACGATTAAACATTGTAACAGGAAGCAGGCCTGGGGCTCAGGAAGATCAGGGCCCGGCTCCCCTCCTCAGGCACCTGATTGATCTGTGCAGGAGCTCAGCACCGCTGCACTGCAGTCATGAGGTGCAGGGTGTACCTTTGGCTCCTTTCATTGACTCTAAGCCTGTGTCAGTGGCCTTGTGTGCAGAGCCACGTGAGGCCTTGGGTCAGGCTGTCCCAGACATGAAGGAGACACGACGGGCTCCGGTGTCTCTTGAAAGGAAAGGGCCCCAGGGTGTCTTGCTCTCAACTTCTAAAGGTGGGAACAAAGTCCTAGATACTAATACAAGTGCTCAGCCATCCTGAGGCAAAAAGGAGCGGAGTTGGGAAGGACGGCCCCGGGCTAGACTTTCGCTCAGGCACTTTCTGTCCTCATTGCCTCTTGTTTCATGAGAAGTTCTTCTCAGCCCTGAATGTGCTCTTTAACGGCGTGTGTGTTGGGAGTCCTGGAAGGTTGTGTGTGACCGAGGACGCTTGACTGGATTTCAAGACATGTTGGCTTCATCTCTGGGCCCATGTAATAAGGGGAATGAGTTTTGCGCAATGGAAGGTTACTTTGCTTGGAAAATGTATCCTGGCACCTTGCTAATGTTTTGGCAATTGTTGAATGATGTTTCAGTTGAAAATTTTTGAAGGATTTATGAGTTAATTTTCCCCTTTGGATATCAAATTTTTATCTTCTCGGTTGTGGAACAAAATAACATGTGTTTGGATTTTCTCTCTTCTGACTCATAGTCCATTTGGGCAGCTGTAACCAAAATACCACAGACTGGGCAACTTATAAACCACCGAAATTTTATTCTCACATTTCTGGAGGCCAGAAGCCCATGATCATGGCCCCAGAGTGGTTGTGTCCTGGCGAGGGACCTCATGCAGCTTGCAGAGAACTTGCTTCTCCTGGTGTCGTCACATGGTGGGAGGGGTGAGGGAGCTCTGGGGTCTCTTATAAGGACACTGATCTCATTCACAAGGGTTCCACCCTTATGACCTAAGTACTTCTTAAAGGTCCCACCTCCTAATACTGTCATCTTTAGGGATTAGGATTTCAACACATGAATTTGGAGATGAGACAGGCTGGGACCTGGGACCCTTTGCTGCAATGCTTCAACGTTTGCACTCGGATAAACCTCTCCTCTAGCAACAAAATACAAAGAATCTATAATGGACTAAAAATAACTGCAATCAGAGCAAATTTTGGACAAGATACAGAGATCAAAACACCCACCTGGCTCTTTTGGAGACAGGGAGCAAAGAGCAGGGTACTGCGCATGCCCCCTGTACACAGCACCACCACTGAAGGCCTGGGCAAACCCCCAAAACCACCCCTCCAGCCTGAGCCCCACTGGAACCAACTTGGGCAGGGAGCAAGCAAGGGACGCTGTTATCTGTTTTAGTTCACTCTGCTATAAGGACCTCAGTACTCTTGCCTGAAATTCTTGTCTGGTCTCTGATCAATTTCTATTGATAGAAAAGCCAAGAACCCTGGTATGAGCATTCAAACTATAGCAGACTCCTTCTCCATGTAAAAGTACCACATGTTCTGAGGTGTCAGCTCTTCAAAGACAAATGAAAATGGCACCTACTAGTAGTTTTTAAAAAAGCTTTGATTAAAAAGCAACTAGGGGCTTCCCTTGGAGAAGGCAATGACACCCCACTCCAGTACTCTTGCCTGGAAAATCCCATGGACGGAGGAGCCTGGTGGGCTGCAGTCTAGGGGGTCGCTAAGAGTCGGAATGACTGAGCGACTTTACTTTCACTTTTCACTTTCCTGCATTGGAGAAGGAGATGGCAACCCACTTCAGTGTTCTTGCCTGGAGAATCCCAGGGACGGCGGAGCCTGGTGGGCTGCCATCTCTGGGGTTGCACAGAGTCGGACATGACTGAAGTGACTTAACAGCAGCAGCAGGGGCTTCCCTGGTGGTCCAGTGGCCAAGACTCTGTGCTCTCAATGCAGGGGGCCTGAGTTTGATTCCTGGTCAGGGAACCTCCACATGCCACAACTAAGACCCAGAGCAGCCAATAAATAAATACTTAGAAATTGGCAACTATAGGCAGGGAAACTTCCTCTGGATCATTAAGTATAAAAGCAACCTTTTGGTAGCAGAGACTCTCAGAACTGGATGGTTTCCCTCAGTTCTTGGGAGAGTTCAGGTGACGTGACATAGACCGTGGGGTGAACAGTGTCCTGGGGGAGTCTTGTCACTCCCTCCTGTGTGCCATTTGCTTGTTTGTTTTCTGATCTCTGATTCCAGGTCCACTGTACTTCTGTGAGAATCTAATCAAATGTAGCACACCCACCACTGGGAGACCAGCTAAGGTGGGGCTCCGCTTGCACACAGCAGAGGGGCCTGTGTTGCCGACACAGCTGTGGTGCCAGGAGGGCCCTGCAACCTCACCAAGCCACTGCAGGCAAGTTGAACTCTTTCCCCAGGTCCGTCCAAGTGGGAGCTGGGGTGTGTCCTGGTCAGCCCCTGAGTCATTTTAAGCCAGATACTTTTATTAGATGTATATCTCCATATTTTGGCTGCATATTTTGGGCCAAATTAGAATGCCATTTGGAGACAGTCAGAAGAGTAATACATAAACGCTTCATAATAGGAACTTAGAGTTAAAAACAGACATTAAGTAAGTTCTCAGACCACAGTGACTTGTAGTAACTCATAGTAACTCACACAAGCATAGTCACACACCTTTTCACCGATGTGTGTGTGAGTTTGCATGGGTGTGAATACGTGTGTATGTGTGTGTGTCAGTATGTGCATGTGTCAGTGTGCACGCACACACACACACATCTGTTTCCCTGCTCTACCACATGTGTAGGGTGATGACAGTGAAGAGCCTGGGGTTCAGTGGACGGGAGGCCTAGTCTCTATTGTAGCTCCTGTGGGGAGGTTACTTGGTCTCTCTGAGACTCTGCAGCCCCTGTGTGTGTTAGGGAATGATGTCACTGACCCGCTGTTCAAGCCTGTGTTGGGATTATATGAAGCAATGCTATAAAAACACTAGTACACTGCCTGGCACAGAGGAACTGGCAAATAAGGGATAATTGAATTGAATGGACCCAGAGGTTTACGGTGTCTACCAGCAAGAGAGGGGGCCCCAGGATTGGGTGGCACACACAACCCGAGGCCACCACCCCTGCTTCCTGGAAAGCGGGAGAGTCCATGTCCCGTGAGGCAGGGCAGGGAGGGGTCTGTGTGTTCTGTGGACCCTGTTGTCCGTTCCCTCAGGCTGTGTGCATGGCTGGCTCCCCAGAGGCAGGGCCAGGAGAGCAGCAACACCTGTCCAGTGGGAGACCCACTGCTCCTGGCTTAGCATTTGTACTGGAATTGCAAGTACTCCATAGTCACCGTTATTGATTAGATAGTTTGACAGGACATCTCTCTTTTAATAAAGGAACTGATTCCCTACATGATCTTGGGACACCAGGAACAGGCACTGGTACTGACAGGGAGACAGGTGGGTTTGAACCCAGGACCATCAGTGATCACAACGGGTGCCCTGTGGGTGACCTCTCTTCATGGGTCTGTGAACAGGTCTGACGAGAAGGCTGGAGTGCCAGAAAACATATGAACAGGTCTTTGTAATCACAGGAGCCTTGAATACCTGCTGCAGTGTATTCCACAGACTGTATTGAGCTTTGAGTCATTTGCAGTGGGTTTAAGAGGTTGGCCTGGATGGTCTCTTCTTCTATTGCTGAAAGAATGACTGACTGATTCACAAGGAAAGGCACATGGATGAGAGGCCAGGGAAAGTTCCTGTCCAGAGAGGTACTGATAATTCCAAGAGGAACTACGTGCTGCTGGAACTGAATGAGACTCAGAGATCTGTGTTAATACCAGCAAAGGTCTTATACAAACTCTTAGCAGAAAATGATCGTAGTTCCCTGGACAGAATGAACCTCAGTGGATTGGAAGCCAACAATGATACAGTAATTGTATTATTTAGCATAATACAATTTAGTTTTACAGCCATGATCACATTAGATTAGTTGGAATGAAATTCCCAAATGCATAGAAAATCTCCAGGTCTCTAAAATTTAATTTGATATACTGCCACATAGAAATGTTCTTAAAGTGTATTCTAAAAAATAAGGCATTTTGAAAATTTGGGGAAGCCAGAGAAGGCCTTGAAAATGTTCATCTTACTCTTCTGTCTTCTGGTCTCTTCTCCTGCTTGGTGGCTGAAGGAGTATTCTTTAATATTTATTTTTAAATTTTTATTTATTTGCCTGCACTAGCTCCTAGCTGTGTGATGTGGGACCTTTAGTTGCAGCATGTGGACTATAGTTCCCTGACCAGGAATCCAACCCAGGCCTACTGCACTGATGGCTTGGAGTCTTAGCCACTGGACCAGGATGGAAGTCCCATGAGGAGGTATTTTAATTGGTTTGTATTTACTGATTGAATGTGGGTATTTGTTGTGTACTTTGTTGGGTTTTGGAGAAATGTGATCCTGAGAGACCCCAGGCTGTCCCTTAGCTGTCAGGATCTGAGAAGAAATCCACTGAGGTCGTCCGTTCCTCCCAGGGGGCATCAGGTTGAGACCACACCTTCTCCTCCTGCTTATGAGAGAAGCACATTCATTTCTGAGTAAAGGTGCTGAGTGTGATGTAATTAGGTCTTGGATTTTGCCAAATATGAATCTGCTGGCTCCTCCCTATGCCTCTGTTCAGTGATGTGTTGGAAAGTCACAAGCCTCCCTTTAAAGGCCATGCTACCATTCTCCAGCCACGTGCCTGCCCAGACAGATGGAAGCGGTTAAACCCACCTATTCTGGGGAGAAAGGAGAAGTAGGGACGTGGACACATGCTGAGTGCCTGCCAGCCAGACACCAGCCCAAGACCCACTCAGGCTCTTGACCCTACTTGGGGCCCTGAGAGGTGGGCCAGCCCTTCCCACCTTCAGGGAGGACGCTGGGCCCTCAGGAGAGGCCAGAGGGGTCCAGGTTGCCCTGTGCCAAGCCCGGCCTTCCAGCACAGGCCCACTGCTGAGCTGCCCACTCTCTCCAGATTACAGGTAACCTGAGCTCATCTGGCCTTTTCCAGTTCATTAAAAACCAGGCTTAAGGCTTCTTCTGCTTGTGGCACCGTCAGGGCTGGTGAGGCTTCCAAGGGGTTGCCCTCCTGCTTCAGTCTAATCCTGGGCCCCTCTCCTCCCCAAGGGCTGGGGTACAGCTGCCACAGCCTTCTAAGTAGTCTTGGGAAGCATTCCTGCCTCCAGCCTAGTTTAGGGGGAGGAAATGGTCAAGGGTAGATTAAGGGCAGTTCCTGTCTGCCTGTGAAGAGCCTTCCAACACAGCTGCTTTCTGTTGCCGGTCTCCTTCCCAGGCCTCCCAACATGTACTTGGGGCAACCTTGTATTTCTCCTGCCTGTTACTCCTTTGAAGTGAAAGTGAAAGTCGCACAGTTGTGTCTGACTCTTTGCGACCCCATGGACTGTACAGTCCTTGGAATTCTCCAGGCTAGAATAGTAGAGTGGGTAGCCTTTCCCTTCTCCAGGAGATCTTCCCAACCCAGAGATTAAACCAAGGTCTCCCACATTGCGGGCAGATTTTTACCAGCTGAGCCACAAGGGAAGCCCAAGAATACTGGAGTGGGTAGCCTTTCCCTTCTCCAGGAGATCTTCCCAACCCAGGGATCGAACCCAGGTCTCCTGCATTGGAGGCAGATTCTTCACCAACTGAGCTATTAGGGAAGCCCTGATATTTCTTTACTGATACCTGTTACTCCTTTACCAGCTGCTTTCGTGCCTTTTGTGAGCAGTTCTCTTCGAGAGAAATAGATAGTCAGTGCTTAAACCAAAAGAGTCTGCACACATACGGGGTTGACCTCCTCCGTGGATGGGTTGGATTAACGTGCCTTGTACTCATCCGTGTGTGTGTGTGTGTGTGTGCGCGCACGCGCGCACGCGTGTGCCCATGCGTATGTGTTTATTCACACATGCTCGCAGGCACTGTCCAGCCCAGGGTCAGTGTGCTCAGAGTGTCACATGATAGCTCCTCTGTATTTGGGAGGTCTGCCAGCTCCCTCCGGTTCACCAGAACTGGGCCCAGTCCATGCCAGCCTCACCTCAGGACCAATGAAGTCTTCTGGCAGACCGAGCTGGTTCAGACATCAGGCCTGGCTCACAGTACCAGGCTGAGAACTGTGCAAAGTGGAGGGGAGGTCACTGGAGGGTAAGGCAGACATGACCCCTGGCAGAGCACTATCCTGAGATCTGAGGGAAGGTAGGAAGGGAGGAGGGTACAGTCCCAGGGAAGGAGCTGGGCAAGGCAGGGGCAGCGCCCTGAGCTTCCGAAGGGAGAGCTGTGCCCGTGTGCTAAGTCACTTCAGTCATGTCCGACTCTTTGCGACCCTGTGGACCCTCGCCTGCCAGGCTCCTCTGTCCATGGGATTCTCCAGGCAAGAATACTGGAGTGGGTTGCCATGCCCTCCTCCAGGGGATCTTCCTGACCCAGAGATTGAACCCGCGTCTTCTGTGGCTCCTGAATTGTAGGCAGATTCTTCACCACTGAGTCACCTGGGAAGCACTCAGTTTTATATGTGTATATAGATATAGATATTCTTTTTCAGATCTTTTCCATTATGGTTTATTGCAGAGTATAGAGTATAATTCCCTGTGTTATACAGTAAGTCTTTGTATTTATTTATCCTATATATAATAGTTCACAGCTGCTAATCCCAAACTCCCAGTCCTTCATTCTCTCCCTACCCACTCTCCTCTGGCAACCACAAGTCTCTTCTCTATGTCTGTGCATCTGTTTTTTAGGTATGTTCGTTTGTGTCATATTTTAGATTTCACGTATAAGTGATATCATATGGTATTGTCTTTCTCTGTCCAGTTTTCACTTAGTTTGATAGTCTGTAGTTCCATTCATGTTGCTACAAATGGCATTATTTCATTCTCTGTTATGGCTGAGTGATATTACTTTTTCAGATTCTTTTCCATTATGGTTTATTGCAGAGTATAGAGTATAATTCCCTGTGTTATACAGTAAGTCTTTGTATTTATTTATCCTATATATAATAGTTCACAGCTGCTAATCCCAAACTCCCAGTCCTTCATTCTCTCCCTACCCACTCTCCTCTGGCAACCACAAGTCTCTTCTCTATGTCTGTGCATCTGTTTTTTAGGTATGTTCGTTTGTGTCATATTTTAGATTTCACGTATAAGTGATATCATATGGTATTGTCTTTCTCTGTCCAGTTTTCACTTAGTTTGATAGTCTGTAGTTCCATTCATGTTGCTACAAATGGCATTATTTCATTCTCTGTTATGGCTGAGTGATATTCCGTTATATATATGTACTACCTCTGCTTTACCATTCACCTTTCAATGGACATTCAGGTTGCTTCCATGTCTTCTGGCTATTGTAAATAGTGTTACTATGAACATGGGTGTGCATGTATATTTTCTAGTTATGGTTTTCTCTGGATATTTACCTAGGAACAGCAAAAATGGTAGCTCTATTTTTAGTTTTCTGAGGAACCACCATACTATTCTCCATGGTGGCTGTATTAACTTACATTTCCACCAACAGTATAGGAGGGTTCCCTTTTTTCCACACCCTCTCTGTCCTGTTAGTATTTTCCATTGCCTTGACATGCCCTGCTCAAGTAAAGTCTTATCCACAAAAGTCATGGAACACAGGCCCATCCATGAATCCTCCCCTCCCTCAGCCAAAAGGGTGCCAAAGGCCTGGGGGGTTTCTGGGGTTCCCTCTCACTCTGGGATGGTGCAGAACCTGACAACCCAGCTATCTTTGCCCTGACTCCTAGGAGGGATTCAACTTGTGCCTGAAAGATTTAGACCTTAAATAGTTCAGTTCAGTTCAGTTCAGTCGCTCAGTCATGTCCGACTCTTTGCAACCCCATGAATCGCAGCACGCCAGGCTTCCCTGTCCATCACCAACTCCCAGAGTTCACTCAGACTCACGTCCATTGAGTCTGTGATGCCATCCAGCCATCTCATCCCCGATCGTCCCCTTCTCCTCCTGCCCCCAATCCCTCCCAGCATCAGGGTCTTTTCCAAAGAGTCAACTCTTCGCATGAGGTGGCCAGAGTACTGGAGCTTCAGTTTTAGCATCATTCCTTCCAAAGAAATCCCAGGGTTGATCTTCAGAATGGACTGGTTGGATCTCCTTGCAGTCCAAGGGACTCTCAAGAGTCTTCTCCAACACCACAGTTCAAAAGCATCAATTCTTTGGCACTCAGCCTTCTTCACAGTCCAACTCTCACATCCATACATGACCACAGGAAAAACCATAGCCTTGACTGGACAGACCTTAGTCGGCAAAGTAATGTCTCTGCTTTTGAATATACTATCTAGGTTGGTCATAACTTTTCTTCCAAGGAGTAAGCATCTTTTAATTTCATGGCTGCAGTCACCATCTGCAGTGATTTTGCAGCCCAGAAAAACAAAGTCTGACACTGTTTCTACTGTTTCCCCATCTATTTCCCATGAAGTGATGGAGCCAGATGCCATGATCTTCGTTTTCTGAATGTTGAGCTTTAAGCCAACTTTTTCACTCTCCTCCTATTGGTCATAACTTTTCTTCCAAGGAGTAAGCATCTTTTAATTTCATGGCTGCAGTCACCATCTGCAGTGATTTTGGAGCCCAAAAAAATAAAGTCTGACACTGTTTCTACTGTTTCCCCCATCTATTTCCCATGAAGTGATGGGACCAGATGCCATGATCTTCGTTTTCTGAATGTTGAGCTTTAAGCCAACTTTTTCACTCTCCACTTTCATTTTCATCAAGAGGCTCTTCAGTTCCTCTTCACTTTCTTTCTGCCATAAGGGTGGTGTCATCTGCATATCTGAGGTTATTGATCTTTCTCCCGGAAATCTTGATTCCAGCTTGTGTTTCTTCCAGTCCAGCGTTTCTCATGATGTACTCTGCATAGAAGTTAAATAAGCAGGGTGACAATATGCAGCCTTGACGTACTCCTTTTCCTATTTGGAACCTGTCTGCTCATCCATGTCCAGTTCTAACTCTTGCTTCCTGACTTTTATACAAGTTTCTCAAGAGGCAGGTTAGGTGGTCTGGTATTCCTGTCTCTCTCAGAATTTTCTACAGTTTATTGTGATCCACAGAGTCAAAAGCTTTGGCATAGTCAATAAAGCAGAAATAGATGTTTTTCTGGAACTCTCTTGCTTTTTCGATGATCCAGCGGACGTTGGCAATTTGATCTCTGGTTCCTCTGCCTTTTCTAAAACCAACTTGAACATCAGAGAGTTCACGATTCACGTATTGCTGAAGGCTGGCTTGGAGAATTTTGAGCATTACTTTACTAGCGTGTCAGATGAGTGCAATTGTACGGTACTTTGAGCATTCTTTTGCATTGCCTTTCTTGGGGATTGAAATGAAAACCGACCTTTTCCAGTCCTGTGGCCACTGCTGAGTTTTCCAAATTTGCTGGCAAATTGAGTGCAGCACTTTCACAGCATCATCTTTCAGGACTTGAAACAGCTCAACTGGAATTCCATCACCTCCACTAGCTTTGTTCGTAGTGATGCTTTCTAAGGCCCACTTGACTTCACATTCCAGGATGTCTGGCTCTAGATTAGTGATCACATCATCATGATTATCTGGGTCAATAAGATCTTTTTTGTACAGTTCTTCCAAGTATTCTTGCCACCTCTTCTTAATATCTTCTGCTTCTATTAGGTCCAGACCATTTCTGTCCTTTATCGAGCCCATCTTTGCATGAAATGTTCTCTTGGTATCGCTAATTTTCTTGAAGAGATCTCTAGGCTTTCCCATTCTGTTGTTTTCCTCTATTTTTTTTACACTGATCACTGAAGAAGGCTTTCTTATCTCTTCTTGCTATTCTCTGGAACTCTGCATTCACATGTTTATATCTTTCCTTTTCTCCTTTGCTTTTCACTGCTCTTCTTTTCACAGCTATTTGTAAGGCCTCCCCAGACAGCCATTTAATAGCTTCTGCTTCTGTTAGGTCCATACCATATCTGTCCTTTATCGAGCCCATCTTTGAATGAAATGTTCCCTTGATATCTCTCATTTTCTTGAAGAAATCTCTAGTCTTCCCCCATTCTGTTGTTTTCCTCTATTTCTTTGCATTGATCGCTGAAGAAGGCTTTCTTTTCTCTCCTTGCTATTCTTTGGAGGTCTGCATTCAGATGCTTATACCTTTCCTTTTCTCCGTTGCTTTTCACTTTTCTTCTTTTCACAGCTATTTGTAAGGCCTCCCAGACAATCATTTTGCTTTTTTACATTTCTTTGCCATGGGGATGGTCTTGATCCATGACTCCTGTGCAGTGTCACGAACCTCATTCCATAGTTCATCAGGCAATCTATCTATCAGATCTAGACCCTTAAATATCTTTCTCACTTCCACTGTATAATCATAAGGGATTTGATTTAGGTCATACCTGAATGGTCTAGCGGTTTTCCCTACTTTCTTCAATTTAAGTCTGAATTTGGCAATAAGGAGCTCATGATCTGAGCCACAGTCAGCTCCTGGTCTTGTTTTTGTTGACTGTATAGAGCGTCTCCATCTTTGGCTGCAAAGAAAATCGTCAATCTGATTTTGGTGTTGACCATTTGGTGATGTCCATGTGTAGAGTCTTCTCTTGTGTTTTTGGAAGAGGGTGTTTGCTATGACAAGTGCATTTTCTTGGCAAAACTCTATTAGTCTTTGGCCTGCTTCATTCCGCATTCCAAGGCCAAATTTGCCTGTTACTCCAGGTGTTTGTTTGATTTCTACCTTTGCATTCCAGTCCCCTATAATGAAAAGGACAACTTTTTGAGGTGTTGGTTCTCAAAGGTCTTGTAGGTCTTCCTAGAACTGTTCAACTTCAGCTTCTTCAGCATTACTGGTTGGGGCATAGACTTGCATTACTGTGATATTGAATGGTTTGCTTTTGAAAAGAACAGAGATCATTCTGTCATTAGAAGAATATATTCAAATATTTACTTAAAACTCTATATCAGCTATATATCAATAAAACATATTTATTAAGCTAATATTTTTCATTAATATATTTGTCTTCAAATTGTTTATCAAAGACTAGAATTTTATGATTGCAATTTGTTTTTGTGAAAGTGCTGCACTCAATTTGCCAGCAAATTTGGAAAACTCAGCAGTGGCCACAGGACTGGAAAAGGTCAGTTTTCATCCCTATTCCAAAGAAAGGCAATGCCAAAGAATGCTCCAACTACCGCACAATTGCACTCATCTCACATGCTAGTAAAGTAATGCTCAAAATTCTCCAAGCCAGACTTCAGCAATATGTGAACCGTGAACTCCCTGATGTTCAAGCTGGTTTTAGAAAAGGCAGGGGAACCAGAGATCAAATTGCCAACATCCGCTGGATCATGGAAAAAGCAAGAGAGTTCCAGAAAAACATCTATTTCTGCTTTATTGACTATGCCAAAAGTACAATGTCACGAACCTCATTCCATAATTCATCAGGCACTCTATCTATCAGATCTAGACCCTTAAATCTATTTCTCACTTCCACTGTATAATCATAAGGGATTTGATTTAGGTCATACCTGAATGGTCTAGTGGTGTTGCCCACTTTCTTCAATTTAAGTCTGAATTTGGCAATCAGGAGTTCATGATCACACAGTCAGCTCCCGGTCTTGTCTTTGTTGACTGTATAGAGCTTCTCCATCTTTGGCTGCAAAGAATATAATCTGATTTCGGTGTTGACCATCTGGTGATGTCCATGTGTAGAGTCTTCTTTTGTGTTGTTGGAAGAGGGTGTTTGCTATGACCAGTGCATTTTCTTGGCAAAACTCTATTAGTCTTTGGCCTGCTTCATTCTGCATTCCAAGGCCAAATTTGCTGTTACTCCAGGTGTTTCTTGACTTCCTACTTTTGCATTCCAGTCCCCTATAATGAAAAGGACATCTTTTTTGGGTATTAGTTCTAATATATATATATAGATAGATAGATAGACTGATATATATATATATGTACTTTATATAGTATTTGTATATATTCATATTTATTATCATTGATATATGTAATATTTTATTCTAGCTTTATATATTTATATAAAGAATCATCAGTCCCACAGCATAAGTTTAGGATTTAAAAGTATCCTGATTTCTCTTGACTTTTAGCTGCAAACTGAAAGTAATCCATAGTGAACCTCATATTCCTGTGTGCACACACACACACATATGCAACACAATTTTTCCATAGAACATTTTAGCACTCACAAAGTAAATGATGTTTAGCCTAATTTATTTGATTTTTTTAAAGAGTTTTAAGATGTTACTGTTGTTCCAGAAATACCTTTTTATGTACTTTGAGACAAACATCTGTGTATCCATGGTGACGGCCCCTGCTCATTCCCGCTGGCAGCCCTCAGCCCAGAAGCGTCCTGCCAGGCCCTCCTGAGTGCTGAGCTCCCAGCAGGGCTGGGTTCTGCGCAGTCTCGTTTTCTTTGGCAGCCCAGAGCTGGCGGGGACAGAGGATCAGTGCCTTGACCCGTGGGCCTGGCCAGAGGCGAGAGGAGAGCACCTGTCTGTGCCGAGGGCGTGGCTTGTCCTCACACCTGGGCCCCTGTCCTCTGTCCACCTGGCAGCCCTGCCCAGACTCTGTCCTGCTTGTGCTCCAGGTGGAGGGGTTCCAGCCCTCGTTTGCTGGGAGAGCTAATTGCAGTGTGGGGTTTCTGGCCGTTGCTTTCCGGAACCATTTGTGGAAACCTGATTCCATTCTTTTCAACAATGCGGCTGCTGGATTATGCCGTATGTTAGGCTCTGTGTATGCATGTTTCCTTTCGGTGGTGATTGCTTCCTGGTCTGTTGGTCTCTGGCTCAGCATTCAGAGGCCTGAGAGTGTGTGTGCAGCATCTGTGGAGGGGGCCCAAGGATGTCCACGCACACGAGTAGAGCCTTCAGATGACAGTACCAAGGGCAGAGTCATCTGTGGACGCCCGTGGCTCCTGACAGCAGGACTCAGTCAAGTGCTCAGCCAGCCACTTGTTGGGAATCTTAGACGAGTCAAAAAATCAAAAACTCCAGTCCTGGTTTTTCTGTGCTGTGAACCAGGTGTGGCATTCCCTTCACAGCTTCTCTCTCTGAAGGACAGGAGGAACTTGAACTTCCAACAGCAGGGGGCTTCTGGGGTCCTGAGGACAGGGAGGCTGGACTCAGCCCTGGACGTGGCTCTGTGCAGCCACAGTGGGGAACCTCAGGGAGGCTGCTAGCAGGAGTGACAGGAGCCTAGCCACGGGGGCCACGGGGTCAGCGGCTGCTCTGCCCCTGCTGGTTCCGTCACGTGACCCTGGAAACACTGTAAGCTGATGGCCCCACAGAATCCTGGGAACACCCAGCCTCGGGGAAGACAGTGAGCATCAGGCCCAGCATCCCTCCTCTGCCTCCATCACGGGCAGGTGGGGGTGCCTTGGGCCACCATGACCCTGGCCACAGGCTCTGGCCTCTCCTCGGGTGGATCAAAGCATCCTTGTCTGACTAAGCCTTCAGTACAATGGTGTGGGGCCCTGGGGCTTTTGTCTCAACAGCGTGCTGAGCTATAGCATGGGCCCAGATTATTTCCAGACCCCATGTGTTATGCCTTCGGCATGTCCAGCACTTCCCTTCCACACTCAGATGCTAAGGCCCAGCTGAGCAAAAGTGGAGCTGCTTCAGGGGACACCTGTCTGCCAGTCTCTCCAGCCAGCCTCCCACCCAGCCTCTGAGAAGGGGTGCACCCCCTAGTAGGGGTGCAGGACCCTCGAACAATATGCAGGTATGTGCCCACCTGCTGAGGACAGTGACCATGGGCACATCGGGATGGGACGCAGCCATCTCGGAAAGGTTTCCTTGAGGCAGTGACTATGACTTTCAAGTCTGAGGGACTAGTAGGTGCTAAAGAGGTGAAGAGGGGAGAAAAGAACATTCCAGCAGCAGGAGCGGCCTGTGCGGAGGCCCTTCAGCTGGAGTGGAGAGTGTAGGAAGTGCTGGGCAGCACAGGGCAGCGCTAGGTGTTCATGGTAGGAGTCGACCAGTAGGAAACATTGATGGGTTTTCAAGTGCTGATAAAGAGCAAGTTTTCTTTTGTGTCTTGAGAAGGGACCTCTTTCTGGGCTTGGAAGGCTGCCTGGCTTTGGTAGGGTTAAAGTGGACCTAGCTCCAGGTGGGAAGCACTGCTTGGCAGAGTCAGGTTCTGTTTCTTCCTCCTCCCGCTTCCACATCTGTCTCCACCGCTCAAGTCCTCCCAGCTCTTCAAGAAGTCTCCCGAGATTTTGGCTGGTATGTCTCTGGGTCTGAGTCTTCTTAACACAGAAACATGGCGTGTGTCCCAGTGAGCTCCTGGAGGGGAGGCCTGCATGCAGCTGACTCACCCAAGCCCATTACCCCGAAGGCACACCGTAGACATGTAGTAGGACCAACAGTGGATGATGGATAGAGTTCTGTGGGAAGCAGGGAGGAGACTGGATCTGTCAGACCTGGATTTGAGTCATCTTCATACCTCTTCCTGTCTATTTCCCCTTGGGCACATTACTTAATGATTCTTAGTGTTCTTTAATCTGTAAAACGAGGACCAAACACATCTACCTCTGGGTGTTGAGAGCCTTACATGAGGAGGAGTTTATTGTCAAGTGTCCTCCCACTTGAGTGCAAACCAGTGTTGTTACTATGCTGGGCAGACCCTGCAAGTCATCCCTGCCTCCAACACTTGGCGCTGCCTAGAGGCCATGTTGCTGGGGTCTGCTGCCCGCCCTCATGGGGGGTTGCTGTGTGCACATTCAGGCTGAGCGCTCAGGGCATTCTGTGTGCCTTGTGTGGTTAAGAAGCATCCAGCCGCAAAAGGGATATGTATTCCTAGATTCAGGGACAGAGTTCTGCCTGAGTCACAGCCTTCTGCTGGCTACTCACTCTTGCAGCTTCTAAAGTGATAAATACACTCTTGGCTTCTGTGTCTGAGGTGTGGTTTTTAGGATTAGACTGTAACCTGGGAACCAGCTTGGGTTGCAGGTGAGGAGACCATGTCCTCAAACCTCTGGCCTCCTCAGCCTGTGACCACCCCCTCTTCCCCCGCCAGCTGAAAGGAGGCCCCGCATCCTGAGTCAACTGACAGGAAAGCATTGGGAGAAGCTAGATGTGAGGTGGCAGGACCTGGCCCCTGGCCCCAAGCCACACTACTCAGAAGCTGAGAGAAGGAGCATCTTGCTTCTGTTTCTGATTATGTTCTCTCATCTGCCAGTTGAGAAGAAAAATAGAGCTCTGGGACTGAAAAAAAAAAAAAAAAACTGCCTCTGGATAAAAAGAGGCAGTTTCTGCGAATCCCCGACGTGGGCCCTGGTTCGTCACTGGGCAGCTGGAGGCTGAATCAGCTCAGTCATCATCATCACACATCCCCTCAGTGAGTTCTGAACCCCTCGCCTCCTGAGCCCGACACTGCCCCAGACATACCACCTTTTCCGTATTGTGGAGCGAGCCCTGATTTTGTGGCTGTCCCAGCTCCGCTCGCATCCCTTGTTGCCCCATGGTCTTTTAGGACACCCATCGGATGGTTTTTCTCCTCTGCTTGGCAGTTTCTGATCACGCTCACACTCAAGCGAAAGCCCGTGCCCCCACCACCATGTGACCTCAAGGCTACTCAGCCTGGCCCTCTCCTCCTGCCCAGGCGCCCCTCTGTGCTCGTCCTCTTGGCTGGGTCCCCTCTGGTGACTCCGGCCTTCTCTCTGCTCTAGGACTTACCCCAGACTCACTCTTGCCTTAAGACTTTTGCACTTTATTTTCTCTCTGCTCAAAAAGCTTTCTCCAGCTGGTTTTGTGACCCTGTCCTGGCCACCTACCCCTCAGCTCCCTGTCTCTTCCTTGAGGGCCTCTGCAGCCACCTCATCTCCACCCACCCTCTGCAGGTCTGTGTACCCAGCAGCCCTGCCTCCATGGACCTCTGCTGGCTAGACCCTCTTTCCCTTGGACCTTTCACAGAGGTGAGACTGTGACTCCTGCAGGTGAGGACCAGGCTTCTCTCTACGTGCTCTCAAAGCCACGGGTTTCCTAAATGCAGGGCTTCCCTCTGTGTGCGGCATTCTCACGGTCTTCCAGGGCTTCAGGGACAGGGGAGCCAGAACATACAGGCTGACTCTTGTGTTTTCTGACCCGGGAGTGACTGGTCACCTTCCTGGGATGCAGCATCTTGCTGTCCACTTTGGGACTTCTGGGGCTGTATGTAGCGGGTTTACGCTTGGCCATCTCCTGGGAGATTTGGTCCTTCTTGACTGGTGCAGTGAGCAGGAGAAAATCACATCTCAGGCCAAGTAATCTTGACCTCTCTCCTCTCCCTGCCTGGCCAACACTAGAAGCTGCCTGACTTATTTGAGGTTTATGTTTCCTCACCAGAGAAGGCAATGGCACCCCACTCCAGTACTCTTGCCTGGAAAATCCCATGGATGAGGGAGCCTGGAAGGCTGCAGTCCATGGGGTTGCTGAGGGTTGGGCACGACTGAGCAACTTCACTTTTACTTTTCACTTTCACTTTTCACTTTCATGCATTGGAGAAGGAAATGGCAACCCACTCCAGTGTTCTTGCCTGGAGAATCCCAGGGACAGGGGAGCATGGTGGGCTGCTGTCTATGGGGTCGCACAGAGTCGGACACAACTGAAGCGACTTAGCAGCAGCAGCAGCAGCAGTTTACTTCCTCACTACCCACCTATGAGCATGGGAACCTGCTCTGATTTGTCCAATACTCTTGCCTGGAAAATCCCATGGATGAGGGAGCCTGGAAGGCTGCAGTCCATGGGGTTGCTGAGGGTTGGGCACGACTGAGCAACTTCACTTTTACTTTTCACTTTCACTTTTCACTTTCATGCATTGGAGAAGGAAATGGCAACCCACTCCAGTGTTCTTGCCTGGAGAATCCCAGGGACAGGGGAGCATGGTGGGCTGCTGTCTATGGGGTCGCACAGAGTCGGACACAACTGAAGCGACTTAGCAGCAGCAGCAGCAGCAGTTTACTTCCTCACTACCCACCTATGAGCATGGGAACCTGCTCTGATTTGTCCACAGCCACAAATCGGGCACCTGGGACAGCAAGCACAGCCAGGCAACACTCAGTAAACGCTTACTGAATGGAAGAATGAACTGTGTGCGCAATAGCGCGCAGCTCATGGAAACCACCTTTCAATGACTTCCCCCATCTCAGAGTTTCCGGGAAGGTCGAATTTACTATGGAGTGAATTGTGGCCCCACCCAAACTTCATCTGTTGAAGCCCTCCCCTCAGTGGGATTGTATTTGGAGAAGGGGTCTTTAAGGAGGCAATTAAGGTTAAAAGAGGTCATGAGGGTTGGCCTCGATCCTTTAAGAAGGAGAGAGACTCCAAGTATGTGTGTGCACAGAGGAAGACCACGCGACAACACAGGAAGAAGGGAGCCACGGGCGAGCCAAGGAGAGAGGCCTCAGGAGACGTCAGACCCCCAGCACCTTGAGTAAATAAATATCTGCTGTTTAACCTCCCTTCCCCGCCTCCTGACCCCCACCCCGCCGTGCCCAGTATTTTCTGATGGTACTGCTAGCATACTAGGATAATGTCCAGTAACAGATGTGCTGGGCAGAAATAGTCTAGCACTAGAGACTCAGAACACACACAGACTGTTCCTTGGAACAGTGGCAATAGGAGCAGATTCTGTTTTTATTTATTTCAGTTATTCAATTCAAAATTTTAAAAAAATTTATTGGAGTATAGCTGATTTATAGTGTGGTACTAGTTTCAGATGTATACCAAAGTGAATCAGTTATACATACACATATATCTCTTTTTTAGATTCTTTCCTATATAGGCCATTGCAGAATATTGAGTAGAGTTCCCTATGCTCTACAGTAGGTTCTTATTAGTTACCTATTTTATGTGTAGTAGTGTGTATAAGTCAATCCCAATCTCCCAATTTATCCCCCCTCCCTTATCCCCTGGTAACCTGGTAAAGTTTGTTTTCTACATCTGTGACTCTACTTGTGTTTTGTAAGTTCACTTGTACCCTTTTTTAGATTCCACATGGAAGCGATGTCATATGATACTTGTTTTTCTGTGTCTGACTTCACTTAGAATAGCAGTCTTTGGGTGCATCCATGTTGCTTCCAGTGGCTTTGTTTTGTGCTTCTTATGGCTGAGAGTGGTATTCCATTGGGTTATGTGTATCACATCTTCATCCGTTCCTCTGCTGATGGATGTTTGGGTTGTTTCTATGTCCTGGCTATTGTAAACAGTGCTGTAGTGAACACCAGAGTGCATGTATCTTTTTGAATTATGGTTTTTTCAAGGCATGTACCTAGGAGTAGGATTGCTGGGTATATAGTGTAGGTCTGTGTTTAGTTTTTTAAGGAACCCCATGCTTTTCTCCGTAGTGGTTGTGCCAGTTTACATCCCCACCAACAGTGTAGGAGAATTCCCTTTTCTGTATACCCTCTCCAGCATTTACTGTTTGTAGAATTTTAGATGGCCATTCTGACCAGTATGGGTGATACCTCATTGTATTGATCATTTTGATTTGCATTTGTCTAATAATTAGTGATGCTGAGCATCTTTTCATGTGCCCTTTGTTCATCTGTATATCTTCTTTGGAGAAATGTTTATTTAGATCTCCTACACATTTGATTGGGTTGTTTTTTTATTTTGAGCTGTGTGAGCTGCTTTAATATTTTGGAGAGTAATTCCTTGTTGGTTGCTTCATTTGTAAATATTTTCTCCCGTTCTAAGGGTTGTCTTTCTGTTTTGCTTGCAGTTTCCTTTGCTGTTCAAAGTCTTTTAACTTCTATTAAGTCCCATTTATTTTTGTTTTTATTTTCATTACTGTATGAAGTGTATCAAAAAAAGATCTTGCTGTCTTGCTAGAATTTATGTCCGGGATAGGGCTGTTTGTGCGTCGTGGATGGGGCTGGGCTGCCCATGGAGAGGATCAGGGCAAGGTCCCAGTGGCCTCTCGAGCCTGTCCACTGACTGATAGGGAGACAAAGGGGCAGCAGGACAAAGAGAGCAAAGCCAGCAGAAGGGGAGGGAGCCCAGCAAGGTTTCAGGTTCCTCGGCAAAGAAGACTTCCCTAGGTGTGACATGGAATGGAAACCGGGATTGTCAGTCTCAGGTCCTTGAAGGTGGCTCTCAAGACTGGCTTTGACCAGAAACAGCCCAGAAATGCCTTGAGCCCAAGGAGCGTGGTGCTGATAGGTTCACTCTCCTGAGAAAAGAGGAAAAGCGAACCCAGCTGGGCATCAGGGCAGCAAGGCTCTCCTTCCAGCATTGCCTGGGACTGGCCATATGCCTTCGGGGCTCAGAACCCCACTGTAAGGAAATGAGTGGGTTGGGTAACCTAACTCAGGCTGTGGGTTCATGGAGCTGTTTCCTCAAGTGATAGTGATGTCCAAGAACAGCAAATGCAAACTTTGAAACTCGTTGAAGAGTGGACCTGGCTTACAAACCCTTAGTTATGGGTCCTTAGAGAATTCAGTGAGAAGATATATCTCATGGTATATCCATGTAGTGATCTTGGCTTTAAGAGTTTTGACCTTACAGGTTAAGATTGTCCAAAATTGGACCCTTTACAGAGGAGCACCATTTATAATTTGCTCTTCCAGGGAAACTGAGCTGTGTGGTTTTCCTGTTTATAAAGGAGATAATATCTTTTAAAATAATGAAATTTCAGCTAGAAACTTAGAGATTTTATTACTAATAAGGTAATATATTAGGTTAAATATGTATGGCAGTGCCGCCCCCCTCTGCAGGCTGCTTCATGCTCACCAGATGGTAGGCCACCTTTGAAGATGCAGTATTTCTTAGTGAGTGAGCTGTCGAAATAGTTCACTGATTGTAAGATGCGCGTCTCCCTCATATTCCATCACCCCTGAAGTTGCTGGGAGTCGTGCCACCGTCTAGGTCCAGGGCTGGTCATGACTGGTTGTCACGGCCCAGGCTTGGGCACACCTGGTCATGGTAGTTTGTGGTGTCACTGCTTTGTGTGTGCTGAGTTTTATTTGCTGGCTAAAACATATTCAGAGGGGTTACACCTGACCCTGCACTGAAGAGAGATGGTGTTGTGTGTGCAGGAGGCAGAGCAGTGACACTTTGATTGCATCTTAATGGGACAAGTAATTATCTTTAAGACATGACTGTGAATCAACATTTCCTTGCCCACCAGAATCAAGTGCTTTCTGTATCCTAAAAAAGGAAGCTCTCTAGAGATAGATGAATTTATCGTTCTTTTTTATTGCTGAGATACATATAAAAAGATCATTCAGCCTGCCATAAACAACAAAACGCCCTGCCCCCGAGCTTGCAGAAGGGAGTCTGCAGCTTGGAATAATGTCCCAAAGGCAACTCTGACCACAACTTCTCTCCTGAGGCATTATTGATTAAGAATTCCAGGAAGTCTTAAGTTTCTTTCATGTTTGTGCAAGAGTGATATTGGAAAGAAACTTCTGTCTAATATAAATGTAATATAAAAACTAGAAGTACTAGAAAAATGTGAAGTCCTAGTTAACCTAGAAGCTTACTTTCATTCTTAATTTCTTTAACATTATATTTAACAACTATGGAGATAACTATGGTTAATTTATGTGTCAGCCTGGCTAGGTCATAGTATTCAGATTTTGGTCAAACACACCTGAGTGCTGCTATGGAGGTGTTTTAAAAATATGATTGACATATAAATGAGTAGACCTTGAGTTAAAGCAGTTGACCCTTCATGATGTGAGTGAGCCTCATCCAACCAGATGAAGCCTCAATAGGACAAACTTAAGTCAGCCTGGGAAGAAGGGATCCTGCTTCCAGAAGGCCGTCCACCTCAAGCTGCAGCATCAGCCCCTGCCTGGGCCACCAGCCTGCCAGCCCGCCCTGTAGATTTTGGACTTGCCAACCCCCATAATCATGGGAGCCAGTTCCTTCAATCAGCCTGTCTTGATAGGTAGGTAGGTAGGCACATAGAGAAAGAGAAAAGAGACATATAGATAGAAACCTACCGACACATACCCTCTACTGGTTCTGTTTCTGTGGAGAACGCTGACTAATTCAGAGACTCAGGTGCGGTAAACATGGCCGTGGTTCTCTTACCAAACCAAACCTGGGTCTGCTAGCCTTTGTGCAATAAAAACCAATCTCCTGACACTGGGTTGTGGTAAAGGAAAGTGCAGCTTTTATTGCAGGAGGCCAAGCAAGGAATTAAGGCAGCTAGTGCTCAAAAGATCTGAACTCTCCAGTGACTTTCAGGGAAAGGTTTTTAAAGACAGAAGTGAGAAAGGGGGATCGTGGGGTGTGTCATCAGTTTGTGGATGTTCTTCTGATTGGCTGATGATGAAGTGATTGAGAGTAAACATCAACCTTTTGGTTCCAACTGGTCTGGGGTCTGTGTGCTTGTGGGAAGCATGCAGTTAAATTTTCCTACCTGGTGTGGTTTTCAGTAGACAAACAGCTCAGAAGATGTGGCTCAGAATATTACCTGTAGCCCCTGAGGAGGAACTAAAGGTCCTTGACTTTGTTTAATGGCTAAACTATTACCATTTGCCTGACTCTTTTCCTTTCTTTCTGCATTTTTTGCACTGCTCTGAATAATTTTACTCTTTGGGAAAACCTAAGAAAACCAGGGAAGACCTAGGAAGCTACAGTTTTTCTACAGACAAGAGGCAGATGGAGGACATGAGGGTGGAGCATGTCTGTTCCGCAAAGGCCCCACAGGGTCCTACTCGGTTACAGTTCCTGCTCTGAATCTTGTTGCATTTTGTGCAAGCTCTTCAAGCTTCATCTTAGCCTTCAATGAAATGTGAATGATGCCCCCTCTACACTGGCTTACCACTGGTTTCGGGAACAAGGCTGTTAAATTTGCCAAGATAGCAAGCTTTAGGAGAAGAGCTCGAAGCTCCATTCAGGGGAAGTCACCTATCACTACCACTGCATTCAGCATCGTGTGCTCTGGGAGGCTTACCTGTGAGTACAGAGAGGTCAGACTGTTCCCCGTGGCTCCCAGCTGTGTTCCCAGCCCTAGGGCTCTGTAAGGCAGATGAAGAAGCACTCTGTGGGGCCTGCCTGGGAGGACAGAGGAAATTCACAGGACCACCAGCCCCCTGTTGTCCCCTCTCAAATGCTGGAGAGATTGTCCAGTCCATAAGTGCCTGTGTCATAGCTTCTCTTCCTCCTGCCACCACTCTCCCTCTTTGGGACATTGTAAACCCACCTCCCCTAGGGCAGCTCTCTGATTGAACTTCTAAGGGTATCTAAACTGGATGTTATAAGACTGTTCTGAGCAAATGAAGTGAAACCACTGTAGTGCTAAAATCTGCAGTCAGCCCTCCTCCCAGTGGGCGCCTGGTGGAATGGAAACCTTGGCATCTTGGGATCACCCACTGGCTGGGAGAGGCCCCCCAGCAAAGCCTGTGTGTGCATCCAGGATGAACTGTGTCTTCCTGCGTTACCCCTCGCCCTGGATGAGAAGAGGGGGCAGATCTGAATTTGTCTAGGTTTCTTTGAGTCCCAAGTTGCTGTTTTTCAGAGATAGTCTCCTGTTCAGTATGAAAGAAACATAGTGAACATAACTAGATTGTATTATCATTTAAAATATTCATAACCCCAGTATTTTTAAACTTCATTTTTACAGATCTTTATTCAGTATCAGAACAATGACTAAACTCTGGAGATGAAATAAATTAGCTGTTATTTCAATGAACCTAAAAACATTTAATTTTTTATTTTTAAGTGAAATCTCAAGTAAATTAATTCATAGATCTGGGTTTATAGGATTGCCTGTAAACCCCAAGAGAAGCAATAACATTTTATTTATTTACAGGTTAAGATGGTCTCTCTTCTCATGAAATACTCACTTTAAAAGCCAGAGTAGATTCTTACTGAGGACCCCCAGGAAAGGGGCATTCCCTAGCCAGTGGGCCAAGAGGAAGAGAGGCTGCTGAAATGATTTCCTGATTCCCATTACTCAGATGCAAGTTCCATGAAGGCAGGGTTTTTCTTTTGCTTTTGTTTACTGCTCCATCCCCAGCCTTTAGAACAATGCCAGCTAGCACTTGTTTGTTTCTTTTTTTTTTAAGTTGCTGAGCCATGTCCGACTCTTGCGACTCCATGGACTGTAGCCTGCCAGGCTCCTCTGTCCATGGAATTCTCCAGGCAAGAATACTGGAATGGGTAGCTGTTCCCTTCTCCAGGGGATCTTCCCAGCCCAGGGATCGAACCCAGGTCTCCCACGTTGCAGGCAAATTCTTCACCATCTGAGCCACCAGGGAAGGCCAAGAAAATTGAAGTGGGTAGTCTAGCACTTAGTAGGGGCTTACTAAATGTTTGTTGAATGAATTAATCAATCACTTACCAATTTATAGTTTTCTCCCATCTCCCTCATCATATGCCAATAACAGTGGACACTTAGCAAAAATAGGAAGTTGCCATTTTATATTAGAATATATGTATATCATTGGGACTATTTCATTGCCTACTGCATGGTGAGATAGATTATTAAATAATCTCTTTAAAGATCTAGAAGGAAATGGAAACCCACTCCAGTATTCTTGCTTGGAGAATTCCATGGACAGAGGAGCCTGGTGGGCTACAGTCCATGGGGTCGCAAAGAGTCGGACATGACTGAATGACTTGACTTACTCTTAAAGATCTAGCTGTCCATGTAAGGTTCCTCTGCCAGATATTAAGGCACACCACACATACCCAGTGATTAACAGTTGCAGTCTCATGCAAGTACAGACAAATGGGACCATAGCACAGAAGAAGGAACTCAGAAACAGACTTCATAGGACAGGAGCTTAATTTATGTTAAGGTGGAACCACAAATCAATAGGGAAAGTCTCTGTACAGAAACTCTCCATAGAGGGAAATTTTTAATATAGAGAGAAAGGAAATTGGATCTATACCAAACACCACATAGAGAAGTTAAAAATAAAGACTTAACTTGTAAAAGATAAACTTATACAGTTAATTGAAGAAGGTTCGGGTGTAGGAAGGACCTCGATGAACCTGAAGAGCACAAAAAATAAGGCAAAAAAAAAAAAAAAGATTTTGATCACATCCGAGTTAAGAATTTCTGTTCAATGAAGGTGACCTTGGATTGCACCCACAGTCACATGAGATTTTGGGGGGGAATCTCACCTATATCAAGGAACAATACGCAGAGAACTCTTCCAAATCAACAGGAACCAAGAAGAGCCCAGATGGAAAAAAGGACAGAGTATCTGATCAGACATTTTACAGGACAGGAAACTCACAAGGTTAGAAAGCAAAGGAAAGAGGCTCCAAATTGTTTTTAATCAGAGAAGCATCATTGGAGGGCAACTGATGGACTTTAGTTAAAGTGACACAGAAAATGTGGTAAGCCTTCCACTAGTAGCTCTGATCATGAAAACAGGAAAACTTAAGAAAATGACCCCTCACTACCCCTTCCAGAACTGTGATTTAATAATGACTGAGAATGAGTTGGAAATGTGTGTCATTCCTGTTCAGAAAGAGGCGGAGACAAGTGTAGAATGGTTTCCAGGAAGAAGACAACAGTGGACCACGAAGGGGTGATGGAGTTCAGTGATCAGAGAGGCTAGGGAGACTAGACAGGCAAGAGGCATCCCTCTGGCCCAGGGGGCTAGAGGCTGGAGGGAAAGGAGATGTTGGCCCTGATCTCCCCCAGGACCTCCACAGCCTAGCTGCTCCCAACGCCTGCACTCTGGTTGGTGATCCAGGTAGGTAACAGCCACCACCAGGCCAGAGTCAGCCCACAGGGTGGGAACTGAAGCAGCTGAGGCCCCTGATGGATGCTGACAGGGGAGAGGACAGGTCCTGCCCCCTTTTATATAAAAGAGTGTCCCTAAGCCCTTCCTGGGGAGGTTCTGGGAAGAGCTGGGAAGCTGGGCTGAGAAGCAAAGCTGCACAGGTATCCTGAGATTCCCTCATGGGCAGAGAGCGGGGCAAGGCCCAGTTGGTTTGGGGGTCATTCTCAGTGTTCATGTGCCACCTGCCACTTCGTGTTGACCGTGAGGTCTGTGGTGTTTCCTGTGGATGGTGGTGAGAAGGGTTACTCCCCAGAGTGCTGGGCAAGACCCCCAGGACTGTCCTCTGTCCCCTTTCCACCCTTAGGCTGCTGCTCCCTGAGGAAGCCCGTCATGTGAGTGTTTCATAAGCACTCCTGGGGGCCAGCCACTGTCCTGAGTGGGCTCTGAGGTTGCAGAGGTGAGTGTGCCTGCCTTCTTGTAGGGGAGACAACCCATGAACAAGAAAATGATCTGGTAGTGATAACCGTGGTGCAGAGAACTGAGGATGGTAGGGCAGAGAGAGCCTGGCCCACTTCAGCCTGAGTGGGCAACACAGGTTCTCAGAGATGTTCAGATTGAGACCTGTACTCAGGGAGGAGCCAGGCTGTGGGAAAACAGATGAAAGAAGTTCCGAGTTCCATGGTGGCCAACTGGTAGAGGGAGAGGGGGTCATGAGGCCTGGGATACCAGGGAGAGGGGCAGAGCTAGGCAGGACAGGCTTTTGTGAGCCTGGCCGTGGACCCTACTGTGATGGGAAGTCACTGGGAGGTTTTCAGTTGGGAGTGATGAAATCCGGTTTCTTCAAAAAAAAAAAAAAAAAAAGATTACAAGTGGATTCTTTACCATCTGAGCCACCAGGAAAGCCCAATAAATCATTAATTTTGTATACTTAACAAAAATCCAACTTTCTAGGGAGCAAGTGACTCACCTAAGATGATCGTTCATTGAAAAGTCAAGAGTAGAAATCAAGAATTCTCCCTCTCATCTCACTGTTTTCACGACAAATATTCTGAACAAAGAAGTCACTTTGTATAGTAGTTTGTATTTATTAATCCCAGACTCCTACTTTGTTCACTGTTCGTAAAATAGACAAACAAGATCCTACTGTTTAGGACAGGGAACTTTGTTCTTTATCCTATTATAACCTATAATGGAAAAGAAGAATCTGAAAAATATATAACTGAATCACTTGGCTAACACAATATTGTGCATTAATTATAGTTGAATTTAAAAAAAAATCACTTTGGTACAAGTCCCAGTTCTCTGATTCTTACCCCATCTTACAAGAGAACCTTAACCTCTGACTCTGTCCCTCTGAACCCTTCCCCTTGGGCAGTTCCATAAAGGGGACACTTCCTCTTGCAGGCTGGGGGTGCCTCGAGACGGTGTATGCTGCCCCCAGGCTGCTGTTGGTGGGCTGAGGGCGGGCAGGCCCAGGGGGCTCTGCAGGTCACGGAGTCCGTTTCTTTGTCTGAGTTGCTGCAGGAACTGAAAGGCAGCTCAGAAGTGGGGACAGTCGCCGCCCCTGAACCCCCGCATCCTAGGGTCCTGGATGGAATTGTGCCTGCCCCACATGCTTAGACTTCACGGAGGTGTTTTGTGCTTTCTTTTCTTTCTTTCTATTTAATGCCTTCTTCCCTTTCTTCTCTCCTCCTTACTTCCTTCTTGTTAGAGGATTTCTTTGAGTCGAGAGACCTGGGGTCCAGTCATGGCATCCCCTTTTAGGCTTCAACATTCCCTGCAGCTGATGGCTCTGGTCCCCTGGGAGGAAGACATTCTTCATTTCCCAGGATGCTGGCTCCACAGGGCAGTGGAACTGCACCTCCACATGGGAGACCCTTAGGATCCGGAGATGCATGCAGCTGTGAGAGCGTAGATCGTGCCCTCACCCTTCTCCCAGCTGTTGAGAACCCTCTGACTGGATGGGGCCCTGGCGCCCAAGGCTCTAACTGCGTGAAAACGGTGGGGTGGCAGCATTGAGAGTTCAGCGCAGAACTGCTCTGCGTAGTTTCACCTCTGCCTTCACCAGAAATACAACTACTGGTGTCTTTCTGCAGATATAACTGTGACAAGGAGAATAATAAGGATTGGCATTTTCTACTCCCTTTTCCCACCCACTCCCCACCCGCTACCCTACCACCTTCCTCTCTCTTGCTGTGCTCTGGGCCAGAGCATCCATCATCAGATGGATCTGAGAACTGGAAGAAAATCAGAGGCTGAAACACTTTGTATTAGAAAGGGGGAAAAGCTTCTGCTGAGTGAAAGGCCGGAGCAGTCAAAGGAGAAGAGGAGGAAGGGGCCAGGGTCAGTTGGGGAGTTTAGGGAAGTGATAAGCCCCAAGTCGTGACACGGGCTCATGGTGTGTGCAGTGTGAGTCCTCATCCCTGGTGACCCTCGAGGAAGGTGTCCACTCCCAACTTTCTTACAGAAAAGCTGAGATCATCTAGTCTCGGGGTTAGGGTTAAGGTTAAGGATTAGGGTTAGAGTTTTTCTTTAGAATGAGCTACCTATTGAAATTTACATCAGAATGTGAACAAAAGGGTCCAGGACTTTTGCAGTCAGTCACATCAGACCCAGGCTTTCCAGATGGCTCAGTGGTAAAGAATCTGCCTGCCAATGCAGGACATTCAGGAAACAAGAGTTTGATCTCTGGGTCAGGAATATCCCCTGAAGAAGGAAATGGCAACCCACTCCAGTTTTTTTGCCTGGAAAATTCCATGGACAAAGGAGCCTGGCAGCCTACAGGCCATGGGGTCACAAAGAATCAGACACAACTGAGTGACTGAGCACCACACACCAGACTAGCAGGGGAGGATAGGGGCTTGAGGTGCAGTCATGGAGAAGATAAGTGTGTTGCCCTATTGCTACATCTGCTAGTTTCAGAGAGTGCATGTAAATCAATATTTACATCTGAAATCAATATTTAGCACTAGAAACTTTGACAGCATTGACATTTTGGTGGGAATTACTTTCAGACACTTTGGGAATGATTGTGTTTCTTGGGAAATACCAGACCAGGTGAAGCAACAAATTTTCCCACTTGTTTGAACGTGAGGCTAAATGTGATTCTGAATCCAGATTAAGTCTGCATCAGATTCTCTTAGTTTTACCCTGCCTGGGGAAAGGTGTGGCTTGGCAGTCCTCAGGATTGCTTACATGGGACACTTATAGATGTTCTTTGTAACCATCTCTCCGTGTGTAATGGGTGTATCATCCTTGAGAGTCTCCAGAGTTTGAAATTAATTTCTAACCTCTTTAAGAGTTTAATGATGCCAGAGATCTAACTGGGCATGAGAGATGTTTATAGTTGTATGACAACAGCCAGAGAGACTGGAGAGAATGGAATTCAGAGTTGGAGTCCCTGGATCTGATAATTGTATGGCCTTGGAAAAATTCACCAAACCTTGAGCCTCGGTTGGTTCACGTGTAAAATGTACATAAAAGAGAATCCTGGAATGTTGAGGATGGAGCAGTGGAGATGATGTGAACAAGCTCTGTTTAAGCAGGCCCGGCAGATCTGGGTTCTGTGCTGTGGATGACTTTTGGGTTCTCAGCACCTCTGGTCTAAGGATGCCCTTCCCTTCAGCTTGCGTTGGGGCATCTGCATAGAAATGGCCCTGCTCTTGCACCCCAGTACCACTTGCAGTTGATTGGCAAATGCCTTACCCAGGCCAGGGCCAGCACAGTCCCAACTGTGGGCTATGATGACTAACCCAAGGTGGGTACCTGAAAGGCAAGGCGTTCGTTCCTGGGACTTTGCATAGTGTTCCTCAGGAGAGTCTTCTCACCGTTAGTAGCCAATGGGATGCAAACAGAAGAAGAGATGGGAGTCAAGAGAGCGCTGTTTGGATACCTTATAGCATAGCATTGGTTCCTGCCCTGGTTGGGGCTGAGACTGCTCCTGGCTCTTAGAGTATCTGCCCTCCCCTTGTGTGTTTTCACCAACTCATGTGGGTTTCTGTAACTGCAGCCCGAAGAGCCCTTTGGCATGATGACACTTTCGTCAGGTACTTTAGTACAAGGTCTTTTCTATATTTCTCAGGGTCTGAAATTCAGATTTAATGCATTAACACAAGGAAGAGAAAATACAGGTATAAATATTGGAAAGGCAGAAATAAAGCTGTTATTCTTTGTAAGGAATGTAATTTACCTAGAAAATCCAAGAGAACCCATTCATTCACCTAGTTATTAAAAAATGAACTCTTGAGTGTTACGCTGGGTCTTACATGTGGAATGACAAAATGATTATTCGGTATACTGTCCAATTACAAGCTAATGATATAGCAGTAGGTTTTTAGGTTAAATAAAGCATATAACAAATTCTTTGATATTGGACATGTTTGGGCCATTACTAGATGATTCCCTGTATTTTGTAGTGTCTTATGCCAGTATAAATTCCCTGATTTCTTCTAAGGATTAAACCATATCTTGAGATCTTCCCATATTGTATTCATGGGAGAGATTTTGCACTTATGTGAATTCTTTGCTAGGTGTGACGTTGCCTGCCATTTCTTTTAAGCCTTTCTTCATTGTCTTTACTCAAGGGCTTTCTCACCATTATGACATCTTTGATGTACTTTGGGGCTTGAATTAAGTCTAAAGAACTTCCCACATTTTTCACACTTTAAGGTTTCTCAGCAGTATGAATGCTCTGATTTCCAGCAAGTGGGTGCTGTGCCCTGAATGCCTTCCCATATTCATCAGCAGTCACAGGGCAGCTCTCCAGTATGAGTTCTCCAGCACTCCAAGGCTGAACCCTGGATGAGAGGCTTGCCACCTGCCTACAGCCTTTGGGTCCTCCTCCATTGTGGCTTCCCTGAAGCAGGGTAGGAGAGTGTGTTTTCTGCACATAGTCGTCTCTCCATAATTGATCAGCACACACCTTAACTCTAGACTTGGAAAATTCATCATTCCTTTTAGAGAATCAAATCCTTTCCTGCTGTGTCCTTTAAGATCTCAGTTTCAAAGTAATACATAGCTTCACTTGCTGAGCCCACAAATATGTGCCATCTTTTTGTTCTTTCCCGTACAACTACCATGGCCCCCTTTCATTATTCCAATAATGCAGTCACATCTGGCTTAGAAAGCACAACATGCTGCCTTGAGATTAAGCTTCATGTTTCTATGGCCACGTGGTGATGGACCCTCTTGGGAGCAGAGTCCAGATAGTTTCATGGTTCCGGCAGGACACTCCCCATGCCTCCACATGCCATGGTTTTCTGCACCGTGGTTGTCTGCCTGCAAGATCTGATCAGTTCTCCTTGAGCTTCTCACTTGGAGAAGTATCTCTGGCATCAAATATTGGTATTGAGATGTAAAACATGTTGCCTCCTCTTTGAGCTCCTTCTTTTGGAGAAGAGCAGGCCTCATGCACATAATGAGTTAGAATGAGGAGGGAGGCTGGGCCGACTCTGATGTCACTCCAGGTTCCTGGGTCAGAGCTCTGGTGAAGCTATGGTTTTAAGCCACTGAGAAGCCCCCTCAAAGCTCTGCCTGAAGGTCCCTCCTAAACATCCCCATCCCAGGGCAAGTTGGCTCTACCTTCTTCCTGGAAACCTTCATTCTCAGACCTTCAAGCTGATTTTTTTCTCAGAGACATTTCTCTGCAGCTGCCTGTGTGGTGATGGAGGAAGTAGCAGGGCATAGAGGGCACAGGGACAGTGCACACCCCACAGTGGTGCATTCGCACAGGCTTCACCTGTCACCTGTCTCCCAAGCACCATCCAAGCTCACCACCGCACCCATAGCCAAGGGACACGCCCCAGCCTTGAGCAGCAGTTCCTTCCCTTCGCTTGCTCCCTCTGTGACTGGCTCCCACAAGAGGAAGTTCCTATAACACTATGTCCTATTCAAGCTCAGGCTTCTCTGCTTTCAGGGCCCAGGCAAATTCAGAAAGAAGTGTTGTTGGAAGACAAAGAACTTGCTAAACTAGATATATAACAATAGTTGCTAATATTAATTGAATGCTTATTCTATACCTAGCCCTATTTTGTGTGCATTATAAAATGTATCATTGAATCTTCTGATCTGCCTTATCAGGAAGTTGCTACTTGCCCCATTTTACAGATGAGGAAACTGAGGCTCAGGAGGATTATGTTGCTTGTTCAAAGTGACACGCCTAATAATGTGGCTTGAATAGGACAGCTTTCACTGCTGTGTACACAGACTCAAATATCCTGGCTTCAGTGCAAGGGTAATCTTAAGTTAATTTCTCTTTGGTTTGTTTTACTCTTGTTTTTGTGGTTTTAGTTCTGTGACTCTGACTGATGGTGAAGGGAACAAGTGCTATTGGTACGTTTGGTGCTACTATCTTACTTTGTGCAAAGGCACCAGCACTGGGACCCACCTTTGTTTTTGCACATGAGTGTCAGCGTACTGAAAAGACAAGCACCATCTTAGAGTAACTGTTTTGACCTTGTGGGTTCCCTGGAAGGATCTCAAGGAAGCTCCACTCTGGGATTCTTTCACCACCGTTAAAGTCCAGGCCCCTGGGTGCTGGAAACATCATCCATGCCACACTTGCTCTGCTTTTCATTTCCTGTTTTCTAGCAACTGGTAGTTCTACCCTTTTCCCCTAGTCTTTAAGCACTTCCTCCCTTGGTTTCCAGAACGCCACAGCATTTTGGCTTCTCCCTAGCTCAGTGGCCACCCCTTGCCCAGCCCGTGTGCTGGTTCTTGCTATTTCCACAGCTCTCTGACCTTCAGATGTTGGAGTTCTTGCAGGCTCAGCCCAGAATCCTATTCTCTTTAACTCAGCTCTTGTTTGGTGTGTCAAGGCCCATGGCTTTCGATGCCAGTTTTGTGCAGATTTCCAGTTATTCCTCCACTCAGAACTGTCCTCCATGCCTGGGTCATCCGGGTGATGGGATTCTAAAGGGGATCTGCCTGTTGGCCAGCTTCTGCTTCAGGCCTCCTGATGTTGAGGGGATTTGGATTCATGCATTGCACCTCACTTTCTCTCAGCACAGTCAATCCATCATGAAGTCATAAGAAATTATTTCCAAAATTACCTGCTTTTGTTGTCGCGGCCCCACATCAGGACTGTTACTGTTATCCTCTTGGTTTGCCCTGCCCCCATTCCAGCCTCTCCCGCACATCATCCCCCTGCCCAGGGCCCCAGGTCAGATCCTCCTGATTCTCCCATTTACCACTCCTCAGGCTTCCACCTCCCTTCCTGCACCCACGGGGCCCTGTTCCTCACTTTCTGACCTCACATTGTGCCTCTTCCCCCGCCCATCCTGTCCAAGCACATTGACCTCTAGTGGACTCTGTGGACAGACCCAGCCTTCAGACACCTTTGGGCTTTCTGTTATCGGTTGTGAAACTCCTTTGGGCCTCATTTCAGTGATCAGGTCCACACCTTATCTCTTGCATCCTCTCCTCGACCTCCAGACTCTCACTCCACAGCCGTCTTGACCCTGACCCTTGGGTTATCACATGGTGAGCCCCCACTGGTGTGGGTTCTGAGCCAGCCAGCTGGAGCCCACCTGCCTTGTTCACAGGAGGAGGCAAGAGGGTGCAGGAACCACATCAGGAACAGGGACATCTCACAAGAGCCCCTGCCCACCAGTGAGAAAGCACATACCCTCAAATGGCCAAAGGACCAGGGAAAACAGTTCACAAAAGAAAAATTGAAATGACAATTGAGGTTTCAAACCATGTCCAGCTTCCCTAGTAATCAGTTTCTGGAAAACCACCTGGCAGTGTGTGCCGGCATCCTTGAAATTCATACTCAGTGCCCCACAGACCCGCCTTTCAGAATCTTTCCTAAGCCTGTGGCTAAAGATACAGTGCAGATCTGTGTGTGAGGATGTTTATCCCTTCTTATTTAAAATGTCCCTCAATGGGATGCAGGTTAAATGAGTGAATGCAGGGGTGAGGTGAGTGGCCCAGTGTGGCTGAGTGTAGGCAGTCCTTCTGGGCATGGAAAGGCTATGTGGGGACCTGGCGGTGCAGGGCATCGGGCACCAAGTCAGAATCTAGGGGGAAGGGAGGATGTGTGGTCCTAGCTGACCCAGGATAGACCTGGGGTGTGTGTTGCCTTTAAAAATGTTAAGATGTACCATTGTCAGACTTGAAAATACATTCTTGTGAGCAAAATTGCAAAGCTGTGCCTTTCAGGAGAGACAACTGAGTGCCAAGGATGATCTTACAAAGCTGGGGAAACCTGGGAGGGTCATGTGTTAAGTACAGCCTCCCATGGCCCCAAACTTCAATACACTCGAGCTGGTCTGGTTTAGGGTGTTATGGTTACTTACTGCTTCACAGCAAATGACTCCACAACTTAGTACATAAACCATCTATTTATTAAGCTGGATTCAGACATAACGAGGAAGACTTATCTCTCTTCCATGATGTCTGGGGCCCCAGCTGGAAAAAAAGAGGAGATTAACCTGAAGGCCTGTCTTGGAGCCTGGGTTTGGATGGTACAAACACTGAGATTGACCACAGATCGCCTCCGCATGACCTCTCCACGTGGCCTGGCTTCCATGGTGGCCTCAGGGCCATTGGTACAGAGTTCCGGGAATCAAGGCTTCATCACCTGTGGGCACCCATTCTTGGAGGTCGCCCCTGCCTGCTGTGTTCTCTTGATCCTACAGTCATGAGCCCACCTGGAATCAAGGGTACATGTAGTACACACCTCCTCTTGGGGGAGGGGTGGCAGGGCCACACAGTAGGAGAGCAAACATGATGAGCATTGCTGGGATACTGGGAATGCCTTCGTCTTGTAGAATAGTTTGCCACAGCAGTATTAGTAACTTTAACCAGGCAAACAAGAGGCTGATACATAAATCTGCTGTTAAAATTTGCCATGAACACCCACTAGGTAGATCCAGAATATGTCCCCCTGTGGTCAGTGCATCCTATTCCCTGGGGAAAGTCTACAGAAGCTACTGACTGTTTAGAAGGTAGGAATGCAAGAATTGAAGGGCAGGGCCCAGCACCTCCAGCCTAGTGCTGGCCTGTCTTCTGTAGAGATGTCAACTTGACGGCCAACTTGGCAGAAGATTCATCCAGATCCCCTGGTCCTTTCTCCTTTGTGGAAGGCAGTGAGCCACTCTTTCTTTCTGGGGCTGTTCCCAAAGAGGACTCCTTCCTCTGTTCTCCTCACATAACTTAACCTGGGGAGACTTAGTTACTAAGTGAAGACCCCATACTGAATCCTTTTCCCAGGCAGGGGCATCTTCCAGGGTCACTGAAACCTCGGCCTTCAGAATCTGCAGGCCCAGGACTGACTGTCACAGATGCTAAGCTCAGGAGGGCTCCTGCATCCTGCAGCATCTCTCCTGTAAGGAGGCTTGATTGAGGGTTCTTGTTACTCTAATTCAAGAGTTTAATTCAGAGTGAGGTTGATTATCCCTCTGATATCTAAAGGACAAATAGCTGTTTCTTACATTTCAGGAACCCCTTTAAGTAAATGATATAGCTATAGTATATACATAAAGTAGAAGTTAGCTTGAACATTAAGTGCTTGCATGTCCATTATTAGAAGTGGAGAAAGCAGCAGGAAATTTCATGGGGCCAGCTAAATTGATGTCTGGTTGCTTTATTTTTAAGTGACTCCGTGGAGCAGAGAGGCAGGTAACGCAGAGGCTTTTAATTATAGCTTTGGTGGCCGGCCTGCTTCATCACTGTCACTCTTGAGTCGAGCCAGGCCCTTTTTCCTGTCTGACGATGGAGCATCCCCCCAGGAGGGACGTGTCACAGCACCTCGTGCAGCTCTGTCCTGGGCCTCCGGGCCACCCTGTGTGTGTTTGTATGTGTGTTATTTGCTTGGTCGTGTCCGACTGTACTGTGACCCCATGGACGGTAGCCCATCAGGCTCCTCTGTCCATGGAATTCTCCAGGCAAGAATACTGGAGTGGGTTGCCATTCCCTTTTCCTGGGGGTCTTCCCTTCCCAGGGGCTGAACCTAGGTCTCCTGCATTGCAGGCAGATTCTTCCCACTGAGCCATCAAGGAAGTCCCTTGTCCACCCTAGGAAACTTCAGAGGCCTTCACTGAAAGTAGACAGACATACAGTTCCCAACCTCTTGCAGGTTCCCTTTGTAACTCTTTGAGAATTGGTAGGACCCTTGGAGAATGTGAATTCCAAACCCTTTTTACCAAAGACAGACCTAGAGTGGCCAGGCCCTTTCCCTTGGTGTCACTGTGTGGTAGCCACCCCACCCCCACGCCTACTGTGTCCCTCTCACTCACCCCCTCCAGGCCTCTACAGTGTCCAGGAGGAGGGCTCTGGTGACCAGAGGTGGACAATGACCATTTGGTTTGTGGTTCTGGGAATTTCACCAGGGCCCAAATCTGTGCTGAAACAGGTGTGCCAGTACTTTGAAGTTGTTCCTGGAGGTTCAGACAAACATCGACATCTGTTCAATATTCAGAGCTAGGGCAAGGAGCAGGGTTCTTCCTCTACCTGCTTCTTTACAGTGAGGTATCCAGCAAGAATGTGCATCTTTTTTCTGTGTGTAGCAAATGCTATTTGCATGAAGTGATTGACTTTATCACACCCATAAGATAATTCTGAAGCCAGGTTTGCTTCCCATGTGGCCTCTAAGAACATGCGTAAAATGCATATGCTGCCGGGTTGCCTGTGAGTGCAGGTTTAAATCAATGAAGCAGACTTCTCAAAGTGTATTAGCACTGTGTGACTCTTCCTGATGGGACTTTCATTTCTAAGATTCCAGCCAGGTGTCCATTCTGGGTCGCAGTGCTACAAAAGAAAGGGACACAGGGCCTCCAGGGGTGAGCTGACCTCTGGGCTCAGCTGTGCACGTGGGCCCAGGAAGTGCAGTGTTTGACCTTGAAAGTGAACCTGGGAGAGAGCTAAAGGGTGGATAGTCTTTTTTTTTTTTTCAAAATGACACAAACCCCTCTGTGGAAATGAACTGTTTGGATATATTCAAAGTGTCTAAAGATACTTGAAGAATGTGCCTTCCAAACCCTCCTTTACGATAGATCTAGAGTGGCAGGCTCCTTTCCTTTGTATCCCTGTATTATAACCACCACCCCCGACCCCATCCCACGCCCGCCTACCTCCCAGAGTCCCACAGAGGAGCCTTGAAATTCTTCTGAGGTAGAACTTGGACCACCGCTTTGAGTTACTGTCCTTAGACTTTCTGTCTGCTCCTTCCACCCCTCTGCCTCTTCCTGAGATAGAGGCCCCTGCACCCACTGATCCACACTTGGCCAACCACCAGGGACTCTGTGTCTAAGAACCATTCCCTTTCTTCCTAACTTGCCTGTCCTGGGGACCCTTCCAGGCACACAACCCCCAGGTGCTGTCCCCCCACACTTCACCCCAGAAACCAAGTCAGAGACCGGGGAGGGGTCTCTTGTCCCCTTCCTGGCCACCTTTCCCTTCCCAACCAAGGCTTTTTGTCACCCCTGCCTGCTTCACTTTCCTGTGTCTGTCCCCTTTCTCCCTCCTCGGCCAGTGGAGTCGTGGCTCTGAACACCATGGCCACCTTCTGACCAGGCTCCTGCCTTTGCTAATTTGCATAGCGTGCTCCTCTGTATGCAGAATGGTCTGCAGCCCTTCCATTTAGCCGCCTTTAGGTAGAACCCACCCCCCACCACATGAGGTCTCACTCAGTGTGCCTCTGGGATGGAGGCCCCTGCCTGGCTGGGCCTCAGCCTGCTGGGGCTACTGGCACTGCTGGAGCCCTCAGCCTGCTGGGGCTACTGGCCCCAGCCTGATACACCAGCCCTGGACCCCACCTTCCAAGCACTGAGCCCCACTGATGCTGCCCTGCCTTGCGCTGTGCTCCCAGCCCAGCTTCCTTCATGGACAGAGGGTGAGGGGCCTCCCTCCATCTCCTGGCTATGCCTTTATGTGGGACAGGACCCCAGAAGTCCTTCAGGGCCTCCAGAGTCCATGCAAATTCCCTGACACCCTACTAGGCAAAGATCACATTTACTATGGTTCAGCATTAACCTTTTGGATCACCTTGAACCCATAGGAATACCAGCTATTAGGGGGGAGCTATAGCTGCATGCTTGTGTCCCCATAAAATGCATACACTGAAATCTTAACTGCCAGTGTGTTGGTGTTAGGAGGTGGGGGCTTTAGGAGATAAATTTAGATCATAAAGATGGAGCCCTCATGAATGAGGTCCTTTATAAAAGGGACCTTGGAGAGCACCCCTTCCCCATCCACTGTGTGAAGACATAGAGAGAAGGCACTGTCTATGCACCAGGGAGTGCCCACCAGACGCTGAATATGCCAGCACCTTGATCTTGGACTTGCCAGCCTCCAGGTCTGTGAAGAGTGGATTTCTGTTGTTTATAAGCCACCTTGTCTATGGTATGCTGTTATAGCAGCCCAAATGGACTAAGACAAGGGTCAGGAGGCTTTATAACGAGACACTCCATTTCACAGAAGGATTAATGATAGGAACCTATTAAATGAATAGTAATCATCGCTAATATATACTTAAAGCCCAGTTTCATTTCCTAGAAAATTGAACAACTGTTTTTAGGGCCAAAATGGTGTTAACAGCTCAGCTCTGGGATTGCACATCTCCCAAAGGGTGTTGTAAGGACCCTTCAGTTCCTGTGGACAGACCTTAGCAGTCATGTCCCAATGCAAAGCTCTTTGGTACACAAGGAATGCCCTACTTTTCCCTTGGTGGTCCTGAGTTTTATAGTCCTTTGATTTTAATGTAGTTTTAGTTTTAGTGGAGCAAAGCAGGTCTCCACTGATAACGGAACTACAGCTGTCGTCACCGTATCCAGTGAGAAGGCAGCCATGTTCAAACTCTGGTGACAGTAAATTGGAAACACTCTGCCTGACAAGGAGACACTTCTTTTCCTGCAATCCAACAAGGATACGACACATCTCAAGAATGGGCCTTCCTTTTCTTGGCCAATTTCTCCCCATGATGCTGAACCGGATTTTACCTGAGGCTCCCTCCCTTGAGTTCCTGCTTCTCTAGATTGGATGGCTTAGTGTGGCTGGGCAGTTCTGATGCTTACCACCCAGGGTCAGCACAGACCCCACAAGTTAAGAGCTGGTCCCAACAAGCCTGCCTCACTTCAAACACCAGACACAAGTTCCACAGTCCCCAGGTAACGTGGGGACCAACCGCTTCTGACCAACTGCTGCAAGTTACAGTTTTTTTTTTTAATTGATTTTTATTTTTTAGTTTGTTTTGCTTTACAATACTGTATTCGTTTTGTTACACATTGACATGAATCAGCCATGAGTGTACATGAACTCCCAATCCCGACCCCCACCTCCCCCCTCCCGCCCCACACCTTCTCTCTGGATTATCCCCGTGCATCAGTCCCAAGCATTCTGCATCCTGCATCAAACCTAGACTGGTGATTCGTTTCACTTATGATATCATACATGTTACATTGCCACTCTGCCAACTCATCCCACCCGTTCCCTCTCCCACAGAGTCCAAAGGGCCGTTCTATACATCTGTGTCTCTTTTGCTGTCTTGCGTACAGGTTTATCATTACCATCATTCTAAATTCCATATATATGTGTAAGTATACTGTATTGGTGTTTTTCTTTCTGGCTTACTTCACCCTGTATAATCGGCTCCAGTGTCATCCACCTCATTAGAACTGATTCAAATGTATTGTTTTTAATGGCTGAGTAATACTCCATTGTGTATATAAAGGTGCAAATCAAGACCAGCCAAATGAGGAGACACACAGGGAGCCTCCCTGCCCTCTCCCTGTGGAGCTGGAGCATACGACCCACCTGGCACAGATGTGCTCACCAACCAGAAAGGTCCCCAGAGTCATTGTGTCCAGAGTTTTTATTAAGGTCTCACTATGGAGACGTGATTGGTTGGATCACTGGCCATAGGGAACTCAGTCTCCAGCCCCAGTTCCCTCCCAGGAGTTTGGGAGGTTAGGCTGATAACACTTAACTCAAAGTCCCAACCCACTAATCACTAATCACATGGCTAGTCTTTGTGGCCTGGGTAGCCTGTGCTGAATCATCTTGTTAGCATAAATATAGCTGTGACCCAAGGGATCCACCACAAATGACAGAGCCTCTCCTATCACTTAGGAAACCCAGAGATTTAAAGGTTATCCCCCATGAAGCCAGAGACAGAGGCCAGAGAGATTCTTTACTAGAGGTCTGTCATTACAGGTTAGTAAATTATGCTGTGGTTTCTAGTATAGATCTGAGTGTCAAACTAGGAGATTTGAATTCCAGCTTTGCACCAGCCGTGTGACCTTGGGCAAGTGACTTCAACTCTCTAAACCTCTCTTTCTTCCTCTGTAAAATGGGGATAATGATACCCCGTAGGATAGTAGAAGCAATGAAATAATGCATATTAAGTGCTTATAACTGTTCTTCACAAATAGTATACCTTCAGTGCACTTGTCACTATGTTTATAAAGAAGGGCAATCAGGGTCATGAAATATTACCTGTATACAAAACCTAACGTTAAAGTGTTGATTTTCTTAAGCTGTTGCTTTATACCTCAAAAATCAATTGACTGTTTGTTCCTGGTTAGCAAAGTGCAAGTGAGTAAAAGTGGTATTAAATGCATGATACTCTTCTCCACCTTGAAAGTATTCATTTGTTCATCCACTGAAGTTTTACCAGACCTCCTGCTCACCAGCAGCTGTGTCTGGAGCTGGGGACATTGCTGTGGGAAGTCTCACCCCTGCCCTCAGGATACCTGCTCAGCCACATTACAGACTCAAATGCTAGGAGTGTCTTAGTCCTGGCAATTAGGACAAAGTGCTATAGACTGGGTGTTTTACAATAGAAATGTATTTCTCATGGTTCTGGAGCCTGGAAGTCCAAGATCAGGGGCTAGCATGGCCAAGTTCCAGTGAGGACTCTCTCCTGGGTTGCAGAGTGCTGTCTTCTCATATCCTTATTCCATGGAAGGGGTGAGGGAGCTCCCTGGAGTCTCTCAGAAGGTCACTAACTCCATTCAAAGCTTCTACCTCCTAATACCATTGCGCTGAGACTAGGATTTCAGTACATGAATTCTGGGGAGACATAAACATCCAGACCACAATTAGGAGTGAAGTGCGGTGGAGCACAGAGGGAGCTGGTCATTCGTTCCTGTTCCTGATGCTATCCAGGCCTTCCTGCCTTCCCTTGGCTGCCTGTCAATTCAGTCAGTGGATCTCCAACATCAGCTACAGTCAGGCCATTCTGGGCAGTCCCCTAGGGCATGGAATCCATTCCGTAGATCATAGCCAGAATATTTTTTTAATGGACTAGAATGAAAAATAGATGTACTTTAAAGGGTAGCCAGGGTAATTTTTGGTTCATACGTAAATGCCCTGACTCTCATGTAAAATGCATCTCTCATGGTTGTGTGAATTTAGAAGTGTGAAAAGCACTGAACTCAAAGGCGAAGTTACTTCTCACCAGGTGGCTGTGGAGGCCTCTGAGGAAGGACGGGATGCTGAGAGGGCTGTGTGTCCTGAGCAGAGGGAGCAGGGGCCCAGGTGCTCCCTCTCCCCCTTCCCCCCATGCTCTGCCAGGAGCTCAGAAGACCAGCCTCAGCCTCCCAAGCCAGCCTCAGCAAGGTGGTCAGGGCAGCCCATCCATGAAAGTGTTCTCAGCTGGCAGCACTCAGACACCAGTCAGGAGCCCCAGGTTGGGTTTCAGGGGCTGAGGGCGTCTTCACCTCTGACCTGGCCACCAACACATGGGAGCTGCCAGCCATTAGCGGGGTCAGTGAGCAGAGGGAGAGCTATGGGTGTGCAGGGTTCCAGCATGTTCCAGAACATTCCAGAAAGTGCATGCCTTTGCCCTGGGCTTGGCCCTTCTCCAGCACTCTCCACAGAGTGATTTGTCACCACCTCTCCACACACCTTGGAAATGTTCTGCGGAATAAGCCTGAACCATACTGGGCAGGTGCCAGGCCCTGTGGTGGGGACACCCACCTGGGCTGCTCTCAGAGGCAGCCCCTGCTGGGGAGGTGGAGGGAGCTGCTTCTCTGGGACCTGGCCCAGAGCTTCAGCTGTGACTCAGAGCAGGATGTGTGTTCATGTCCACTCAGGTAGAGTATTCTTGTTCCCTGGAGTATTCTTTTTCCCTGGAATATTCCTTCTGTTAATTTAAAAAAATTTGTCTTTACCTCAATATTAATTGTATGACTTGCAGCCTTAAATCAAGCTTTTAATATGCTGCTTCTGGAAACCAAACTAGTTGGAGAAATCAAGGCACTCCCATGTCTCTGTCTGGGTTTTTGAGACATCCATGTCCACCTGCAGGTGTAGCCAGTTCCGACTTTGACCTCCTGAGGGAGGCACCGACATGATTCTCTTTCCTGCTCCCTGCCTCTGCTACGTTGCCCATTTCTAAAATCATTTCCTTTGGGCATTCGGGAGCAAGACTTTGTCCCCTTAAACTAAAAGCCAACTCAGTAGGATGGGGTTAGGAAAATGGTGTCTCCCATGAAAAAGATCACATTTTGTTGCTCGAAAATTCAGTTTTCCAATAATGTTTCTCCCCAGATATTTGCACAGCTAAGCCCTCAGATTCTCCAGGTATTTGCGTCCTCATCATCTTCTCTGACAGGCTGTTTGATTTTATGATCCTCTCTCCCGTTCCCACCCTCTCTGGCCCAGCAGGCCAGGTCCTCTGTTTTAGTCAGGGCTCTTCATAACCACGAAGAAGGCAATGGCACCCCACTCCAGTACTCTTGCCTGGAAAATCCCATGGACGGAGGAGCCTGCTGGGCTGCCGTCTTATGGGGTCGCACAGAGTCGCACACGACTGAAGCAACCTAGCAGCAACAGCAGCTTCATAACTGACTCATAACCTCTTCTTTAAAGAACTTACTATTTTTTATAATGGACTCATAACCTCTTATTTAATTGGCATTTTTAATACCAAATATTCACTGTCTGTCTCACCTACTGGAACATCAGCTCCCCCAGGGCAGGGATTTTTGCCTGTTTACTCCTGTGCCCTGAGCACCTAAAATAATTTCCATTACATGATTATTTGTGGAATGAGCAAATGCAGGATTTTTGTTATATTCACTGAGACAGTAGAAATGCTGCAGGGAGTGAACAGAGTTCATTTACTTGAGTGTTTGTTGATTGATTGGAAACAACAGTGTCACTTTGTATATTTCATATGATTTAAACCTATCAGAGCTCCAGCATTCAGCTTACCCTTCTCAGTTTTCATACAAAAAAACAGGAATACAAATACTAACAGTCACCTAAATTTATACAGATAATAAAGAGGATAACCTGGAATTTGAACTGAGTTGAATGGGAATGATGCTGCCACACAAGGCAATGAGCTTGGTCAAATAATTTATCAATCATCATCTTAGGAAACTGCCAACACATAAAGGATTTATATAAATAAAACTCCATCTTGGGTTTCCTACATTCTATAACACACATCAGAATACCTGCCAACTAATATTTGTTCATTCAGTGTTTGTGGAATTACACATACACATATATGTAATTATAATGCACAAGCATGCTCAGGCGTGTCCAACTCTTAGCAAACCCATGAACTGTAGCCTGCCAGGCTCCACTGTCCATGGGATTTCCCAGGCAAGGATACTGGAGTGGTCTGTCATGCCCTCTTGCAGGGGATCTTCTTGACCCAGGGATCAAACCCTTGTCTTCTGCAGTGGCAGGCAGTTTCCTTACCACTTGAGCCAGCTGGGAAGCCCTTAATTATAATAACCAGCTAATATCAACATCCATTGGAACATAGAAAAAGCAAGAGAATTTCAGGAAAACATCCAGTTCTGCTTCATCGACTACACTAAATAAAGCCTTTGACTGTGTGGATCACAACAAACTGGAAAATTCTTAAAGAGATGGGAATACCAGACCACCTTACCTGTCTTCTGGAAAACCTGTATGGAGGTCAAGAAGCAACAGTTAGAACCAGACATGAAACAACAGACTGGTTCAAAATTGGGAAAGGAGTATGTCAAAGCTATATATTGTCACCCTGCTTATTTAACTTATATGCAGAGTATATCATCCAAAATGCCAGGCGGGATGAAGCACAAGCCGGAATTGAGATTTCTTGGAGCAATATCAATAACCTCAGATATGCAGATGACACCATCTTTATGGTAGAAAGTGAAGAGGAACTAAAGAGCCTGTTGATGAAGGTGAAAGAAGAGAGTGGAACAGCTGGCTAAAACTCAGTATTCAGAAAACTAAGATCATGGCATCCAGTCCCATCACTTCATGGCAAATAGATGGGGAAACAATGGAAACAGTAAGAGACTTTATTTTCTTGGGCTCCAAAATCACTGCAGATGGTGACTGCAGCCATGAAATTAAAAGATGCTTGCTCCTTGGGAGAAGAGCAGTGACAAACCTTGACAATGTGTTAAAAAGCATAGACATTACTTTGCCAACAAAGATCCCTATGGTCAAAGCTATGGTTTTTCCAGTAGTCATGTACGGATGTGAGAGTTGGACCATAAAGAAGGCTGAGCACCAAAGAACTGATGCTTTTGAACTGTGGTGTTGGAGAAGACTCTTGAGAGATTTCCTCAAGACAGCAAGGAGACCAACCAGTCAATCCTAAAGGAAATCAGTCCTGAATATTCATTGGAAGGACTGATACTGAAATCTGAAACTCCAATACTTTGGCCACCCGATGCAAAGATCTGACTCATTTGAAAAGACCCTGATGCTAGGAAAGATTTAAGGCAGAAGGAGAAGGGGAAGACAGAGGACGACATGGTTGGATGGCATCACAGACACGATGGACATGAGTTTGCACAAGCTCTGGGAGATGGTGAAAGACAGGGACGGACATGCTCCAGTCAATAGGGTCGCAAAGATTTGGACATGACTGAGCCACTGAACAACAACAGTATCAACATTAATCCATAAAATCTGCTAAAAGTTGAAGATGCACAGGAAAAAGCACCACTTTCAACATTATTAATATTGGAACAAGTGCTTTCATTACTTGACATCATTTACAAACTTCTGGAATACACTGCAAATTAATAAATGAAGTGCAAAGTGTGCGTGTGTGCTCAGTCATGTCTGACTCCTTGCGGCCCCACGGACTATAGCCCATCAGGCTCCTCTGTCCGTGGAATTTTCCAGTCAAGAATATTAGAATGTGTTGCCATTTCCTCCTCCAGAGGATCTTCCTGGCCCAGGGATCAAATCCATGTCTCTTGTGTCTCCTGCATTGGAGGTGGATTCTTTCCCACCGTGCTGCTTGGGAAGCCCTCAATAAATAAAAGTGGTTGTCAATATTAACCATAGTTAGAATTTATCATAGCACATCTTGGAATTTATCATAGCACACATAACATGTATGGGCCTATAATATATTTTGCAGAAGCCATTTTAAATTCAGATATCTATAATATGAACACAAGGAATAAGTTTTTTCTTTGCAGACTTTATTATATGCTTTCATTTTAAAGTGTATAGGTCCATGGTTCCCCTACTTTGCTGAGAAACTAAAAACTGCTGCTGTCTGTCTTTCAGTCCCAACCATTATGATGTGATAGGCATAGGATTAAATCTGTATATTGGGATTTTTGAAAATTACCCAGGGGATTCTAATATGCAGTCAAGTTTAGGAACCCCTGGCATATGCAGTGCATGAAGAATCATCTCATGTAGTATCTGAATCTGCCCCAGTATTCTTTGATTTATTAAATTGTACCCTGTGCATGTGGATGAATAAACACTGTGCCATCTACCTGCCAGGCATTATGCAGATGCTGGGTACATAGTGGTGAATGAAAAAAGACATAGGCCTGCCCTCATGCAAGGTTGCTATGGCAGAGTAAGACAGACAGTATACAAATTAATAAATCTGAAATGTTAAGGATTGTGTAAGGTGAGCAGAAGGTCATGAATAAGATGCTGTTATGGAGAATGAGTAGGGATCTTGGCAGCAAGAAAGCGTGGATGAATCCTCCAGGACAAGTAGAGCTTGTCACGTCCTAAGGACAAAGGGCTGATGTGGCCCATGGGAGAGGCTGACGAGAAGATGGAGAGAGACATGTGGTGCAAGACTTTGGGAGCCATGCCAGTGACCTTTGCCTTGGACTTGGAACCTTGTCAGCTGGTTGGTGACTTTTAACAAAGCAAGGGAGTAGGAAGAGGTGGGAGATAAGGTTCTTGGTGGGGGATATACATTCATTAAACCAAGGAATGAGAGTAGATGGGCAAGAGTGATGTTGTCTTAGAGATGGAGGGAGTGGATGAATTCACCATGTTTTTTGACATAGAATCCACTGGAGTTGCTGGTGCATTATAAATGTCGTGCAAGTGAAAGGAGGGAATCAAGGATAATTCCAGTTCCTACTGAGCAAGTAGCTGAATCTTGTTTTCAGTTAATGTCAGTTAATTAGGGAATCTTGATGTCTCTAATGGAAAAGGAGATAGTTGGTGAGCAGTTGTGAATGGATGTGGATTTGGGAATAAAATAAATAACCTATTTGACATAAGTTCCTGTTAGACATCTAAAGGAAATGACAGATAAGCAGTGGAATAAACCAAGACCCAGATCAAGAAACAGAATGCTAATTTGTGTTTGGGTGTGTGAAAGTTGCTCAGTCGTGTCCAATTGTTTGCAACCCTATGGACCATGTAGTCTATGGAATTCTCCAGGCCAGAATGCTAACAGTGCCCCCAGAAATTTCCTTGTTCACCCTTCTAGGAACTAACCTCCTAAAACTTTGCTAAATTCAATAATTCTGATAATTTTTCTAAGAACTTCTTAGGGTTTTCTATATGTTAGGTCATGTCATGTGTGAATACAGTCATTTTTCATTTACTTCTTCCCTGTCCAGATTCTGTTAGCATGTCACTGTTTTTCTTATTTCATCGGCTAGCGCCTCTAGGACATTGTAGATTAAAAGGAGCAAGTTGGAACATCCTTACTTTGTTCTTGCTCTGAGGTGAAAAGTATTCAGTATTTCCTCATTAACTATGTTAGCTCTTGGCTTTTCAGAATGCCCTTTATAAGGTTGAGGAAATGCCTTTATAGTCCTAGCTGGTTGAGAATTTTTATAATGAATAAATGTTTGATTTTTTTCAATGCTTTCTCTGCATTTTCTTCATCTTCTGAGATTATTGTGTGGTTTTGGTCCTTTATAGTATACGACTGTATGACACTATTTTCAGATGTTAAGCAACTTTGAATTGTTATTTCAGTTTCTTAGTCATGTCTGACTCTTTATGACCCCACGGACAGCAGCACATCAGGCTTCCCTGTCTTCACCATCTCCCAAATTTTATTTAAACTCATGTACACTGAGTCAGTGATGCCATTCAACCATATCCTGTGTTGCCTTCTTCTCCTCCTGCCTTCAATCTTTCCTAGCATCAAAGTGTTTTCCAGTGAGTTAATTCTTCACATCAGGTGATCAAAGTATTGGAGCTTCATCTTCAGCATCAGTCCTTCCAATGAACACCCAGGACTGATTTCCTTCAGGATGGACTGGTTGGATTTCTTTGCAGCCCAAGGGACTCTCAAGAGTCTTCTCCAACACCACAAAAAGCATCAATTGTTTGGCACTTAGCCTTCTTTATGGTCCAACTCTCACATCTGTACATGACCACTGGAAAAACCATAGCTTTGACTAGACGAACCTTTGTCAGTAGAGTGATGTCTCTGCTTTTTAATACGATGTCTAGCGTATTTTTTGTCATTTCTTTTCTTCCAGCAGTGATTTTGGAGCCCAAGAAAATAGTCTGTCCCTGTTTCCATTGTTTCCCCATCCATTTGCCATGAAATGATGGGACTGGGTGCCATGATCTTAGTTTTCTGAATATTGAGTTTTAAGCCAACTTTTTCACTCTTTTCTTTCACTTTCATCAACAGGCTCTTTAGTTCTTCTTTGCTTTCTGTCATATGGATGGTATCATCTGCATATCAGGTTATTAATATTTCTCCCTGAAATCTTGCTTGAAGCTTGTGCTTCCTCCAGCCCAGCATTTCACATGATATACTCTGCATATAAGTTAAATAAGCAAGGTGACAATAAACAACCTTTCCTAATTTTGAAACAGTCTGTTGTTCTGTGTCTGGTTCTAACTGTTGCTTCTTGACCTGCATACAGATTTTTCAGGAGGCAGGTCAGATGGTCTTATATTCCCATCTCTTGAAGAATTTTCCAGAGTTTCTTGTGATCCACAGTCAAAGACTTTGGTGTAGTCAATAAAGCAGAAGTAAATGTTTTTCTGGAATTCTCTTGCTTTTCTTGTGATCCTATGGATGTTGACAATTTGATCTCTGGTCTTCTGCATTTTCTAAATCCAGCTTGTACATCTGGAATTTCTTAGTTTGCATAATGTTGATGCCTAGGTTGAAGGATTTTGACCATTACCTTGCTGGCATGTGAAATGAATACAGTTGTGCATTAATTTGTACATTCCTTGGCATTGCCCTTCTTTGGGATTAGAACGAAAACTGACCTTTTCCAGTCCTGTGGCCACTGCTGTTTTCCAAATTTGCTAGCATATTGAGTGCAGTACTTTAACAGCATCATCCTTTAGGATCTGAAACAGCTCAGCTAAAATTCCATCACCTCCACTAGTTTTGTTCGTAGTGATGCTTCCTAAAGCCCACTTGACTTCGCACTCCAAGATGTCTGGCTCTTGCTGAGTGATCATACCATCGTGGTTATCCGAGTCATTGAGATCTTTTTTGTGTAGTTCTTCTGTGTATTCTTGCCATCTCTTTTTACTGTCTTCTGCTTCTGTAAGGTCCATACCGTTTCTGTCCTTTATTGTGGCCATCTTTGTATGAAATGTTCCTTTGGTATCTCTAATTTTCTTAAAGAAGTCTCTAGTCTTTCCCATTCTATTGTTTTCCTCTATTTCTTTGCATTGTTCACTTAGGAAGTATGTCTTACCTCTCCTTGCTTTTTTCTAGAACTCTGCATTCAGATGGATATATCTTTTCTTTTCTCCTTTGCTTTTTGCTTCTTTTTTTCTCAGCTATTTGCAAGGCCTCCTCAGACAACTATTTTGCCTTGAATTTCTTTTTCTTGGGGTTGGTTTAGATCACCACCTCCTATGAACCTCTGTCCATAGTTCTTCAGGCACTTTGTCAGTCAGATCTAATCCTTTGAATCTGTTTTTCACTTCCACTGTATCATCTTAAGAGATTTGGTTAGGGTAATACCTGAATGGCCTAGTGATTTTTCCCTGCTTTCTTCATTTTAGTCCTAAATTTTGCAGTAAGGAATTCATGATCTGAGCTACAGTCAGCCCCCAGTCTTGTTTTGCTGACTTTGTAGAGCTTCTCTATCTTCATTGCACAGAACATAATCGGTCTGATTTCAGTATTTGCCATCTGGTGATATCCATGTGTACAGTCGTCTCTTGTGGTGTTGGAAGAGGAGGGTGTTTGCAATGACCAGTGGATTCTCTTGGCAAAACTGTTAGCCTTTGCCCTGCCTTATTTTGTAGTCGGAGGCCAAACTTGACTGTTACTCCAGATATCTCTTAACTTCTTGCCTTTGCAGTCCAGTCCCCTATGATGAAAAGGACATCTTTTGGGTGTTAGTTTTAGAAGCTCTTTGTAGGTCTTCATATAACCATTCACCTTCAGCTTCTTCAGCATTAGTGGTTGGAGCATAGACTTGGATTATTGATATTGAACAGTTTGCCTTGGAAATGAACTGAGATCATTCTGTTGTTTTTGAGATTGTGTCCAACTACTGCATTTTGTACTCTTCAGATGTATAAGCAAATTTGAATTGTTGAGATAGACCCAAATTGATCACGACATGTAACTTTTTGTTGTTCCTGAATTTAGTTTATTCATATTTCATTAAGGATTATTTTATCACTGTGTTCATGAAGTATATTGACTTATAGTTTCTTTTCTTGTGATATCTTTATCTGGCTTTGAGTAATGCTAACTTCATAGAATGAGTTGAGACGTGTTCCCCCTTCCTATAATTTACAAAAGCATTTGTGAAGTATAGTTTTTCATTTAAATGTTTGGTAGAATGTACCATCAGAGTCATTTTGGATAGGACTCAACTTTTTTTTATTACCAGTCAGTTTCTTTCCTTGTTACCAATCTATTTAGATTTTCTGTTTTCTTCTTGTGTAAACTTTGGTGATTTGTGTACATTGAAAAGTTTTCCCACTGTATGTGCATTTTCTAACTTTTTTGGCATGAAGTTATTCACAATATTCCCATGTAACTCTTTTTTGTTAAAAAAAAAAAAGAATTAGTTTTATTTTAGGTTTTATCTTTGTGAAGGAATGAGAGGAGGCACCAAGACTGCCATGTTGAAAGCTCATTATTGTGATAAACTCAGCTGTATGGCATAGGAAGGTGACAATCGACAGAAACCTAGATTTTTGGTTGCTGTTGGATATTGCTCGTCCACAGAAAAGTCTGCTGGTCTCTGGTCCCTTTCTGCTACCATCTCCCTACTGGTATCTTATCCATCTCCATTTTAACACATTCTATGGCTGCCTGTGGTATACCATCATTAAGAAAGGTACATGGGGAGGCTTGTTTTTTGAACTCTTCTTTATCTGAGAACACCTTTCTATTGTCCTGCCCTAAGCCAGACAGCTTAGTTGGGTAGAAAATATTTGTTATTAGCACTTATTTCTCTCCAAAGTCTCTAGATTTGGTAATGCTGTTTTTAAAATTTTTATTAATTGTTGGCTGTGCTGGGTCTTCATTGCTTTGCAGGCTCTTCTCTAGTTGCGATGCAATGGCTTCTCTTGTTGCAGAGCACAGGCTCTAGGGAATGTGGACTTCAGGAGGTGCAGCCCCCAGGCTCTAGAGCACAGGATCAGTAGTTGTGTCACAAGTGCCTACTTGCTGAGGCATGTGGGATCGTCCCAGACTAGGGACTGAGCGCATATATCCTGCATTGGCAAGGCAGATTCTTTACCACTGAGCCACCAAAGACGTCCTGGCAATGCTGTTTTTGAACTTCAAAAGATCCAAAGAAGTTCAAGAGCAGCCTGATTTTGTTACTCTGAAGAAATCATAGTGTTCTGTTTGGACATTTGTAGTATTTTTCTATGTGCTTAGAATTTGGAAATGTCACCAGGGTGAGATTTATTATTGGCTTTTTTTGTTGGTTGTTGCTGGACTGCATTGAGCCATTCTAATACGCATGTGTTTTATCAGCTCAGAGATTTGGATGTGATGTCTGTGGGTTTTGTTCTAACTTATTCCTCTAGAAGACTTGTACTTTTAACACTTTAACATTTGTTTCTCTCTTCTTTATATTCCACATATAGTATCGTAAACATTGTTCTCATCCCTGTGTTATTTTCTTTTGTATTTTTAGGAGAGCGTCTCAATTTCATCCTCTACCCACGACATATTTATTTCATGCTGCCCCAGTTCTGCCTTCTCTACCCCTGTGAGAACTTGTAGTGCTCTTTTTAATTTTTTTCTTTCATTCTAACCTGTTCTGGTCCTTATGAATTCATACTTAAGTTTCAAAGCTATGGCTTACGGTTTCCTCCTAAAAAGAAAATAATTTTTAAAAGTTACATTGAATACTTTTGAAAATTCTGACTTTTCCTTTAGGTTTCAGAATAACAGAGCTTTATTTTCTCTTCATTATATTGCAAGTTTTAATTTTTCCATGAACTCAACTGCAAGTGAGTTATTACAACAGAATTATTTTTTAAAATTGAAGTATAGTTAATTTAAGGGGCTTCCCTGGTGGTTCAGCAGTAAAGAATCTGCCTGCAATGTGGGAGACACAAGTTCCATCCCTCCGTCAGGAAGACCCCCTAGAGAAGGAAATGGCAACCCACTCCCGTATTCTTGCCTGGGAAGCCCCGTGGACAGAGGAGCCTGATGGACTATAGTCCATGGGGTCACAAAGAGTCGGACACAACCAACCGACTAAACTACCACCACGGTAGTGTTCTGTTAGTTTCAGGTGTATGGCAAAGTGATTCAGTTATTCATTATTCTTTCTCACATTCTTTTTCCTTAGTGGTTATTGTACGACACTGAGTATAGCTCCCTGTGGTAAACAGTAGGTCCTTTTTGTTTACCTATTTTATATATATAGTAGTATATATATATGTTAATCCCAAACTCCTGATTTATTTCTCTCTGCCCCTGCTAACCCTGTTGGTAACTACTATTTTATATATAGTAGTATATATATGTTAATCCCAAACTCCTAATTTATTTCTCTCTGCCCCTGCTAACCCTGTTGGTAACCATAAGTTTGTTTTCTATGTCTGTGTGTCTGTTTCTGTTTTGTAAATAAGTTCATTTGTGTCATATTTTAAATCCACATATAAGTGATATCATTGGGTATCTTTTCCTCCCTTCACTTAGTATGATAATCTCTAGGTCCATCAGTGTTGGTGCAAAAGCATTATTTCATTTTTTTGATGGCTGGGTCATATTCCATTGTGTGTGTTTGTGTGCGTGCCACATTGTCTTTATCCATGCATCTGTCAGTGGACACTTAGATATCTTCCATATTTTGGCTATTGTAATGGTTGCTGTTGAGAGGGTAACAGGCAGGAAGGCCAGGGGTCTCCAAAAGGAGGAAATTGGCTGCAAGTGTCAGACATTTTTTCTCTCTCTCTTAAGCAGCAGGAGGAAACAAACTACTAATGTTATATTTTTCCCCTTCTCTATACAAATTTAAGAAGTTTCTTTTAAAATTCTGTGTTGCCATGACAACACCTCTACCTGAACTTAACTTTTCTCAAACCTTGAACTAACCAATGCGTTTTTCTTATAGAAATGTCTTAAGCTATGTTAATGAACTACGTATTTACCCTAGACTCTGTCTTCAAGTAGGTTCCACCTAAGACTTAGAACCGATTTGACAAACCAGTAGGTTTTACTCATGCAAATGTTCTTTTAAGCTATATTAATGAGACTGTATTTGCTTGGAAACCTGCCTTTCTTCAAGATTCATGTCAATCATTTTATGGCCCAGGACAACTCACCTTGTGCCAGTGTTTTCTCAAAATGCATGCTGTAGGTGAGGGGCCTGGTGCCAGTCTCTGAGTTGTGAGATATTTCCTTTCTCTAATTATCAGACTGCTAGTAGCTAAAGCATCTGGCTAAAGACTAGCAGGGGGGCAACTCTTTCTGCCCCCTACTGATGTCTGTGTCAAAGCTTTCTCTATCTCTTCTATACTTTAATAAAATGTTATTACACAGAAATTCTGAGCAGTCAAGCCTCGTCACTGGCCCCGGATTGAATTCTTCTCTAGAGGCCAAGAATCCCGGCATCTTTCATGGCTCAGCAACAACCTTTCAATATGAACATTGAACTGCATGTATCTTTTTGAATTATAATTTTCTCTGGATATCTGTATATATGCCTCGTAGTAGAATTGCTGGATCATATGGTAGCTCTATATTTATATTTTAAAATTTATTTTTTAATTGAAGGATAATGGCTTTACAGAACTTTGTTGTTTTCTGTCAAACCTAGACATGAATCAGCCATAGGTATACATATATCCCCTCCCTTTTTAACCTCCCTCCCATCTCCCTCACCACCCACCCCTCTAGGTTGGTACAGAGCCCCTGTTTGAACTTCCTGAGACATACAGCAAATTCCAGTAGGCTATCTATTTATGTTTAGATTTTGAGGGAGCCTCCATACTGTTCTTCATAGTTGCTGCACCAATTTACATTCCCACCAAGAGTGTAGGACAGTTTCTTTTTCTCTATACACTCATCAGCATTTATTATTTGTAAACTTTTTAATGATGGCCATTCTGACTGATGTGAGGTAATACCTCATTAGTTTTGATTTGCATGTCTTTAATAATTAGCAAATTTGAACATCTTTTTACATGGCTGTCGGCTATCTGTATGTCCTCTTTGGAGAAATGTCTGTCTAGGTTTTCTGCCCATTTTTTGGTTGGGTTGGGTTTTTTTTTTTTTACATTAAACTGTATGAGCTGTTTGTTTATTTTGAAAATTGATCTCTTGTCAATAGCATCATTTATGTTTTCATTTGCTGTGCAAAATTTTAATTAGGTCCCTTTTGTATGCTTCTGTTTTCATTTCCATTATTCTAGGAGATGGATCCAAATAAATTTTAAAAATATTTTATTATATATATATAAATATAAATTTTTATTTATTTGTTTGTTTTGGCTCCCCTGGGTGTTTGTTGCTGTGTGTGGGCTTTCTCTAGTTGTGGCAAGCAGGGGCTGCTCTCTAGTTGAGATGCTTGGGTTTCTCATTGCAGAGCACAGGCTCTAGGCTAAATGGGCTTCAGTAGTTGTGGCATGTGAGCTCAGTAGTTGTGGCACGTGGGCTCAGTTGCACATGGCATGTGGAATCTTCCCAGACCAGGGACTGAACCTGTGTCCTCTGCATTGGCAGGTGGATTCTTAACCACTAGACCACCAGGGAAGTCCTCAAATGAATTTTGCTGCAATTTATATCAGAGTGTTCTGCTTACATTTTCCACTAATAGTTTTATAGTATCCAGTCTTATATGTTGGTCTTTAATTCATTTTGAGTTTATTTTTCTATGTNACAGGGAGGCCTGGCGTGCTGCAATTCATGGGGTCGCAAAGAGTCGGACACGACTGCGCGACTGAACTGAACTGATATTCTGATCATCATCATGTCTTTCCTTCTGCTTGTCTTGTGTTTAGTTTGCTCTCCTTTTCTAGTTCCCTGAGGTGGAAGCTTAGTTTATTCATTTTAAAACTTTACTGTTTCTACACAGCCTTTAAAACCTTTTAGTCCTGTTTTTTAAATTAGCATATTGTATAGTTGACTTTTTGTGTACAGTGATGGGTTTAACACACCTGTAGATTGTTGGACCACTACCAACCATAATTAGTATGCAGGAGAGTTTTATCACCCCATGAGACTCCCTCAGGCTGCCAGTCTGCAGTCCATCTTCCCACACTCCTAACCCTGACACCATTGCTTTGTTCTCTTCCCTATAGTTTTGCTTTTTACAGAATGTCATAGAATTGGAGTCGTACAGTATGTAGTATTTGCAGGCTGGCTTCTTTCACTTATCATAGCACAGTTGGGATTTACAGCAATTGTGTGAATTAACAGTTAATTCCTTTTTATGTTGGATATTATACCATCATATGGGTATATCACAGTTTATTTATTCACCCTTTGGAGGACATCCAAGTAGTTCCTCACATTTGTCTCTCTTGGGTAAAGTTGCCATAACCATCCATTTCCAAGGATTAGGAGGAACTAAGTTTGCATCTCTTTGGAATAAATACCTAGGCGTGGGACCACTGGACTATGTGTAAGTTTATGTTTAATTGCCAAGCTATATGCATACTGGTTTTTGCTTTATGGATTTTGAAGCTGTTTTGTTTGGTGCTTGCACATTTGGGATTGTTTGCCTTGGTTGGTTGTTTGGTGAATTGGTGTTCATTACATAATATCTATTATTACATAACATCTCTCTTAATCCATGGTAATTCCCTTTGCTCTGAAGTTGACTGTATCTGATATTAATATAACCACTCCACTTTCTTTCAGTTAACGTTTTTATGGAGTCTTTTTGCCATCATTTACTTTCACCTGCCTATGTCATTGTGTTTAAAGTGGGTCTCATGGAGAGATCATATTATTGAATCTTATTTTTTAACCCATTCTAGTAATCAGAGTCTTTTAGTTGATATATTTAAACTGTTTGGCATTAATGGAATTATTAATATATTTGGGTTTAGGTTAACAAAGTTATTATTTGTTTTTCCTTTATTCTCTCTCTTTTGTCTGTTTCTCATTTCTGTCTTTCTTTGGAATACTTTAATATTTTTTGGTATTCCATTTTAATTTATTTTTTATTCTATCTCTGTTAATTTCTCTAGAAATTACAGTAGTCATACTTATCTTTCCATACTCTCTGTAGCATTTTACCACTTCATGTGAAATGTAGAAACCTTACAACTACATAGTTCCCTTGACTTTCCCCCTTTATTGTAAGTTTCTTATGTATTACATGCACATACACTGAGAACTCCATCAGACAGTGTTGTTATTTTTGCTTTTAATCATTATATATATTTTATAGAAATGACCCCCAAATGAATAATAGCTATATTTTGCCCACACCTTTGTCATTTCCGTTGCTTCTCATTCTTGAAGCTCTAAGTTTCCTGTTCAGATCATTTGCCTCCTGTCTGAGGAACTTCCTTTAGCGTTTTTTTAGAGCAGTTCTAGTGACTAATTCACTTTGTTTCCCCTCATCTGAGAATATCTGTATTTCATTTTCATTCTCAAAGATTATTTATGCTGGATGTAGCATTCTGAGTTAACAGTTCTTTTTTGACATCCTTTAAAAATATTGTGACTCTCTGATTTCTGATGAGAAATCTACAGTTATTCAAATCATTGTTCTTTTATTCATAAATGCAGTGATTTTCCCCAGCTGCTTTCAAGATTTTTGCTTGTATTTGGTTTTCAGCTGCTTAATTGTAATATGTCTGGGATTGGATTTTTCTTTTAATTTGGATTTGCTTTGAGTTTCTTGAATCTATGAGTTTGTCTTTCACAAAATTTGGTGAGATTTCAGCTATTACTGCTTCCATTTTTTTTTCCGCACTAGACTCTTCTCTTGGAACTCTGATGGGATAAATGATCAACAATTTTTTGACATTTTTCACAGGTCCCTGAGTCTCTTAATTTTTTTCAATACTTTCCCTCTGATGTTCAAATTAGATCATTTCTATTGATTTCTCTCGAAGTTCAGTGACTCTTCCCTTTGTCATCTCCTTTCTGCTGTTGAGCCTGTCTAGTTAATATTTTTGTTTCAGTTATTATATTTTCATTTCTAAAATTTTCATCTGATCCTTCTGTATACCTTTTATTTCACTGTTGATATTTTTTACATTTTCAGTTGTTTGACCTTGCTTCTAGGAGTATGGTGATAATAACACCTTCTCTATCTGGTCATTCCAACATTTTTGTCATCTCAGAGTTGACATATGCTGATTCTCTTTTCCCTCCCAAGTTGAGATGTTCCTGGTTGTTCATAAACCATGTAATTTTGATTGTACTCTGGGCATTTGGAATATTATGATATGAAAATCTGGGTCTTGTTTAATTCTAAGGAGAATGTCAGTTTTTGTTTTTTTGTTTATGTTAGCAGACAGTTGATCTGGTTAAGTTCAGCCTTCAGGTACTGGCCTTACTTCTTTGGGATGTGATCTAATGTCAAGTCTGGGGTTTCAGAGCTTTTAAAATGCTATTTGGGTCTTTCCAGCTATGCACCACTCTGTGGCACGTCTTTCAGTTCAGTTCAGGTCAGTCGCTCAGTCATGTCTGACTCTGCGACCCCATGGACTGCAGCACCCCAGGCCTCCTTGTCCATCACCAGCTCCCAGAGTTTACTCAGACTCATGTCCATTGAGTCTGTCACATTGCACGTCTTTCAGGCAATGTCCATTCAAATCCTTTGCTATTTTTTGATTGGTTATTTCTCTTATTATTGAGTTGCAAGGATTGTTTATATATTTTGGATGTAAGTTCCTTGATCAGATATAGGATTTGAAAATATTTTTTCCAATTCTGTGGGTTGTCTTTTCACATTCTGTGTCCTTTGAATCAAAACTATTTTTGTTTTGATGAATTCCAATTTATCTGTTTTTTTCATTGATTCCTTAGGCTTTTGGTACTGTGCCCAAAAATCTATTGCCTAGCCCAAGATCACAAATATTTACTTCTGTGTTTGAGTTTTGTAATATTAACTTTTATGAAATCTAGAATCCATTTTGAGTTAGTTTTTGTGTACATTGTGAGGTAAGAATCCAACTTAAATCTTTTGAATGTTACTATCCAGTTGTCCAAGCATCATTTGTTGAAAATAACTTTCCTCCCACAGAGTTATCTTAACACAATTGTCAAAATTCAGTTGACCATAAATATAAGGATTTATGCAAATACTACACTGTCTTAATTATTTTAAATCTTTAGCAAGTTTTAAGACCTCTCCTTTTAAGATAGTTCTGGCTAGCCTTGGTCCCTTGATAAATCATAAAGTCAGCTTAACAACTTTTGCAAAGAGCCAGCTGGGATTTTGATAGAGATGCACTTAATCTGTGCATCAATTTTAGGAGTGTTGCCATCTTGATGATATTAAGTCTTCTGATCCATGAACATGGAATGTCTTTTAACAGCAGTATTGGAAGCTGGAAGACAGTGTATTAATAACTTCAGTATGCTCAGTGCAAATACCTATAAATCTAAAATTCTATCCCCAGTATCTTTGCAAAATAAAGGGAAAAGAAGTCAGCATTTAGTGACAGAGCATAGATAAATCTTCAAAGTCTGTTGCTGCCAGGGAAAGCAGAAGGAGTGGCAACTGGAGGGATATATATATGTATATATATATCCTGTTTTTAGGATGAGAAATTTGAAAGTATAATCAAATCAAGGAGGAGAAATTGATGACACAGTAGAAATTAGAGGGATCATGTCCCTTAATAATCTTTAGTAGATGAAGGGGGGTATCCTACAAAGGAGGTTAATGGGAGAGACACTGATAGGTGAGGGTACAGAAGCTAAAGGGTTGGTGATGGAAAGATCACAGAATTCTCCACAGACCACTAAATAGGCAGCAAAGGCACAAGATAAGACTAGAGGGCTGTTTGGATACCTGAAAGGAATAGAAAAGCATGAAATAATCATCTTACAGAATGGCAAAGTGAAATTTCTAAGGAGATGTGACAGTTGACAGTTTTGAGTTCCCATCTGAGGTTTATGGTATAAATTTGAAGAAATTTCAGTCATCGGTGTTTTAAAATTTTTTCCAACAATGTTCAGATGCTTTGGTACAGATGCTTTTGTACTTACTCTACAGCGCAGAGTAAGTAGAAGGGAAGGGAGGGGAGGACGAGCAAGATGTTAATACTGTTTATAAACACATGGCCATGTATTGAACCAGTGTTTAGGCTGGTCACTTAGAAAAATGAGGACTTGAGGAGGAAGATGAAGTGTGAAAACTGACAGGACGAGCAGATTGGAAGTCCAGAGAAATGGCAGACTGACGATGCACAATGGATACCACATAGAAATTAGAAATTTTCTTTGGGACACTAAATAAGCTACTGAACAAGTTGTACTTAACTGTGGCACATCATAGTCTTCTGGGGAACTTTTAAAAACAAATATTGTCTGTGGGTTCCAACCCCATTGATCCAGAATTTCTGAGCACCTATGGCCTTGAAAAGAGCACAGGTTATTCAAACATGCAGACGGAGCTGATAATGACTACAGCAGAGCCTGGAGTGCTGGGAGACCTTGGGACTGGAAGGCAGAGCTGCCACACTGAACAGCCCCCAGTGGCATCACAGTCACACAGTCCATGGCAACCCTATTTGGCAGGTTGTAGCAGTTGAGAGCATCTATAATTGAGAACACATTGGAGGAGGAATAGACCCGTTAGAGTCTTGGGGATTTAAAACATATCTGGAGCAGTGATTCTCAACCCTGGGGAGGGGGAAGCTTTGAAAAAAATCTCAATGCCAAGATGGCATCCCAGATTAATCACATTAAAATCAGTGAAAGTGAAGTCACTCAGTCGTGTCCGACTCTTTGCGACACCATGGACTGTAGCCTACCAGGTTCCTCAGTCCATGAGATCTTCCAGGAAAGAATACTGGAGGGATTAGCCATTTCCTTCTCCAGGGGATCTTCCTGACCCAGGGATCGAACCCAAGTGTCTGGCATTGTAGGCAGACACTACCGTCTGAGCTACCAGAGATTGACGCTTTACTGTCTGAGCTACCAGGGATTGCTAAATCAGGACTTTAAAAAACTCACATGACATTTTCATCGTTCATCCAGAAGCCTTGTAGAGAGTGCTGTGCCATTTTTTTGAAGATAGGAAACACTGGATGGGGTGCAGTTTCGGTAGGAGATTTTATCATTTTATGCAGAGATTGCATTATCTGTGCTTCAACCAGGTGGAGATGTCAGAGGCAGTTAGTGCCAGGTCTGAAGCTAGAGAGACAAGGCTTAAGTTGAAGTGAGAAAACTCCCTCCAGTTCTGGGTGAATTGTCGATCGCTGTGTATTTTTAAAGCATATTAGTCTGGGGATGTTCTGATGAAATCCCTAGTCTTTATAAATAGCCACACATATGCACTCTGCTTTGAGCAGTGTTCACAGAACTAGAGAGGGGAACACAATTCTGGTATGGATGCAGGATGCTTGTAAAATACAGTTATAAGAGAGAGTGTTGAGGAAGGATGGTTTCTGTAGAGTTTGTCTGATCATACATACTAATTTCATATGTTGGTAGATAGATAAAAGACTCATAGGTTGGTAAAAGACTCAGGCTCCTACAAAATCAGTGCAGAGTCAGACCAGCTGAGTCTCCTGACCTACATGGCAGCATTATCCTTGACCATGTGCCCAGAGGGAAATGATGGCGTACTTGGGCAGGAGAGGAGCTGTTGTTTCTTGTTTTTGTGGGGTTTTTGATATGAAAAGCAGGTTGCTGTTTTTCTTCATTCAAACTGCACTCTCCCATTCCCACGTTTGTAGACAGATTTAAGAGGAAGTTGCTGTCTCAAAGCAGCTTTTGAACTTGACAGCATGGTTGATAATCCACCAACTTTAAAATTAAGCAAACAACCAGCATTTGGGGATTTGTATAAAATAAAAATCTAAGACATTACTTTTTTGTGTTCCCTTAAAGTTCTTCAGATGTACTTCAGACCATTTGGCACAGTGTGTATGTTTGCAGTTGTTTCAGGGGAGCATCTGGATGTTGTTTTGGGCGCTTGCCTTACTGTCTGAAGGATCATCAGGGTTTCAGCTGCATTTGTGGAAGCTGCTCTGCGTCAAGATTTATTTTCATGAGCTATGTCTTTACAAAGGCTCAAAACATTCTGCAGTGATCTTAAAAGTCTTCCTCATTAAATTCCAATTTATCATGTAAAATATTATTTTGCCCAGATGACAGTGACCTGTAAGTACATTTAGAAAGTGAACTTAAGTTTTGTAGTAGGTTTACATTTATGCCTCAGAGCCAAGGTACATGGTACACTACCGGGAAAAATGTCAGAACAGACCAGAAGTGACCAGGAGGCTGGTTTCCCAAACTCCATCTTGCGTTGCGGTTTAGTCTGTCTGGGTCTCATCTGTCTGCATCCCTGGGGTTATCTGCAGTAGTGTTGCAGTCCCTTGCCCCGTCAGGTTCCAGTGGCAGCAAGGGCAGTAGCACTAAGAGGGATGCAGTGAGATCTAACCTCTGTCGCTTCCTCTCTCTGTGTCAGGCACTCTGGATGGCCCTATTTTATCTCTGCAGTAAGGAGAAATGGCACCCTATAAGGAAAGTGCCATTTCCATCCTCATCTTGCCCAGGTTTTAGGGCAGAAGAGTTAGAAGCCTGGCCGTATTTGCTCCAGTTTGAGTCGCAGAGATTCAGCACCTGGAGATTCGACCTGGAGATGAAGCCTTAATGGATCTGCTTCTGTCCCAGACAGAAGCAGGAGATGGGACATAGGGGTAAATACAGTGCCACAGGAGGGTTGGGTTGGTATCGACATGGAGTGTGAAGAGCCCCCATGCGATGCACACCTCTGTCTTTTCCACCTGCTCAGTCTCCCCCGGTTCTGACATTACAGGTGCTCCTGGAGGTAAGCAGGAGAAGTCTGCTTTGAGGACATGAATGGGTTCTCGCCATCATTCTTAGCCACCATGGTCCAGCACACAGCTTTTGCCCTCTTCTGTTCATGTGAATGAGAGATGCTGAATAATTATTCGGCCTGCAGGTTTCATCAAAATCTCAGTTGTTGGTTACCGGACTCCTCTGTCCATGGGATTTCCCAGGCAGGAATACTGGAGTGGGTTGCCATTTCCTTCTATAGGGGATCTTCCTGACCCAAGGATCGCACCTGGATCTCTTGCATTGCAGGCAGATTCTTTACCAGCTGAGCCACCAGGGAAGCCCAACCCCCCTTGGAATTCACTTATCTTGTATAGGATATTCCAGCGTATACTTGAGCTCAGTACTTTGTCTCAGTTCAATTCAGTTCAGTCGCTCAGTTGTGTCCCACTGTTTGCGACCCCATGAATCGCAGCACGCCAGGCCTCCCTGTCCATCACCAACTCCCAGAGTTCACTCAGACTCACGTCCACATTGAGTCTGTGATGCCATCCAGCCATCTCATCCTCAGTCGTCCCCTTCTCCTCCTGCCCCCAGTCCCTCCCAGCATCAGAGTCTTTTCCAATGAGTCAACTCTTCATGTGAGGTGGCCAAAGTACTGGAGTTTCATCTTTAGCATCATTCCTTCCAAAGAAATCCCAGGGCTGATCTCCTTCAGAATGGACTGGTTGGATCTCCTTGCAGTCCAAGAGACTCTCAAGAGTCTTCTCCAACACCACAGTTTAGGATTAATAAAAATAGAGTATACGGGAAAATAATTAATGTGTTCATGTCCTCAGAAGGAAACACGTCATTGCTGGCTCATAGGATATACATGTCTTAAATATTAATCTAGGCAGTTTGGATAATTACCTAATTTAAGTAACACCAAGCTGTTTTCCAAAGAGAAATCTCTTTGCTTCATATCCTCACCAAAACTTGGTCTAACAGACTTTAAAATTTATGCTCGTGTGATGGATGTTTTATCTCTTTCCCTTGATAACATGAAATTCAGCACCTTTTCATACTGTTTGTAACAACCCCACTCTGAAAGCTGTCTGAATGCCCATTGAGGGTAAGTGTATAAACAAATTGTGATATATTGATGCAAAGAAATCCCATGGTATTATAATGCTATGGATGTTCTTGTGCCCACCTTTTCAGTGACTATATCTGAATATTTCCATTGAGTAAATACCCAGGAATGGAATTGCCAGTTTACAGGGTATTTTGGATGTTTTGCTTTGATAGATAGCTGCTGAATGGTTTTCTATGCTGTTGTCCTAATTTATAGTTTCATGAGCACAATTAATGTTTTCATAAATTTTATTTTGATATAATTCTGCACATACAGAAGAGTTGCAAGAATAGTATAAGAACTCCCATATATATTCTACCCATATAAACCAATTACAATTTACCTTGTTTGTACCCTCTACTTACCCTTCCTCATTCCCTTCCTTTATCTATATAATATGTTTTATATATATACACACATACATATATATATATATATGCCGTGCTTAGTCACTCAGTTGTGTCCAACTTTGCAACATGGGCTGTAGCCTACCAGGCTTCTTTGTCTGTGGGATTCTCCAGGCAAGAATACTGGAGTATGTAGCCATTCCCTTCTCCAGGGATCGAACCCAGGTCTTCTGCATTGCAGGCGATTCTTTACTATCTGAGCCACCAGGGAAGCCCATATATTTAAGTATCTGTAGGTATATGAGCATATATTTTATGATATTTATCTGTTAGCAGTTTTTCTGAACTATTTGAGACATAGAGATATCAAGCCCATTTATCATGAAAAACTTAAGTGTATATTTCCTGAAAGAAGCCATTATCTTACATAACCACAGTACAATTACTAAATTCAGAAATTTTAACATTGGTATAATTCTGTTATCTAATCCATAGTCTAGACTCAATTTTATAAATTCTCCCAGTAATTTCCTTTATAACTGTTTATTTTTCTGGTCAAAGGTTTAATTCAGGATCTTAGGTTACACTTAATTGTATGTTTTTAAAATCTGGAACATTTCCTAAACCTTTATCTATCTTAATCTTGATGTTTTCAAGAGTATGGACCAGTGAATTGTCGAATGTTCCCTAATTTGGGTTTGCTGAGGTTTTTTGATTATTAATCAGATTATGCATTTTTTCAGTAATACTTCAGAAATAGTCCTACCTCCTTCCTAATCCTTTACATCAAAAGACATGTAATGTTGATTCCTCTCTTTACTGGTTATGTTAACTGGTCACTTGGTTATGTAGCTAGGTTTCTCTCCTGTAAAATTAGTGTTTCCCTTTTATACATTAGTAGTATTTTTCTCATCAAAGTTTTGTCTCCTAGTTTTAGCACCCTTTGATGAATTTCTCACTCTGTCACTTGTCTTATGTTGACATCTTCTGTATGGAAGAACTGTACCTCCTCCATTTATTTGTTCATCTATTTCTATGAACTTGTAGACCTTACTTTAGCTAGTGAGTTTTATTCTGTTGCTTCCATTATTCCTAAAAATGTTCAGATTGCTCCAGATTTGACTGATAGAAGATTCCTTCAACCGAGCTCGAGTCCTTTAAATTTGTGCCCATTTTATTTTAACACTGCTTTTCTTTCCTCTGTGACAAGGTATTCCAAGATCATCATTTGATGATGCTTCAGCTCAGAAATTGGAGAAGGCAATGGCAACCCACTCCAGTACTCTTGCCTGGCAAATCCCATGGACGGAGGAGCCTGGTAGGCTGCAGTCCATGGGGTCGCTAAGAGTCAGACACGACTGAGCGACTTCACTTTCACTTTTCACTTTCATGCATTGGAGAAGGAAATGGCAACCCACTCCAGTGTTCTTGCCTGGAGAATCCCAGGGACAGGGGAGCCTGGTGGGCTGCCATCTCTGGGGTTGCAGAGAGTTGAACACAACTGAAGCGACTTAGCAGCAGCAGCAGCAGCAGCTCAGAAATCAGCCTTTTTTGGCTATTTCCATTTATTAGAGAATGTTATTCCTAAATGAAGACATAGGTGCTGGATGTGCTCATTGCTTCTAAGCCTTTGCAGAATTAAGAAATGTGTATATATGTGTTGAACTACTTATCCATCATGGGCTTCCCTTGTGGCCATCTGGTAGAGAAGAGACCTGGGTGAAATCCCTGGGTTGGCAAGATCCCCTGGAGAAGGGAAAGGCTACCCACTCCAGTATTCTGGCCTGGAGAATTCCATGAACTGTACAGCTCATGGGGTTGCAAAGAGTCTAACATGACTAAGCAACTTTCACTTCACTTCACTTCACTTAATTCATCTATCAGAAAAACAAGAGTTTATATTAATGCTTTCAACCAATCAGCACTACCCTTTCCATATTTGTAACTCCTTTAACCAGTAGTGGGATACCTTGCTTTCAGTTCCCTTAATACATTTACTTATTTGCTCAAATCTAGAATATATGGGAAGTGGTATCAGAATTGCCATTAAATACAAAGGAAAAAAATAAACCAACTAACTGTAGTTTGGTATTTGTGTGGGAGTATTTTTAGGTGAATACATTTAATTCACATTTTAATTCCACAGTTTAGTAAATTCTGATAAATGCATGTAATCATGTAAATTAAACCTCTATCAAGATATTGAAGTTTCACATCACTGTGACTTGCCCCAGTCAGTACCGTCTTATTGTTGTTCAGTCACTAAGTTGTTTCCAACTCTTTGCAACCCCATGGACTGCAGCATGCCAGGCTCCTCTGTCCTCCACTATCTTCCCGAGTTTGCTCAAATTCATGCCTGTTGAGTCGGTGATGTTATCTAACCATCTCTGTCGCTTTCTTCTTTTGCCTACCCTGTCTTTCCCAGCATTAGGGTCTTTTTCAGTGCGTTGGCTCTTCACGTCAGGTGGCCAAAGTATTGGAGCTTCAGCTTCAGCATCAGTCCTTCCAATGAATATTCAGGACTGATTTCCTTTAGGATTGACTGCTTTGATCTCCTTTCAGTCTAAGGGGGTCTTCTCCAGTACCACATTTTGAAAGCATCAATTCTTTGGTGCTCAGCTTTCTTTATGGCACAACTCTCACATCCATACATGACTACTGAAAAAATAGTCATATAGCTCTGACTATATGGACCTTCTTCAGCAAAGCAATGTCTCTGTTTTTAATATGCTGTCCCAGTTTGTCATAGCTTTTCTTCCAAGGAGCAAGTGTCTTAATTTCATGGTTTCAGTTACTGTCCATAGTGATTTTGGACCCAAGAAAATAAAATCTGTCACTGTTTCCACTTTTTACCCTTCTATTTGCCATGAAGTGATCAGGCTGGATGCCATGCTCTTGAAAATGAAAGTGAAAGTTACTCAGTTGTGTCCTACTCTTTAGGAACCCATGGACTATACAGTCTATGGAATTCTCCAGGCCAAAAGACTGGAGTGGGTAGCCTTTCCCGTCTCCAGGGGATCTTCCCAGTCCAGGGATCAAACCTAGGTCTCCCACATTGCAGGCAGATTCTTTATCAGCTGAGCCACAAGGGAAGCCGTGATCTTGGTTTTTTTTAATATTGAGTTTCAAGCCAGCTTTTTTGCTCTCCTTTTTCATCTTTATCGAGATGATCTTTAGCTTCTCTTCACTTTCTGCCATTAGAATGGTATCATCTATGTATCTAAGGTTGTTGATATTTCTTCTCTAGAGGGAACCATTTTTCTAAACGTTTTTTAGTGTAGATTTGTTTTGCCAAGTCAAAACTTCATGTAAAAGGAACTATGCTGTTTGATTTCTCTTATTTGCAGCTTTTGTAAGATTCACCCACATGGCTTCATGTAGCCAAAGTTTGTCCCTTTTTATTATTGACTATTAAGTATTGCCCATGGAGTTTGGCACGGCAACTCACTCCAGTATTCTTGCCTGTAGAAGAATCCCATGGACAGAGGAGCCTGGTGGGCTACAGTCCATAGGATCCCAAAGAGTTGGACATGACTGAAGCGACTTAGCGTGCAGTAAGTATTACTTTGTAAAAAATACCAAAATTAGTTATCCATTCTCTCCTTGATTGACATCAGATTGTGATATTGTGAATATTGTGGCTTTGATCATTCCTTTACTCAACTTTGTGTGGACACATGTTTTCGTTCTCTTAGATAAATACCTAAAAGTGCAGCTGCTAGATCATAAGGTTGGTGTGTGTGAGTTTTGTAGAAAAGTACCAAATATTTACCAACTTAGTTTCATTATTTTTATAATCCCTCCAGGATTACGAGAGAATTCTAGGGGTTCCACATCCACGCCAACATTTGATGTCAGAGTTTTAAATTTGAGCCATTCTACTTTGTATCAGATAGGGTATCTCTCTGTGGTTTTAACTCCTGATAACCAGTGAGAAGGCAATGGCACCCCACTCTAGTACTCCTGCCTGGAAAATCCCATGAACAGAGGAGCCTGGTAGGCTGCAGTCCATGGGGTCGCTGAGGGTCGGACACGACTGAGCGACTTCACTTTCACTTTTCACTTTCATGCATTGGAGAAGGAAATGGCAACCCACTCCAATGTTCTTGCCTGAAGAATCCCAGGGGCAGCGGAGGCTGGTGGGCTGCCATCTATGGGGTCACACAGAGTCGGACACGACTAAAGGGACTTAGCAGCAGCAGCAGCAACCAGTGATATTGAGCACATTTGCATGTACTTATTGGCAGTTCTATATATTCCTTTAAAGTTCCTTTACCAATCTTTTATCTGTTTTTTTTTTTAAGTGGGTTGTCTTTTCAATGTTGTCATAGGAGTTTTTTAATGATTCTGCAAATAAGTCATTTGTCAGGTATATGTCTTATAGATATTTTTCCTAGTTTATGATTTGTCTTTTTTCTAAATAGTGTTTTTGATGAGTTGATATATTGCATTTTGATAAAGCCTAATATATTGATTTGTTCTCTTTTGTGATTCCTCTAGGTTGCAGAGATATAATCCTACATTTCATTCTAAAAATTTTATAGCTTTAGCTTTAATGTTTAGTTTCGTGATCCATCTTGAATTAATTTTTATGTGTGGTATTAGGTAGGGTTGAGGTACATTATTTTTCCATATGAAAATGTAGCTCTTCCCCATACCATCTGTTGAAATATTTCTTTTCACCATTGAGTTGCTTTGGCACATTTGTGGGTCTGTTTCCAGACCCTCTGTTTGGTCCCACTGATCTGCATATCTGTCTTCACTATATATCAGACCGTCTTCACATATAGATCATTTTTATTACTATAGCATTGTGGTAATTCTTGAAATTTTATGACTTCCATCTTTAGTCTTTATCAAGATAATTTTATCTACTCTTGGGCAGTTGAATTTTCATTTAATTTTTAGATTTATTTTATCAGTTTCTATAAAAATTCTGCTTGTATTTTTCAATAGAATTTCACTGAATCTACAGATCAATTTTGGGAGAACTGACCATGATAGTGACTCTCGAATCCTTAAACATGGTATATTGCTCCATTGTTTAGGTAGGTCTTCTCTAATTTCTCTCAACAAAGTTTTATGTTTCAGTGTAGAAAGTCTTGGTATTTCTTACTAAATTTATTCATAAGTATTTTTTCCAAAGTCATTGTAAATTGATTTAGTTTAATTGCACTTCCAACTGTTTACTGCTAATATATATATACACACAAATGATTCTTTGTATATTAGCCTTGTAACTTGCAGTCTTGCTAAATGCATTTATTTGTTATAGAGTTCTTAGAATTTTCTGTTCTGGCACTCATGTCATCTGCAAAAAAAGAAGCTTTCCCTTTTCAACCTTTTCCACTTATTTCACTGGCTAGGATCTATCCAGGTATTCAGACTGAATATGCTTACCTTGGTCCTAATTTTAGGGGAAAGCAGTTCAATATTATACCATAAAGTCTGATGATAGGTAGAGGATATTTTAATATAAATTTACCAGCACTGAGGTGCCTGGGTTGAGGTCATGGAGGGGTGAAGCTGTTTCAGTGTTGACTTTTCCAGTTGGTTCTCTATGCTGCCTGAGGCGCTAGAGCCAATTACCTACTGAGCAGGCATTGGAAGGCTCCGAGGTATCTCAGCTGGTCCACAGCCCCAGTGCCCTCTGGCTGTGCCATGGTCCAGCTCACTACTGTCCTTTACAAGGCCTACCATCAGTTCAGTTCAGTCGCTCAGTTGTGTCCGACTCTTTGCGACCCCATGAATCGCAGCACGCCCAGGCCTCCCTGTCCATCGCCATTCCCAGAGTTCATGCAAACTCAACGTCCATCGAGTTGGTGATGCCATCCAGCCATCTCATCCTCTGTCGTCCCCTTCTCCTGCCCCTAATCCTTCCCAGCATCAGAGTCTTTTCCAATGCGTCAACTCTTCGCATGAGGTGGCCAAAGTACTGGTGTTTCAGCTTTAGCATCATTCCTTACAAAGAACACCCAGGGCTGATCTCCTTTAGAATGGACTGGTTGGATCTCCTTACAGTCCAAGGGAGTCTCAAGAGTCTTCTCCAACACCACAGTTCAAAAGCATCAATTCTTCAGTGCTCAGCCTTCTTCACAGTCCAACTCTTGCATCCATACATGACCACTGGAAAAACCATAGCCTTAACTAGACGGACCTTTGTTGGCAAAGTAATGTCTCTGCTTTTGAATCTGCTGTCTAGATTGGTCATAACTTTTCTCCCAAGGAGTAAGCATCTTTTAATTTCATGGCTGCAGTCACCATCTGCAGTGATTTTGGAGCCCCCAAAAATAAAATCTGACACTGTTTCCACTGTTCTCCATCTATTTCCCATGGAGTGATGGGACCAGATGCCATGATCTTCGTTTTCTGAATGTTGAGCTTTAAGCCAACTTTTTCACTCTCCTGGAGGCCACTTAACCATCCGCCTTGCCCTGGGTGGCTGTACCAAATGGCCTGTTTACCACATTGTGGCTTCCCCCAGCCAGTGTCCCCAGGATGGCCGTTTCATGGAGCAGCTGGGCTCCTATCGTCCAGTGTCCAGTAGTTATGGAAAGAAACGCATTGCTCTCAACTTGGCCCAGATCTGGCGTTGTGTTGGTTGTGGAGCCCACCTCTCTAAGCCTCTGGGTCTTTCTGGCTATTTCCTGCAGCATCTGACAGTGGTCACAAATGCTGAGAGGTTATGACAGAAACAGGCATGAGAAGTCCTCTTAGCTGCTCAGAAAACAGATACAGAAGCTACAGAAACAAGAGAATTGACTTCAGTGAACATAGCAGTGGGAACAAGGTTGAAGTCCTCTTAAATATTTGTGCCAAGTTCTTAGTTATATTTAGAGGTCTATAAATAGAATTAAGTAAAAAAGTTATAATAATATTGTCTATTTAATTTTTTAACAGTTATAGCACTGCTCAAATTTTCTGTTATTTAACATCAATTTTGAGGACTTCCCTGGTGGCTCAATGGCTAAGACTTCTCAACTCCCAATGCAGAGGGCCCGGGTTCCATCCTCAGGGAACTAGATCCCACATGCTGCAACCAAGAGTTTTCATGCCACAACCAAGACCCTATGCAGCCAAATAAGTAAAAATAAATATTTTTAAAGATAGGTCAATTTTTTTTAATTTTATTTTTGTTTTTTGGAATTTGTCCACTTTGTCTATATTTGCCAATTTATTTGCATAGTATAAGTTTATCAATAATATTATTCTTTTCATGAAACTAATTGTTGAGTTTGTTGATCCTATCTACCATCTATGTGTTTTGGTCTTTATTATGATCTTTCTTCTTAATTCGTTTGTGTTTATTTTGCTAATTTTTTCTCCCCCTTTGAAATGGCTGCTTGGCTCATGAGTTTTGGGTCCTTTTTATTTTCTGTTTATGCACTGAAAGCAATAAAACTCCCTCTAACTATTGCTTTTACTATATCCCACAAGTTTTGATAGGAAATATTTTGGTTCATTTAGTTCAAGGTCTTTTATTATTTCAGTTTTGATTTTTCTTTCACTCTTGAGTTATTTATTTCATCTTATTTTTCATAGGGAAACCTGATAGCTCAGGTGATTTTTCCTATTGACTTTACTTACATTTTTGAACATTTAACTATGAAAATATAAAATATATATAAATGTACACAGAATAGTATAATGAATCTCCACGTACCCATCTTTTATGACTATCCAGTCATGTCCAAACTTGTTTTTTCTTGCCTAATGCTAATTCAGCCTCCTATGTTATTTTGGAGCAAATCCTATGGTTATTTGTATGGGTTAAATTTTTTAACTAAATGGGAATTTGCTAGTTATGTCTGACTTGTTTCTTTAGAGAAATTGTAAGTTCATCATTTGAAATTTCTTGTGGTACTCTTTATGTCCCAAAATGTAAGAAATATTTTGTTAATGTCCCATGCATACTAAAAACATTTTGTATTCTGCAGCTCTTGAAAGTGTAATTCTGTACGTCAAATAGGTGAAGTTTGTCAAAAATACATTCAAATTTTTAATGTCCCCACTCATATTTGACCTGATCATTAGGAAGTAATTCTCTTTATCACTAGTAAATGCTTCTACCTCTCCTATTAACAGAGCTACACGAGTTTTCTGGTGATTATAATTTTCATAGTGTATTTCTTACCTTACCTTTAAAATTTCATCTTTTCTGTATCTTTACACGTAGGAAAGCTTTTATAAATAGTATATTGTTGAATCTTTTATTCAGTCTGCCAATTTATTGCTTTTAACTGAAGCATCTGGTGTCTTTACATTTAATTTAATTAGTGACACATTTAGGTTTAAATCTACTCATCTCATCTTATGCTTCTTTACTTGTTTTACATCTGCTCCCCTCGCCCCCTGCCGTGTTTATTGCCTTCTTTTGAATTCTTTTTCAAATCGATTTTTCAAAATATATCAAGAATTCAACCCCTTCTCACCACCCCCACTGCTGCTGTCCCGCCCAGACCATCTCCTCCTTCCTCTGGGTGAGGCGGTGGCCTCCTGACTCATCTCCCTGCTTCTGTCCTTCCTCCCACTCCCCGCCCTCCCCCGGCCATCTGCTCACTAAGCAGCAGCCAAAGTGAGCCTCTTAGCATGTCAGCTAGTTTCCGCTCCCTACAAAACCTGCCTTGGCTTCTGTGTAGAGTGAGCGCTGTCCATGGTGCTTAGGGGACTGTCATGGGCTGTGGGCCTCAGTGCTGCCCAACTGCCCTTGCTCCGTGTGCTTGAGACACGTGACCACTTGCAGGTCCTCTGACAGTACAGAGCCCCTCCCTCCTCCCCCAGGGCTGGACATTCTCACCCCGCCATGCACATGGCTTACCTCTTCCACGCCCTTGTTCCAAAATCACTTTTTTGTGAGGTC